>QVTF01022561.1:0-450000 GCA_003573665.1 Oxygymnocypris stewartii
CTCATCCCTCTCTTGTCTCCATGCCCTTGCATGTCTGTTTGGCACGACTACCCTGCCAATCACACAAAGAAAGACAAAAGCTAACTGAAGCTGTGGGAAAGTGAACTGATTTTATTTGCCTCTGTTAATCCTCCGAGTGCCTTTTCTACAAGTGCCAGTGACCACTGATTGAAATATTGAAATTGACACCCTCTCCTTTGCTCCATGCGGGTACCCACACGGTTTATACATTGATCTTGTGTTTCAGGGTAGGAAAAAAAAAAAAAAAAAAAACTTCACGTATTACAACTAACAAGTCCAATGTTATAAAACAAAATGTTTTTGGCTGCAACAAAAGCTGTCCATTAATCTTTGTTTTTGAAATACAATTAATGTTTCTGAAACTGTAAAAAATATTTATTATTTGATATTTATATGAAAGTGTATGTATATTCTATACGATTTTCTAAATCGTAGAGCACTTTGTGTCAGCTTATGTTGCTTTTATTGTGCTATAAAAATACATTTTGACTTGAAGTTTAAATTAATATACACAAAGGTATATTTTGGGTTAAAAGTTTCTGCAACATCACAAGCTTGGTGCAAATTTGGCAGCTGATGGTATTTTAGGAACATGCCATTCCAACCAACCTGGAATATAATATATTACACACCACCAATGCATTTACACTCTTTGTTTCAGCCTGTAAATAAACAGTAAATACTGAATAGATTAGACAGAATTGATCATAGAACCAATTTAATGTATTAAAGACCAAAACCAGTGACCGAGTTAAGACTTTAATGCAAAGCCTCAAATGCACTTGGACACGATTTGATAGTTTCTTACTCGTTTGTTGGTAGAAACTGGAAAGAAGATCCACACTTGCACATATGTTGAGGAAACTGTTGCAATTCAGTCGAAAAGTTCTCGCTTGCTGCAAATGAGAAAACATGCAGCAGTTCTTTGACTCTTACCTTGCAGCCCGTGTGGAGTGCCCTGTAGTAGTTTATTTTTTTGGCTTAACCCGCTGATCTTCGACTGGCAGCCTCTGTGTTATCGATTCAGCCAGAAATCCCGTCGTTCAGACCCACTGCAGTATTTGTACCCCGCTCTTGGGTTGGCTGGGGGATCACCACGTTGGAAGGCTAGGCTCCGAATGTAGCCTACAGGGTACTTTAGTAAAAGGCAAATGCAACGCCAGACCCTAGACCTGTTATTGGAGAACAACTCATGAGCTTTTTTATCTCTATGTTGTAACGTGCCCTCCCCCTTGACAGCTCTTTGTGTCACATTACAGAACACGCGGTCGGAGCCCCCCTTTTTGGGTTCTGCATTCTATTTAATATCAGAACACCCACCTATATGAACACCTACAGTGTAGTAAGTGTATAAAGTCCCTTAAACTGATATTATATCACATAGGGAGCTGCTGTGGACAGTAATACGAGAGTTATTAACGGTAATGCATAAGCTCCACCTCGCGCCACGCCTCTTGTTTATATTTTGAATAAGCACATTGTTGTTCATATGGGTTGAGAGCCTATAGAAAGTCAGTGAAGTCTATCAGATAGATACTACAAATGCTAAAAGAGCAGAAGTGAAATAGCTAGTTCTTCTAAGAAGTGGCATGTTGACAGGCGTTACATAACTTCACTTATTCTTGCCAAGAAGGTCCATTGCACTTTTGGACATGCGAGGGCGCTGTTGCCCCCGAGTCTTTCTAAAAGTAGGCTATTCTGAACATCATCGGTGTTATTATTGCTATCATGGTTCTTTATTGAAAGGCCTTAGAGTTATGCGGATATGGGCATTATTCTCTTATTTTGGGACGGGAGATATGGTTTACATCATGTCTGGGATGAAATTGTGAAAGGATCTGACAGTGCTAGAGATTCAAATTTAACCAAGTGAGTCGAATCTTTTGAATCATTCACTGATTCATTCCGTTTTTCTGCAGGCATCTGTTCCACTGACTTGACTTGCAGCATTCATTCGCGTGTGACTTCAGATACCAGACATAAGCCCATTAGAAGAAACTTAGTTTGAAGCTTAGTTAAGTTGTATGCAGTGTCATTATGTTGTTTCTTGTACTTTTTTGTTAAACAAAGGTTTAGGGAATCTTGCTGGATAATTCGTGGAGAGGACGACGTCGCAAACAAAGTTGCAGGTTTGCGGTGTTTTGAAAAATACACAGAGCTTGGTTTACAAATACAAATTGTAGTCCGTTACTGATGCCAAATTACATGACAAAAAAAATGTAGTAGTAACGTAATCCATTACATGACACATTTTAGGTAATAAAATCAGAAAACTTTTAAAAATCAGATTACATTAGGTTACTTTTGACCTAGTTGTTTTTCACATTACATCAAAGGCTTCACATGAGATACGTAAATGAACTTTTCTTTTAGTTTTTAATGAAATGATAATAATTAATTAAATCATTAAAAGGAAAATAAGACTTAAAAATAAGTCATTTTAAAATAACATTAATCAAAATACAACACTTACTAAAAAATGAAATATTTAATTTGATTAAATGCATGTCATGTGACCATTAACCGAAAACCGTGAACTTGCAAATGTGATACTTGATTGTTCACATATTTATTTAAAACCTCAGGGGTACTTCAAGTAAATATATTAGATGAATGCTGTTTAGAGGACATACCGAATAACGTAAATTTGTGCATTTTAATGTATTTGAAAGACAAAAGCCTTCCAAAGCTATTTAGTAGTTAAATAACTCACAGACTTATAATTGAAATAAAAATGTACGTGTTCATCAGTAGTTGATGCAATGTTGAAACACTTATTAAATCTAAAATTATTTTTGTATATCTAGTGGTTAAATGTGAATGTGCACAAAACTGAAGTATAGAAGTTGTAGGCGATATTAGAAAGGACATTTTAAAAGAGAAATTAGGAAGAATAAATTAATTATGGATAACTTATTGTTATTATGTGAATAATGTGTAATCAACAAAAATGAACTGTAGTCTGAGTATTTTTAAATGTAATTTAATCTAATTACAAGTTCACACTTTTAGGAATCTGATTATGTAATCCATATTAAATGTAATCAGTTACTACCCAGCTCTGAAAATTGAATTGATGAAAGACTGTTCTTTCCACAGTCTAAATGTATGAACAAAAGCCATGGAGTCTGACATCATGTCCTGTTTGGTGCGACATCATGTCCTGTTTGGTGTTGTTGTGGCAATTTCTTTCATACAAACATCATCACTGAGTAAGAGACAAACTCTGAGTCCAAATTATAATAATAAAGGTATTTATTCCCTTGCAAGAGATCCCTTTGTAAATAACACACATAGCTGTGAGTCAGTGAGGAGAGAGAGAGAGAAGATAGAGAGAGAGAGAGAGAGAGATAAGAAGTAGCAAGTGAGCAAGAGAGCAAGAGCGCCCTAAGGAGAAGAAGTAAGGAGAAGCAGTGCCGGTCTGTTTTATAGTCCTTTCCTTCCAAGGCCTCCTCCTTCCCTCCTCTACAGGGAAAGATACCAGTTTGTTTACCGATGAATGGTTATACAGAAAAGGGAGGCAAATGCCCCCTTGACCCCCTGACCATCTGCGTTTCCTTACCTCTATCACTTCCCAATCATAGTACATCATCACACACAGAATGCTTTTCTAACTGCAAGCGAGAAAACATGTAATACATACATCTGAATCTATGTCTCACTGTTTGATTACTGTCCATAAGGAAAATTCCTTTACAATTCCTCTCTGTTTATCATTCTCTGATAACTGATTAATCAAACATTGTAATAATAATAGTAAAAATAATAATAAATACAAGTTCAAGCCATTACATCACACTTATACTCTTCATCTCTGATTTTCACATAAATGATCACTCTTCTTGAACCTGTGAAGTAAGTTTTTTTTAAGTTGGAAAAATGCTTAGGCTGTTTTTGTTGGGTCAGACCCTAATATTTGCAAGCGTAGGAAACTTTATCCAATGGCCGGGCTAAACGGACAGGCATTGCTATCGCATTTTCAATTTAAATCGAACCCTCAGTCACCATATCGTAAACAAGAAAAAGTATAGTTCATAGTAGGAAATAAACATATCAATTTATCACTGTTGAGTTACTCCTGTAATATAAAATGTAAATATTAAAAGTATCTAGAAAATCCCTCAGTTTCACCCCTCTCCTTGTACGTCATCTCGTACACGGATAACTGCTGCTTTTAACCTTCTTTACATATCAATCATCCTCAGGAAGAAAAATAGAAACATCATAACTCAATTAACACATTTCACTGTAACTTCCGCTACTTGTGTCATCATATTGTTGGTCTGATCTCCTGTTGGTAACACCTTCAGACCTGTTGTGAAGTGTAGTATTACCAAGCAAATTGTCACTGACAACAAAGTCATTATACCTGTGGTCTTATACAGGCCACACATTCCTGGCACTCTGAATGGGTGCCACGGTCTTGGACGCTCCATTCTCGCAGTTACTCTGTATCGAAAGATGTTGCTATGACCAGAGAATGTGAGAAAGTACTGTTTTTGAAACACTAAGAGTCTTATCTGTTCTGTTGATTACAGTGTCCACCCGTACGCCGGTTGCGCCTAAACACACAGCTGCAATGCAAGGGTTTTTCAAACTGGATCTTAGCATTTATTGACACTCGCGTTGAACCTCCTCCAGCGATTGCTCCGCCTCCGCAATGGGCGGCACCCTCCTTCATGGTTAACGTGAACCCACGTAGCCCTCTCTGCAACCTTCACTGCCGTGTGCGTCACCAGAAGCACCTGGAAAGGCTCTAGCCACCTTTTCGATTTCCAGCTCTTTCTCCTGTGATCACGAATCACCACGAAATCACCAGGTCTGACCTCGTGCAGGAATCTCTCAGCAACCTTCCCCTGGGCAGCTTTTACCTGCACAGAAATATTTGACAACAGACAAGACACTTCTTTGCAGTAACTCAACATGTCATTCTCACACACATCCTTTGATGGCAGCCCTTGTTTACCCCCTCCTATGCCCATGAATGGTGGCCTGCCAAACAAAATTTCAAATGGGCTCAGGTTTGTTTTTACTCTTTTTCTCTTTCTCATGTACATCAGTACAATTGGGAGAGCTTTAAGCCAAGTCAGACCCGTCTCTTCACAGCATTTCGCCAATTTGTTCTTAATTGTCTGGTTCTGTCTCTCTACTGCCCCACCTGACGAGGGCTTTATTCCTCTAGCCACATTGTGTGTTACAAGTAACACATCTTTTGCAAAAATTTTCAGCAACCACTGTAAATCCCTTTGTAAACCATAATTCCTTCATCTGCATTATCATACCCGCTTTTGACACATGATCCAACCCATGTGTCAACTTAGCATAATGCTGAAAGAAGTGTTTGGGCAAACAAGGAATGTCATCAACACTCATCCATACACCCCCCTGGAGACTGCAGCCAGACGACCTCCATTGTTGTTTTTTTTCTGCTCCTGTAGAAAAAAGTCAGCATACTCTGTAAACAAGGGGAAATATCAGGGTTAGTCACAGATACCAAAGCACAAGTCGTTTCTTTTGTCTCCTGTGCTGTCGCGGCCTTCGCTGCCGCGTCTGCTCTCACGTTTCCTGTGGAGATAAAACTTTTATCGTTAGTGTGCGCTGCGCATTTACAGATCGCGACCTTGTCTGGTAAAAGAATGGCCTCCAAAAGCTTAGACACAAGAGATGCGTTTAATATCGGATGTCCATCCGACTTCAAAAAAAATTACCATGCTTCCAAAGTGCCCCAAAATCTATGCGTGACCCCAAAAGCATAACGCGAGTCTGTGTAAATTGTCACACACTTGTCTGCCATAAGATTACACGCCTCTGTCAGAGCAACCAATTCGGCTGCCTGAGCCGAATAATTTGATGGCAATTTGCCAGACTTTACGACTTCAAATTCAGTGGTCACCGCGAAACCAACCTTATTCAAGCCTGTTTGTGGATCTTTGGACGCCGATCCATCCACAAAGAGGACATTGTCACAGTTCTCTAAAGGTGTGTCCAACAGGTCTGGACGTGGTGTACACACCTGTTCCAGCACTGATAGACAACAATGGTGTTCCTGTCCATCCTCCTCCGTCGGGAGGAGTGTGGCAGGATTCAAAGTTGTGCATCTTTTCACTGTTACATTTGGCATGTCAAGTAAAATCGTGTGATACCTCAGCCATCGGGCTGTTGATAAATGTGATGTTCTTTGCTCTTGCAAAATCATGGAGACCGCGTGTGGGACCATCAAAGTCAAATCCGAATACCCCACAAATTCCCTTGAAGCTAGCACAGCCAGCTCTGCAGCTGCCACAGCTCTCAGGCAGTGTGGCAAGCCTGCTGCAACTGCATCAAGCTTCGTTGAAAAATATGCGACTGGTCGTAATCTGTCCCCATGGGTTTGCAAAAGCACTGAACTCATAAATCCATGTTTTTCATCTACCATTTGGGTGAAAGGCTTTTCAAGCACAGGCAGGCCCAACGTTGGGGCCTGAGCCAGCTGCAGTTTCATATCTGCAAACGCATCCTGTGCTTCTGTGGACCAATTAATCTTGTCACATGACCTCAGCCCTTTCCCTGTTGTCAGGGCTCTCAAGGGCTTTTCAAGATGTGCATAATTTGGAATAAACGTTCGACAATATGCACACATTCCCAGGAATGATAATAATTGTCGTTTTGTTATGGGTTTCGGTACCTCTTTGATAGCTTTTATCCGCTTTTCAGAGATTGCTTCACTGTTTGGTGTTATTGTGTGACCCAAAAATGTTATCTCCTGTCTCACAAACTGTAGTTTTGTCAGACTGACCTTGTGACCCTCTCTCGCCAGGTGGTTCAAGAGAGTTACAGTGTCAGCCACGCACGTAACCTCATCTCGTGCACAAATCAATAAATCATCTATATACTGCAATAGTGCCGTTCCGCTCGATAGAGTTAATGGTTCAAGGCTCCGTCTGAGCGCTTCATTGTAAATCGTCGGAGACTCACAATAGCCCTGACACAACCTGGTAAATGTGTACCCTTTGTTGTCAAAATCAAACGCGAACCAAAACTGACTTTTTTCTTCCACTGGGACGCTAAAGAAAGCGTTGGCCAAATCAACCACAGTGAAATACATTGCATTTTGCGGAATTTGTGACAAAATTGTGTATGGATTTGGTACGCGGGCAGCTCTTGCAATAACGGCTGAGTTTACAGCCTGCAGATCCTGCACAAATCGCCACGTGACTGGTTCACTTGTGTTAGATGTTATTTTCTTTACGGGGAAAATAGGAGTTCGCACTGGAGAATCATGACAGGGAATTATTACTCTCTCCTTCAGGAGAGACTCAAAAACCGGCTGTATCCCTCGCAATGCCTCCTTCTTCAGGGGATATTGCGATTGACATGGCCTGTAATCAGACTTTGGAGTGATTACAACTGGTTCACAACCTTTAATCAACCCAACATCATATTTGTGTTTTGCCCACAATTTTGGAGGTATTTCTGCCAGGACAGGATGAATGTCTGTGGCAGAAATAGATCCATGCTCATGTTTCTCCATAAAAACACCTGCATTTCTACTGTGTTTCTGCCCGTTTGGCTTTTCAATCCAATCTGTGGCAGAAAGACATTTTCTCACACACAGGCCTATTTCTTCCCATTTCTGTTCGGTGGCCTTGATTACTGATAAGTGAGGCGCAGCCTGGCCTGTTATCAAATACAGCTGAATTTGTTTTTCTGACAGGCATGCCGAAAGCGCACACATATTTTCAGTCCAGAAAATCTTATTAAACCTTATTGTCTCATTTTCTGCCCCATTAAACCACTCTTCCTCATATTCTGGTTCACGCTCGCCCACAACGTATGATGTACAATGTAATCTGTCAGGCCTCATACTTTCTATGTTTGTGGACACTGTACGATCTTTTGCCAGTGTCAAAATCATTCGTGCCCAATCAGAATCTTTTGTCTGCCACTCGTAAGCCCATTGTGGCTCAAATTTTGCACAAATCATCTGCTGTTCCTCTTCAATCTGTATGCCAAACGGCCCAGCAGTGAGTTTCAGATTTAATTTACACATTAGATCCCTGGCCATTAACGGAACCGGACAGGTTTCAGAGCACAAAAACGCATGTTTCAATGCCCTGCCCCCCCTCCGTCTCACATTTCAACGGCACAGCACAGTTTTCTGATATTCTATGCCCTGACTTCAAGTGCTTTCAAACACTAAATCCGTCATTCTTGGTTCATATGGCAAATCACATGGTCTTATCATTGTCCCGTCAACTAACATGGGATATCTCTGTAGCCTTAAAACCCTAAACTTTTGTACATTCTCAGACATTCATCAGTCACATGGTCTTATTCAAAACTTCAGCTTTTACACATTAACGGTTTGCAAGCATGTCTTCATTGCAGATAGCCTTATTCAAATCTTCCACACACTCACACATAAAGGTTTGCAAGCATGTCTTCGTTGCAGATAGCCTTATTCAAATCTTCCACACACTCACACATAAAGGTTTGCAAGCATGTCTTCATTGCACAGAGCGGTATTTGAATCAGTGTATGTGAGCGTGTTGTGTGTGTGTGTCAATAAATTTTTACTTCCCTTTTTCGTAGCTTGCTGAATGCCTGTCACCCGCCCTCTCCTCTCCTGTTCTCCGTTCCTCTCGTTTCAATCCGCCTTACGCGCCTCTGGACAATCCTGTGCCCAGTGTCCGTGGTTCTTGCACAACCTGCACTCCGTGCAGCCAGAAAAAGTCATGTTCATTACTTTACACACAGTCCACATTTGTGCGCTGCTCGTGCTGCCCCACAACAGCCAGCTGCATCTGTCTCCCCCTCTGTCACTCGCGCTGCTCGTGCTTGTTCATTCAGCGTCTCGCGCTGCGGTTGTCTTGGACGGAGAAACAGTCGAGGTCGGGGCGAATTTCAATGCACCCAGCTGGGCTATTGGGTAGATGTGTGTTTGGCGGTGCCGGCCTCACCGTATTTTCATGTGGGAAACACAAACATACTGTGGGTCATTCGGTTCTGGTCGTGCAGACACATACAAATAGACTTTCACACTTTTCATTTTTCCTTCCTGCTAACTTTCTGCACTTGCTTTTTTCCTTCCTGCTAACTTTCTTGAGCCAACCATCTACTTCCTTGAGCCAACAATCTACTGTTTGTTCACATTTTTTACATACATGTTTAACGCATTTGCAACAACAACCTGGTTGTTGAAACCACTTTCAGTTTTGTGAGACTCAATGTTCCCTCTTTGGGAAAATCATGATGCTTGATTAATTTTTCAATATCTTGCATACATTTCTGACCATAATGTTTTTTCATTTGGTAGTACACCGGTGTATCATACTTCACAAACTTGCTCTGAGACATCCCCATACTGGCTGTTTTCTGCTCCTGTGGATTTACTCACGCGCGTGCTCTTTAATCTGCTAGACGTCTCCAGCAGATCCGATTTTCTCTTATCCCGCAATCGGATCGGGTTGCACTATTAGTGCCCTCTTAATTGTGATTTATCAAAATCTTTCGATTTTTCCTAACCCCAATTAACCTCGGTACCTGTTTGAAACCCTCTTGATCCGTACAGATCTCAAATTAATCTCAGGTTACCTATCTGAACGTTCGTGCCCAGATTACTGTACCACAGAAACAAATCTCAGCCAATATGGTTCAATTTCACTCTTTAAACTGAATTTCACCCTAATTAAATTGAATTTAATTGTTTCTTACCAGAGATGTCGTTTTGTGCCACCTGGGTTCTTTTTGATTCCAGTGGTCGATCCCTCCGGTCCCAACAGCGGAACGGTCCCTCGTCTCTGAATCTTTTTTGCGAGGTAGGGTTGGAACTTTTCAGCTCCAAGGTGGCCTGCCTCCGTCCGCTGTCAGGTCCAGAAGTCACGTCCAAGGAATCCCACTATCTGACACCAAACTGTTGTGGCAATTTCTTTCATACAAACATCATCACTGAGTAAGAGACAAACTCTGAGTCCAAATTATAATAATAAAGGTATTTATTCCCTTGCAAGAGATCCCTTTGTAAATAACACACATAGCTGTGAGTCAGTGAGGAGAGAGAGAGAGAAGATAGAGAGAGAGAGAGAGAGAGATAAGAAGTAGCAAGTGAGCAAGAGAGCAAGAGCGCCCTAAGGAGAAGAAGTAAGGAGAAGCAGTGCCGGTCTGTTTTATAGTCCTTTCCTTCCAAGGCCTCCTCCTTCCCTCCTCTACAGGGAAAGATACCAGTTTGTTTACCGATGAATGGTTATACAGAAAAGGGAGGCAAATGCCCCCTTGACCCCCTGACCATCTGCGTTTCCTTACCTCTATCACTTCCCAATCATAGTACATCATCACACACAGAATGCTTTTCTAACTGCAAGCGAGAAAACATGTAATACATACATCTGAATCTATGTCTCACTGTTTGATTACTGTCCATAAGGAAAATTCCTTTACAGTGTCCTAATGTATTGTGCATGTTTCCATGGTAGGTGGAGTTAAGCAAGTCTTTTTTAGTGAATCATTGAATTATTCACTCAACCTGTTTGCTAAATACACAGAAGTTGCTCACGAACGAAACAAGTCTTTTTTAATTTTATTAAAAAACGTGCATCTACAAATCTACTTAGAGACTGCAGACTAAGTGTTTAATTATTCGTTGCTTTAAAGATTCAAAATGCAGATTTGTAAGGTACAGTCTAGTGTAGCACTTTGAATGAGAGGAAAGAGGAAACGCAGGAACAAAAAGTGTCATGTGAAAAGTGATTCACAGTTCCTGGTAGGATGAATAGCATTTGTGCTCTACTTGGCAAGGCGTCTGAGACAACAGACATAATTCATATCAAAATGACACAATCACTGCAAGTGAGAGGTTATGTAAGTGTGGGAGTGTGTGTTTATTATTTACTTTTGAGAAATTATTCTATATACATTCTATACCTCTTCTGTACCTATAATATCTAATAATATATGTCGTTATTTTTAGCAAGAATAGATAGTTTTGCACAATTTCCAACAACTGAGCAAGCTACCGTTTCATAATAATAATACATATTTCATAACAATGAAATATAATTGCTTGAAAAAGCAAAGCAACAACAATGCATTACTAATACAATCTCTGCATCAAAAGCGTTGCAGTAAGATAATATCACTCTAAATCGTCGGGGCCATACGCAAGTATACGCCGTATGCTTTCTTTTTCCTCGAGCTGTTTGCATATTACGACTTCTAATGATTAATATTTAACTCCCTCCACTCAATGCCGCTTTTGTTTTTCATCTACGAGCAGGGAGAGCCTACTGGCCATCGGGAGCACTGGGACATTCCCGGTGGATCGGTCGAGTAGTGAGTGAATCGATCGCCGAAGCGAGGAAGACCTCCCCCACATTAGGCACTGTTAAACTGTTTTACAGCGAACTGAAAAAATCAAATACTCCAAAGGTGTGCATCGGCGCTGTGCAATGCATCCACCAGTCGCGCGCAATGTAAAGTGATAAACAGCGCATGTCGCTTCATTCATTCAGATGTGACACAGAATTATTGTTATAGTTGTGTGATATATGAGAACATTAAAGGTTCTGTAGTGATGCAGCCACAACAACGTAAACTGCATGAAGAGGTAAACTGGAAAACACCAATACATATACACTGCCCTCCAAAAGTTTGGAAACGCCCTAGAAAAGTGAGGTTTTGGACAATATTGGCATGAATCCTTTTTAATGTGTGATCATTTTGCAACACAAACTACGAAAACATATTTTATTACATAAACACTGGATACATGGAAACTATAAAATGGGCTAAACAAGCAATTTGATTGGCAAGAGCTATTTGTAAACTACCTGGCCTAAATTGTGTTCTAATTGGTTCATTGTATTCTAAACTTAATTAGCAATCAATTGTTGAAGCTATTAAAGTGTGCTGACCCAAACATCTTATAAAACCCTGGGCCAAGTTTAAACCAGTAACCAGGCATCACAGCTGGCAAAGGGGCATGTCTGACTTTGACATGTATATAATCCCATTATTATGTTTTATTGCTGGTTATTGCAGCCCTGCCTACACGCAAAATCCCCTTGCAGGAAGTACGATTCCCTTCCTAATGATACAATCAGTCTGTAAATGCAGAAAATAAAACATTAAATTCAATGTTGTCATGATTATTACCCGGTCGTCCCGACTGGGTAATAGTAAAGCACTTTTTTCTTTAGGACTACACCACTGCTCTAAATGTATTGGGTGCTGACAGCAAACACAGCATAAATTGACCTGAAAGTACTTCAAATAGCTTAAACACTGGGGTAACAGCATTTCTTTACACATGTGAGTGACATGAACAGCGGAAGAGAAAGAAAGAAAGAAAGAAAGAAAGAAAGAAAGAAAGAGGGAGGGCATGAGAAGAATGACAGATCTAGACAAACAAGTTTAGCCTGAACACACTGCACTGAAGCAGTGACCGACGCACTGCTGAAGACTCTCTGCTCTGCTCTGTGAGTACTCAATGTATGTGTCTTTGTGTGTTAATACACATGTTTATGTGGTGTTTTACACAGTATTATATATATATATATATATATATATTCTATAATCTAGTTTGGGCTTCTCAAAGTTTCTTATAAAAGTCTGATCTCCGTGAAGATCTTGTGTTTATTGTCTCGTAGAGGAATGTAAGAGGAATGCAGTCGTCAGAATGTATTAACACACTTCCACCCAGGTTTCTATGCTCTTCATATGCTGAAACTCAGGAGAGAAAGAGAGAGAGAGAGAGAGAGATAGAGAGTCCAGGCTTTCTTCAAGTTAAACAGATCAACTTGTTTTTCTTGTTCTTGCATTTCTATATTAGGTGTAAACAGAAGATGTGACAGAAGGAGGTGTTCACATCTAACACACGGTAAGACTTTTAAACCAGACATTTAAATATTCATATTAATGCCATGGAAATTGACACTTTATATTAATACTAGCAATTTAGGTGACAGGTGTATATTATGATTTTATGGTCAAATACACAGATGCTAGTTGCGATGCACATTGGTAACGAATGCTTTCCCCTGAAGAATTGAAAAGTATTCGCTCATATAGCAATGTTCAATGCATTGTAATCTCATGTCTCAGAGCTATATTTTGTGTCTTGTACCTATTCTTTGGCGATACAATGACATGATAAAGTCATTGAATAGATCTCTGCTAATAATAGCAGCTGTGTTGGAAATCCTGGCCATAGATGCTGCCACTCCTCCTAAACAACACAAGTGTTTAGTCAATGCAATGATTCTGACTTGGTGATCGCATTGAGTTCTTGAACATTTCTTCTTGCTATTTTCAGGAATATAGTCAGGGTCCAAAAATCTGAGACCACATTGGAAACCAGGGATTTAAAATCGAATCAAAACCTTGAAATAAAAAGGATTATCTTTTAGAAATATTTAAACATTAAAGTAAGAATTATTATGACATGAAATATAAAACAAATGTTTTAGATTCTACACTATTTCTAGGCCACAAATCAAATAACTACATTTGTGACAATGATCACGACTTATAGATCATGCAATTTTGTTTAGACAGTAAGATGATTTTGGCTCCACTGAAGCATGCGATGCTCTATGGATCATCTCAAATCATGCTGTAGAACATGATCACTCATTTTTGCACAAACCTGTTATGTGGTTTATAGTCTATATCTTTTCATTTATTTATTTTTGGTTCCACCATTCATACATTTTGTTAACTGCTAGTCCTATATATGGCTGTGGTGATATGGCATTTCTTTATTTATTGAAAACTGGAAAATACATTCAAGAAAATATTTTTAACAAGTTGTCTCAGACTTTGAAATCCATCTGTAAAAGTTGAATTGTGAATTTTTAATTACTATTATTATTGTTTAAGTTTTTTTTTTTTGCTGTTAAAGTCCTGAAAAGAAATATTCAGAGACACTGTAACAGCACTGGTGTGACCCCACAACTAAGAAGTGAATTGATCGTAAAGATCTGACACATACTTATTGGTCTCTGCTAGTCGGAGGTGACTGAGCTAATGTGGAGTAATGTATTGGTTATGTGTGGAATGTCAACCTTCTTTATCCCTGAGTCTTAAACAACGAAGGAGTGAAACTCAAGCAATCCTGCCGAGACCAGATTTACAAAAAAGCCATTCATTGAGTTTGTTTGGCAAAATAAAAATACAAATCTGAACAGGCATGTCTTAATTATAGGGAGTTGTGGCAGCCCAAGTCTTAAAGCTTATTTTATTAAACCATCAAACCATATAAAGAGATTCTCTCAGGCTCCTTGGCATAGTAGTCTCACTTCTTTGTCTGCCTGCCAGCTCAGTTGAATGAAATTCTGTCTTCAGTTTCTGATGTTTTCTCCCCAATAGTCCACTACCCAATAATCCCACGTAAAGTGGTGACCATAGCTTTCCATAGTTTTGTTGTTCTTGTGACTCATCAGTGTTGAGCCAAACCAGACCTGACATTGACTGTGTGTGAGCAGGTGACCAGTCAATTGGATGACAGGAATGTTTTATCTCTATATATAACTTTCTTTGTTTTTTTGTCTTTTCCATCTTCATTATTTCACTATCTAAGATGGCTGCTCCCCAAGTTATCCCCAGGAGACTGTCTAAATCTGCAAATGACACAGCTGCTAACTCACATCCCATAGGTGCCAATGCATGTGTGTATATGTCTATTTTCTCTATGTCTGTTTTAATAAATATATTTTATTGTATTAATACATACTTTTGACTATTTATGTACATTTCCACACGCAAACACACACGCACACACACACACGCACACACACACACGCACACACACGCACACACACACACACGCACACACACACACACACGGTATGTTGGTATTGGTGGTGTATGGGGACTCTCCATAGGTGTTATGGTTTTTATACCTGACAAACTGTATTTTCTATTGCCCTACACCAACCCTACCTACATCTACTAAAAAAATGTAGTATGTTTTTTTAAGCCTTTTGAAAAACTGAGACATAGGCAGTGTCCTCATAAACCACCTTGACATTGTAATACCTCTGTCATACCCATGTATATGTATATATTTATATAAATACAATATTTGATTGCTCTATGTTTGCTTATCTTAGTAAATGGAGGAGACCGAGTGAAAACAGATACACATCTGATGCATGCACAGAGAGAAGTTGTAAGTATGACTGTTAAATAGGACACTTCCTGTTGAATAGAATGCAGACCTGAAAAAAATTAATTTAGTTTTGTAATAAAAATTTAGACCAAGGCTAGTTGTTACACATTGTGAGTATTTCTGAATGTTATTCGTTTATTTAAAAAGAGATTAAAAATAGAGTGTAGAAACACACCCTAAAGTATTTTGCAATCATTTTCAACATTATTGTTTAGAAAAAAATTACAGTTCATTGAATGCATGTCACCTTTATGACAACTGGCCCCACTATTATTAGGGTATAGGGGATAAGTCTTTACTTTAAAATCTGCCATTAAACATATCCTATACTATATTTAGCAAAACAACAAATATAAAAAGATAAAGCAATTCATAAAAAATATAAAACATAACATTAAAAAATATAAAAATATAGTTTGAAGTACAACAATATAATTAAGAAACTGTATAAAATTACAAACTGCAATAAAACCATGACAACTTACCTCAATAAAAATGTGGCGAGTTGCCTTGACCTGAAAAATATGATGTTATTGGGATTTTAGTTTTAGAGAAAAGACTAATAAATGGGATTGAAAATACAACTGTGTTTGGGTAGTTGGACGTGTTGCTCCTTCATTTTTCTATCCTCCTCTCGTAGGAGTTGGTGAATCGCTGTTTTGCTGATGTGGAGCGTTTCATGGCCCGTCTGCAGGAGACAGCAGAGGCTAAGAACATTCTAGAGCAACAGAGCATTAAGAAGAAGAGCAAAAAGAAGAAAAGCAAGAAGAAGAAAGAACAGGATGGTAAGAGAGACGCCCCCGATGATCTCCATTACTCACAAGCCTGTCCAAGACCTACAGAAACATATTAAATCATAAATCATTTATGTTTGTAGATAGTCCTATGACACAAAGGGTGCCGCCGCCATCAGAACAAGAGTTTGTGGATATTTTTCAGAAGATTAAATATTCTCTCTGTCTACTGGTAAGGTGACGAATTTGACAAGTCTTACTAAATCTTGCCTTTCATCCCCCCAAAAGGGAGCTGTTTAATTTTCTCTATAGTTGTTGTTTTGCAGTTTTGTTTGGTTGCTTGGCTAGTAGAGCACAAAATATGTATTTAAGAATTTCATAAAACTGCTGTGCTTGACCCGTGTGTGTGTCTGTGTTGTAGGATCGCCTAAAGATGAAAATCTCAGAGCCAACATCAGAGGAGCTCTTGCACCATGTCTTCGTCCCTTTGCAGTTGGTAAGAGTATTGCACACACACACACACGCGCGCGCACACACACACACACACACACACACAAGCACACACACACACGCGCACACACACACGCGCACACACACACACACACACACACACACACACACACACACACACACACACACACACACACACAAGCACACAGACACAAGCACACACACACACACACACACAGACACAGACACAGACACAGACAAGCACACACACACACACACACACACACACACACACACACACACACACAGTACATATACAGAGAAACACAACCAAATTCTAACATTCATTTGTCTAATTGAAAAACTATTAGAATATTAGAACATAGAATTGGCAACGTAGGTATAACGTTCTCTAACTTTAATTTTGAAGAGAACAGAGGTTATTTTTTCACAAAGTAAGGAAAGAATTGTAATTGCCAAATGGTGTATAAGATTTGTTGTATGTTCACCAGATGGTAAAGACCACAGGTGGTCCTGAGTTGGCAGCAACAGTCTCCAGCCCCGCTATGACCAGTGGAGCAATCTCCCTCCTACAGCAGAACCTTAATGAACAAGAGCAACCACTCTGGAAGTCACTCGGCCCGAAGTGGACCGTGCCATAGTCAGTAACAAAACTAGAATTTACATTTGAATAGAAATGACACTATTATGACCAAACAGATACCTGCTTTGAGTTTGAACCTCACTTATAAATGGATAGTTAATTATGTACTCATCTTAATATTGTTCCAAATCAGAAAACTTTCTTTCTTTTTCATTGCACAAAAAAAACACACAACACATGTTGCTCAACACAGCCCTACATCATTAAAGAAAAAACTGCTGATTTACAAAAAAAAGGCTTTGTTACCTAATTTGATTATGCTAAAAAAATGTATATTAAAAATGAAAACTGTGTATATATACAGTATATTAAAATTATGTCTAAAATATAGATTAAATAATGTGAATACATATCAGCCTTAATGCACATATTAAAATAACAAAAAAGTCTAATTTAGTATTCAAAATACTGCATATAATTTAACTTACAATCTGCAAAGGAGTGGAAAAATATGTTCAAATACTCCATTTAATGTCAAATAACTTTACATAAACATAACCAAATAAGCTTTTTTTCACAAAATATGTGATTTTCTGTTTCTGTCACAGGCATAATTCTATCTTTAAGCATAAAGTAATGTCTTCATAATAATTCATACATGTCAAAATGTGCTGGGAATTGAACAAAGGGTTGCAACATGGCAGAGGAAGATAGGAGTAATGTCTGAGTATTATCGGCTAAGACTTTTTCACCTTACACACTGCTATTGAAAGCAAAATGCTACGAAAAGCTCATATTGTTTGAGAAAGTTTGACATTCTAGAGCAAAACAGGCTATTTTTTTTTTTAAATCAGCATCCAAAAATTAGTAAGAATCAAGTATTGGATTTCATTCAGCAAATATGATGCAGGGTGGTCTAGTATTATATTTAACGGGAAATGAGTGTTTAAGCTTCAAAAAGAAAGTAAAAGCACATTATAAAAGTGTACATTTTCTATGCTCTATTTTGCCAAGGAAAGGCTTTAACTAATAAAGATTGGTTAGTTAACTCCAGTGTGTGTTTGTCAGCTCTCAACTCAGCGAGACTGTGCCTCAATACAAACCTGTCTTTCTGGATGGTTGGCAGCCGATGGCCATAGACATGCACGGACAGCCCACCGAGGACCCCATAGAGTCCCAGCACAAACATGAAGCCCTTCGGCAGACTCAGCAGGTATACAACCTCTCATTCACTGATGTAAACACAGCCACGATACAAACCACCTTCAATTCCTTCCTTTCGTCTTCCACAGGTCATTGATCAGGCACGTCTAGCTGTATACCAGGAGGAACGTGACGGGTTAGCATTGACCAGTCAGCTGTGTCTGTCTTTGCGATGCCACTTTGTTTCATTTTGTGTGTGTGTGTGTGTGTGTGTGTGTGTGTGTGTATGTGTTTGGTTTAGGATGGAAGACTCCCTGCCTCCTCGTGAAGAAAGGCTGTACTGTTGCAGTTATGACTTTGTGGCACGAAACAGTAGTGAACTCTCAGTATTACACGGAGAAACTCTGGAGGTATCTTGCATTGTCATACACACAAGCACGGCTTCCCTTTTCATTTTGATTTATATTTTGTACTTATTTTAATTCACATGTACAAGTTTGGGGTTTTGTAATATTTTATAGAGTCTATCCAAACTAGTTTTTAAAATGTAATAATATTTCACAGTATTAAAAAAAGTAGTTTGGGGAACCTATTTTATCATAAAAAATATTGTAATATAGAATATTTAAAATATGTATTATTATATAAAAATATTTAAAATGTCAAATTGACAAGCAGCATAAGCATGGGTTCTTATCCACCATATTTTTTGTAATATTGACAAACAGTCTCTTAACACTTTGTCTGTCTCTGTGTGTCTTATCCTCTCTGTCTTAGGTGTTACAGTCATCAAAGCGATGGTGGAAATGTAAGAATGAATACGGCCAAATAGGTTTTGTTCCACATAATATCCTCGAGCCAATCAATCACGCAGAAGTTGACACTTCCAATGTAGTAATGCGCAACCAGTCCATGGTAAAGCCATCATGTGCTCACATATGTAATCAGCAATAAACCCACATGCTAATTGATAAACTAATTCCTATCATATTTTCATAGAAAGCTCCAATTCCTCCCCCGGGAGGAGGCAGAGCCTCCTGTGTCCTACCCAGCTCCACAGGCAAACATGCATTCCACCTCGAGCCACGCCCCCACAGTATGCCACCAATTGGAGAAGATAAAGGTATTGTTTCTTACAACATTATTTCTAAATGAGTCACCTCTAACTATTTAAATAATGCCTTTTATTCAAAGTTTGATTACAGAGACAATGCTTCTGGAGTTAAAGTCAAATAACTCAAGGTTACGGAGGATGATGAAGTCATTATTTATCAGTATTTTATGCAAGCAAATAAACAGCTTTGTGTCCTTCTGAAAATCATTTAGCATTTTATTCATAAACATCTGACTGATTTTTCTCCAGCATTAGTATTTGACTCTTTGGAATACTTTATTGGTCAATGGTAATATTCTTCAGTCAAATATAATGTCCACTAAACTGTATGTTTGCAAATGTTTTTATAACACTATGATAGTTTAATACATTCTGTGTATTATTTTTTCTTCACATAACTAAATTAATATTAATGATTCCTTTCATCTTATTTAAATTCAAATATGACTGTTTATTATATAGGAAGCAGTAATATTAAATATAATTCAAATGTATGCATTTATTAATTTAGTAAATAGTTGTTTTTTGACTCTTCTGATCGGTATCAAACTAAACTCTTTCAGAATGACAGTAATTTAATTTAAGTATTATTTATAAACAATTATAGTATATATTTGTATTCATTTGTTATTTATTGTCATTTCACCAATTTTTGTTTTTAAATTATTTATATATAGTTTGGAATTTTAGCACTTCAGCTTAAACATATTAATTATGGCAGTTAGGTTCCAAGGCAACAGTGTTTTAAGTTTACGTTTTTCATCTAATGCATATATTTATTTTAATTACCAAAAACTATATTTCATAGTTTTAGTGAAAAATAACAACACTGAATGATATGAGACCCCTCTGGGATGTTTTTTTATTATGACTGTACATTATACCTCATATGTGACCCTGGACCACAGAACTAGTCTTAAGATATATTTGTAGCAATAGACAATAATACATTGTAGGGGTCAAAATTATCAATTTTTATTTTATGACAAAAATATTTTTTTAACTTTAAAAACATGTTGGGTAAAGAATATATTCCATTTAGTAAATTTCCTACCGTAAACAGAGCAAAACTTATTTTTTGATTAGCAACACACATGGCAAAGAACTTCATTTTGGACAACTTTAAAGGTGATTTTCTCAATATTTCGTTTTTTTGCATCCTCAGATTCCAGATTTTCAAATAGTTGTATCTCGGCCAAGACAAACCATACATCAATGTAAAGATTATTGACTCTTATGACTGGTTTTGTGGTCCAGGGTCACATACTGTATACAGTGTATCACATCAGAAAATGTCCACTTTTAAAATGCATATTTTATTTGATTTCTTACTGTAATATTTATATCTGTTAACAGTATTTTTGATGAATGATGAGCTCTTGCTACGATTGGCCAATGGTAAATCAGCATCGATACGCCCAGTGGTAATTAACAAAGCAAATGAGACAACCGCACCGCTGGACTATCACTCCCCTCCAGCTGAGGTTCAGGGGTGGCTCAGGGCCAAAGGCTTCAATGATTAGTGAGTAACATACACACCTCACAATCTGGAGCTGAAACTGATGCTCATGCCTTTGCTCATGTTGTGCTCTCGATCTGTGTCTCAGCACTGCACAGAGTCTGGGTGTCCTAACGGGAGCCCAGCTCTTCTCTCTGAATAAGGATGAGCTGCGTGCTGTTTGTCCAGAAGAGGGAACCAGAGTCTACAGCCAGATCATGATGCAGAAAGCACTGCTGGAGGTTAATCATTCACTCACAAAATACCTCTCATGCCTCCTCATATACCCCTCTGGCAGTTTCAGTCGTCAGACCTGTTTATATAAAAGGGCTCTTCTGTCAGTCAGCTTTGACTGGGGATAGTAACTGAGAAATTCGATGAGGTCTGAGATCACATTAATCATTTATTGGGAATTATTTTTTTAAATGTATCTCTCTTAAATTTAAAATTAGAAATAAACCGTTTTATGATTTTGAAAACTCAAAATATAAAATAAAACCATGACGTAAACTGAAGAACATTTAATTTAAATTAAATCTGTTTTTATATCATTCAAGCGAAAGCATTTTAAAATGCTGCATCAGGATGTCAATATTGTTTGTCAAAAGTGCTTCTATTTCAATATTTCAATATAGTGAAATAGAAGCACTTTCACTAACAGTATAAAAGTCATGTCAAAACATTTCAAAGCTGATTTGTCTCAGTGGATGTTTGAGGTGACTGAAATCACTGAACTAACAGGAGGGATGTTAGCAGAAATAAACGCCGATTCTCTTCATGTGCATCTTCTGTTTCAGGATAAGCGGAAGGCCACCGAGTTGGAGGCCATCATGAAGAAACAGAAGATGAAAGTTGATCTGAAAGCAGAGGGGGGGGATTTTTAATGGATATCACTTTCACTCACACATTCAGACAAGCATTTATTCTAAGGCTTTAACAGACAGGTGGGGCATCAATTAAGATCTTTTTAACCATAATGATCTTTGTTTGTTTTACGCCATTGATAATAGATATATTTCATCATTACCAGTCATTACAAAGAAATCAAACCTGTATATTTCTCTATGTATTGTATTTTAACTATAAATAAAATTAATTAAAATACTGACTGTATTCATATTTTATTAATCATATTCATTTTTTCTTAAATGTACCCCATAATCCAACTACACAACCTGACCTTTCTATTGTTAGTTTAATGAACTGAAAGTGATTGTATCATCTTTTTTATGTATTGCTTTATTATAATACAAGTTCAGGGCATTTTCACAACAACAACAAAAATGAAAAACTGATAACTGGACATGACTTGATGAAATAAATGTAATGAGGTCAAGTGGCAGTATACCACACTGTATAAAAATGTAAAGTTATAAAACATAAAAAACTGCCCCTTCAAAGCAAAAAGAGATGCACTTGGGCTATAAGAAGGCAGACATATTGTTTTTACCTAAGAGTAAAATAACGTGTGTATTATTATAGGGTAAATCAACAAAAGTTGAATTGTAGGTTTTTACAAATCTGTTTTCACAAAAAGAATAAAGGGTCCCTGAACGAATCTGAATAAATCTTTCTGGTGAACAGATTCAAAAGAATCGAATCGCTGGTATGAATCAAAATCCCTACCAAGAAAGCGCTGGTGACGCCGTTGACCACCACGCAGTGTTGCCAAGTCCGTGGCTTTCCCGCGGAATCGGGCTACTTTAACTCTCTTTCCGCGGGATGTTTTTCATGTCCGTAGGTAGAGGAGACCCCAATAATGTGATATTTAGCCCTTGGAATGCGACTTTTACCAGGGGAACCCCGCCAAAAAAATATATTTTAGCCCTCGGAATACGATTTTTTTGTGCTCGTTTTAAGTAGAAATTGGGCGAGAAAACCTGGCAACCTTTGCAACCACGCTCGCTTAGTGGTGTGTTTCGGCGTCTCTTAAGAAGAGTTGAACTCTAACGTTACGTCGCGTGTTAATATCGCATTAGACCCGTGTATCGTTCATGTGTCCCTCTACTTAGACACAAATCTGTAACAATCAGTGAAATGATTGAAAGGACTGAAAGACAGGCAGATAAAACACGTGCACCATTAATAATAAATGAAGATATCGAGAACCTACCTTACCGTTTTTAAAGAAAGTAAACGCACAATCGTCACTTGGAATTAGTTATTTAGTCATTTACTAAAAAAGAAAATAAATAAATGGTGTCGACACATTCACCATTCACCTCCAAAACGATGTTTTCTGCACGCGAGAATCGGTGTCATCGCTTTCAGGCAAACATCTTCAATAAAAGTAAATGTCAAAACTGCTTCAAAACCGTGGATTCGCACAAACTCAGCGGAGCAGATCTGTTTCAGGTGAGGATATCATTTCTTAACTTTTAATTGACTTTGACCTTTTATTTAATGTATTTATGTTTCTCTGTCTCAGACTAAGCCTCTTCAGGTGGGCTGGCTCCTCCTGGCCCCAGAGAACACTGACTTCAGCAGCTGTGGCCTCAGGAAACGGGTGATGATGATAACACTGGCATTTCCAGAGACCCTTTCCATCAGATACAGCACATTGATATGTAACTATGTTTTAACTCTAGCCTTGATCGTTCTTTGCCATCTCTGTTATAGAAATGGCAGAGGAGATATTTTGTGCTTTACGAGCATGGGCTTCTGAGATACTCTCTGGATGAGATGGTGAGGTTTTACCTGTTTTTCATGCAGTGTTTCCTAACATATTTTGTCTTATGTACCTGACTTATCCCAAGCTTAAGTATCTCCATCATTGACACCAGACCAGACATTTTTATTTTGACTCTTTTCATATTGATGTCCATTTAGCGTTATCGTTAATAGTGCTTTTGAATACTAACTTCCTGCCTGGCCTACAATAAAACGTCTTCACCTTGTTTTGGTTGACAAAAACCCACTAGGATTTTTCCATTGACTTTTGGATTGCGCATCAAAAATGTATGATTATAAAAAATCTTACCTTCTCTGTGTAATGACAGAGTGACTGTTTTCATCTAGCCAGGTACATTGCCCCAAGGAAGTGTAAATATGTCCCAATGCTGTGAGGTTCTTGATGCTTCATCTCAAACTGGCTTCCAGAACTGTCTGAGGTTGTGCTTCACTGACAGAGACTATTACATCCGAACAGAGAGCACAGACAGCTTCTGCATCAGTAGGTAATGCTCTCACTGACCTGCGGCGTGAACTTGGCCACACATAACTCCTCCTTTGTCATTGGTTGTTTTTTATCCCAATGTATATGTATTTATAGTATACATTCTTATGTTGTGATGTAATGCAACAAGAGAGGTGAAGTCAAGTTGATGTATTTCTTGTTTTGTGCCAAAATCTGAGCTCTGTTCAGTAGTTTAGCTGAAATCTTCTCTTTCTCTCTGTCTTCAGTCTCATCCCTTAAGTGTTATAAGTCACTAAATCTCAGCCAGGTTGATCTAATCCCTTAAGAGTGTAATAAAAGGTGTCAAGGAGTCTTGGATTAGTGTGTGTGTGTGTGTGTGTGTGTGTGTGTGTGTGTTTCAGTCTGTGTTGAGAACTCCAGCTTTAGAACTGTTTATTTTGGGGTTGTCTTTTATTGCTTGTTTCCTTGCTACTGGAGGTTTTTAGTCTTGAAGCGTGATGTCCAGAAAGCAGAAGTGAGCGAAATCTGAAATATTATTTGAGTTTGCATATGCGTGCAATTTCCAGCCTGGGTCGTTTTTGGGGGTCCTGCCGTGTGTTTGAATTCAAGTTTGTTTGTTTCGTTTAGGTGGCAAGAAAATCTGATTGCTTACCCCAAAGCTACTAAATCACATCAGAAGAAGAAGGGGAAGGATCCAGCCCACCCACCGCAAGTGAGTCTCGTTCATATTCAATGCTATTTCAGACAATCATGTTCTGTGACAGGCAATGCCAGTATCCTGTCTAATATATTTGCAGCATATTTCCTTTGGTAAAATATGAATAAATGTAACATTTAATGTAGTATCCTAGTAAAAAAAATTATATATATTTATTTCATACTAAGTATAGTTCGAGTATTTACGTATTTACTAACATTTCAATTGAGACTTACTGATATAAATATTGTAATTAAACTTTAATTTGGAGTGCTACTTGTGCACAATGCACTTTTCTTAATATGAAGTCAAAAATGTGTTTTATTGTCACTATGGATGAGGATTGTATGATCTTTGAATAATATCAGTCTTTAAATGCAAGATATTTAAAGTGTACCTAAAATATACAGTTCCACTTTAGCACAATCAAATATACTTCGATATATCTTTAGATGGACTTCAGCACTACTTCCACACAACTTAGAATACCTTAGAATATCAAGATACATTACTAGAATTAATTGATTCATCAATTTATATATATATATAAATAATTTGTTACAGATTAGTAGACTTGAGTGCAAACAGGCTAGTTAGTTTGTCATTTGTCTTAAAGATGCTTGTTTTTAGATGGTCACAGTAATGTTGGAGTACTGCTCCTTTAAATGTGCTCCTCCTCCACCCCTATTCTTAATTACATTTCTAAGTGCTGTGCCCATCTTTCTGTCCGGTTGATTTACTAATCCTCTTTATCTCCCTTCTGCATATTCTTTCTGCTGACAACAGAGCAAATTGATCTAGTGTGTGACAGTGCCATTCCACTGTGCTGCAACAATTAACAGCATGTACATGAAATGCTGTATTCCTGTATTTTGTGTGTTTGTTTTTGTGAATTTTGAAGCGTTAGTCAGATAGAAGTTTAATAGAATTAACCTACGTGATCTAGACAGGATTATTGAGCGCACCCCCCGGGGAGGGTGAAGAGTTTGCAAAGTGGGAGCAGAGTGCTAAAGACGTGTGTGTGTTTGTTTGTCAAGCAGGTTGTATGAGAGGCTTTTCCTATACCACCCGTGCCAATTGGATTTCGCTGGCCGAGCGCTTGTGTGCAGCCTGTCAATCTCTGATTTACTCACCTATATTCTCTTTCTCTCTCAGCAGACAGCAGAAAACCAAACCTCCAGCAGCAGCAGTAGTAGTAGCAGTGGTGGTGCTGCTGCTAAGAAAAGTAGCACTTCTGGAAA
Source organism: Oxygymnocypris stewartii (assembly GCA_003573665.1). Classification (NCBI taxonomy): domain Eukaryota; kingdom Metazoa; phylum Chordata; class Actinopteri; order Cypriniformes; family Cyprinidae; genus Oxygymnocypris; species Oxygymnocypris stewartii. Next base: position 25,784 of record QVTF01022561.1, read on the forward strand.
TAGTTTCACCAGCAGCATTAAAAGACAAGGCAGCATTGGTTCTAGTAGTAACGGTGGCAGTAAAGTTTCCATCAGCGACAATGCTGGCTCTAGTACCAATGTTTCCTCTAAAGGCAGTAGCAGAAGTGGCATCAGTAGTACTAAAGGGGCCACCAGAAATGACAGAAGAGGTAGCGTGGTGAGCACGGTGGAGGAGGTCTTGATGCTTTCCTCAGAAAAGGAGCTGGAGGAGGAGTCACACAGTGGTGAAGTCGAGGTTCCTTCCAGCACTGGTAATGCTTCATCACTCGATGCCAAGCTTGGATCCTCTCTCTCTTCATCTCTCAGTCAGTCCTTGAGCTGCTCCGACACAGACGGTATGACTTCAGAGTGGCCTTTGTGTGTGGACTTGTGACTTGAAGTGGATGTACTTGTTTATGGTTGTAGTAGTTACTGATTTGTCAGCTTAGGAAATAAAGGTATGTAGTAGCTAAAGAATTCAGAGTAGTTTGCATGAGAATTTTTATTCTGTCATCATTCTAAACCTGATCAGGTTCTTTTGAGTGATTTTTAACAAATCTGTCGATCAGGTTTACAAAATTAGCTCAAATGATTATTTTATCAATTTTAAATCTGATGACTTCTGTTCGAAGGATAACGAGGGCATATTTGAATCTGTTTCTAGTAACCCAAAGCTTTATTCATAGTTTTACTAACTCATATATTTGATATTTTTAAAACGTAAAAGCTCCATTATTCATTCAGTTGCGTTGCATAAACCTTTGTCAGGGTCGCACCATATACAACTTTGGACAGTAATGAAAATAAGGTTGTGAGAGATGAAGTACAGTGTGTTCAAAGAATTGCACTGTTTAACAACATGCCAATTTGTTCAGCTGACAAAATTATGACAGAACTTTTTGTGTGAAGTGTATGCTTACTTCTATGCTATTCTGCACATTGCACTTTTACTAGACATGACAAATATAAAACGGTTTAACTTTTTTTCCAGTAAACTTCAGCCCATTACTTTGCTTTTATTTGCTCTCTTAGGTACTAAGAATCGATTGGGTACTGAAAGCGGCTATTCGTCTCTGGAGAAGACAAGTCCAAGTGTTGTGGATGCACAAGCACACACTGACTCCAGGTGTGACTGTGATTCTGTTTCTTCACCTGCCTCACACCTGTGTATGTTTCCTACCTCAATGCCCCTTAGCCCCTCCCCTTTCCGTCCACCAACTAATCACAATTCACATGGGGCGTGTGGGGCTGATTCTGAAGATGTGGTAGGTTTCTCTCGGGAGATAAGTTTAGAGTCCAGTGGGGAGAGGCAATCACACACATCCATGACAGACACACTCAGACATGAATCACCCAGCCCAAGAAGAAAACTACACCGTCTGTTTGGAAATCGGCACAGGTAAGACAGGTTCATTTTGCTCCTGATTCTCTCATTAAACAGAGTTGGATTTTATGTGTAATGTTTGTGGCTCCCTCTAGTGTTCATCGTGTTTTTGCCATTCCTTCGAGAGCATGTCAAAAGCACTCATCTCTGCTTGTCTTTCAGGAGACTTCATCCCATCTCCATCAATCAAACCGGGCTGCTTGCATTCCTGTTTGCCATTTTAGTCCATATATATTCATGTTATGTTTCTCAAAGTTACAATGTCTTTAAATGTTAAAATGCTTGACACCACTGTATTGATGCTCCTGAAACAAATGTTTGCAGTTTGTTCAAACAGTTTTGTAGATAATTTCAGTTTGAGGTGTTCTGTGTATTTTCTGTACATATCTCGACATTGATGAAACCAGTATAATGTGTGCATACTGAATTCCAAATGACCTATATTGAATATCACTCTCTCTTTCGTGCTTACCCTTTCCTGTATCTGTTTTCTATATTTACATTAAGACCTTTAGATTTTGTAGAGCTCATTTTAATCTAAAATTGATATTCACTGTCTTTTATATGTTTGCATGCTTGTTTCTAGGAGATCTCAGGAAGCTGTTCAACAAGAGGGTTCATTTCTAGATACCAAGCTCCCCCCCTCAACCTTCACTACTTCCTCTACAGAACAAAATGAGCATAAGACAACTGTCAGCGCATCTCGGGATTCCTCCCCTAATGATATTCCTGATCACTCACAACATTTAATGTCATGTAGTCTCCGCTCCAAATCGCTGGAGCGCAGACCGCTTGAATCTAATCCCACAGTAAGTACAGTACAACCAATACAAATTAGAATGATTCTGTGTATTTTTATCATGGGTGTAAATTAGTTATACATTTAAATCCAGTAAATTATGGGATGTGGCCACATTAATCATAACTGAGCTTTCATATCACATATGTAATTGTTACAGTAATGCTCTTTTCCTCTCAGCCTGACCTCCTTCATTTCAAAAAGGGATGGATGTCTAGACTGGGAGAAGATGGAAAGGTGATTTTGAGATTTGAGTGCATGATTTTTCTGTGTGAAGTGGTCTGATGTTCTCTGTCTCTAGTGGCGGAAACACTGGTTTGTTCTTACGGACCAGACTTTGAGATTCTATCGTGACTCTGCAGCAGAAGAGGTAAAGTGATTTATGACGTTCGGTCTGTAAAGAATCATCACAAAAATTGATTTGCCATACAGTTAAGAGGTCTTTCTGTGTTTTGTGTCTTAGGCAGCTGATGTGGATGGTGAGATCAACTTGTCTTCTTGCTACGATGTTACAGATTACCCTGTACAAAGGAACTATGGCTTTCAGATTCATGTGAGTATATATTAGCTAGACTTTAAGCTTATTTATTTACATTTAGTCATTTAGCAGACGCTTTTATCCAAAGCGACTTACAATTGGGGAGTACATAAAGCGATTAATCTTGAAGAGGCAAACAAACAGAGGAAGTGCCAATAACAACAAGTCTCAGGCATTGTTCAAATAAGTACATGCTAGCAAGGGAAGGAGAGAAAGAAAGTGAAAGATGAAGATTTTGAAAAAGTGAAGAAAAAAAAAATTTGTCTGTTGCATTGACTTTATTCATCACTCTTTTCAAACAGACAAATGATGGTGTCTTCACCCTCTGTGCAATGACTTATGGGATACGACGCAACTGGGTCCAGGCAGTAATGAAAAACATTCGTCCCACCGTTGCCCCTGATGTCACATGGTACAACATCAAAACTAGCTGCCATTACCAAAAATATATTTTATCCACTACACATTCGTACATTGATATCAAAGCCTAATACATTTATTGCTGTATTTTTCTCACAAAACAGCATCACATGTTAGTGGGTTGACTCTTTCACTCTGCCTTTTATCTTTTTCCCCATGCTATACAAGGAAAAATCCTAAACCCAGGTTTGAATGTGTTTTCATGACCAAGAGTGTTTATTTTATTTAAATGAAGTGTATGGTAAAACACACACAACTACAATATCAGAGATATAATTTATAATAGCTTAATCATAGCCACTTCTTTTCTTCCCTTAGTTCAATTCCTCTAAAGGTGCCAATGACTAGTGCACATGCTCGTACAAGCTCCTGCCAATGCAGTACAGTTCCCCAGGAGGCAGAGCAAAGGAGTCGCATCCGTGAACACCGTAGAGAGGGACGCTACAAAACCTTTGATTGGGCAGAATTAAGTTGTAAACAGCACAAAGAGGAGTTGTCAAATGATCCACCCGGTAGGCAGTGGAACCATAACAGTGAGCGCTCGGTGCCTCCTGCACCTGCATCATCCCCTGAAGACCAGATCACACGTTCGGCCTCTGGGGCATCAGAGAATGAGTTTCTTCAGAAAAAAAGAATCTCAAAAAGGCAAAGCTTAAATATCCTGTCCGCTGATATACCATCAAACTTATCACTTATGGCAGTGTCCAGTCGCACCTCCCCAGAATCAATCAGCCCAGACAGCTTAGAGGTTGATGCAGGAACCGTGTATGTCCACTGTGACGGCCGTGGTAAACTACTGGAAGCTAAACCCAAAGAAGAAAAGCAGGTAGGGTAACAAGCATATGGTTGTGGTGTTCCTATATCTACATACTTAATTCCCCTGCACTGTTTACATATAATTTGTCATGGTTCTAAACAAAGTTTCACAATTCATTACAGGTTGATCGCTCCACATCTCCATGGCCAGTTACCTTCTCTTCATCTTCAGCGCAGACAGAATGGCAGTGGGATGTGGAGCTTCAGAGCCTGCGTAGAGAATTCAAGGCTGAGCACGAGAGGAATCACACTCAAGAAAGCGAGTTAAGACTCAGTGAGGCCCGACTCCTAGCTGCGCTTAATGAGAGCAAGGAATGTCTTCAGAGGACAGAATTAAAGATTCAAGAGACCGAAACTCTTCTGAAGGAGCGTGATGAGGTGCTGGAGAGTCTGCGTGGACGGTTGGAGGAGGTAACGGGTTGTCTTAAAGCAACTGAAGAGGCTCAAGCCTTGAAAGAGGTCAGGCTACAGAGGCACCTGCGCCTTCTGCAAGAGAGCCAGGAACGAGAAAGGAGGAGCTTCAGTGACAGCCTTGACCAATCAGAACACCGATCGAAGGAACTAGAGGAGCGTCTGAGGCAGAAAGAGGATGAGCTGCAGAAAAGGACAACAGGTGACGTTACTGATGAGCTTTTGCGAAGGTGCCAGGAGCTACAAAACCAGCTGGAAGAGTCAGACAGTGAGGTCTGTCGTCTGCAGGCACGCCTCCAAACTGAAGAGACTATTTATTATGACATGGAGCATGATTATGAAAAAGCTTGTGAGGAGATACAGAGTTTGCGAGGTGCTCTGATGGACTGTGAGAGGGTAAGTGAGGAGCGCTTTCAAACCCAGTTGGTGCAGCAACAGCAAGAGTTAGACAGGAAGGAACGAGAACTACAGGAAGTGCTTCTTAAGATGGCCATCCTGGGTAGTAGTTTAGAGGAGACGGAACAAAGGCTTAAGGAAGCTCAAACCCATTCTTCTGAAGCTAATGTTCTCTGTGAGGCATTGGTTGAGCCACAAAAATGCAGACAGAAAGGGGAAAGTAATTCAGAAATGCAACCTACTACTCAGGCAGACGAGTCACACAGAGTGATCTCCGTGATCCAGGCATTAGAGCGCAAGTTATGTGACACCGAAGAGCGACTCCGGGAGCTTACCATGCATCTTCAGCAACAACTCAATGCTGGACCGCATGCGCTCAATGATTCTTGGTGTTCGCACAGTTCCCTCCAGAATCCGGAGGGTCAACTCTCTGTGGATGCTCCGCCAAGTTTTTCTGAAACTTTGCATAGCCTGCAGGGAACGGCTTTACACAGAAGCTCGGACAAAACTAAAATCTCCCTTTGTGATGATGAAAAACCTGGAAGCTGGAGGTTGGTTAGTGAGAGTTCAGGGAGAAATCAAGCTCTAGAGATGGCCAGCAGAGTTTTGTCACTGGAGGTACTAATTCTCCAAAGGATTGCCTCTGCACTTGAGCATCCCAGCTCCAAGTTGCTTAATGATTTGTCAGAGGTGCATGTCCAGGTGCTTAGGATGGCTCAAGGAGGCAGTCATAATGGGGCTGTGGAACCTAGTTACTCCCAGATCTTTTTGGACCCTCTCGAGCAAGATCTGGTAGACAGTATGCTGAGTGAAAGTGCAATCCATAGACTGTGTGTAAGAGCAGAGATGATATACCTCATACATACTCTTTGTACTCATCCCTCAATGGAGCAAAAGGGATCTGAGCTTTTTTATGTCTTGCCTTGGCCAGAGAGTTCCTCATCTGGAAACAAAATGGAAAACTGTTCGAAGCAGGCATCCAGACTTGCTGACATTAGCCCCCCAGAACTTGCACCTTACAGTGAACAAATGGACGAAGAACTGGCTACCGATCTTCTCCCTGAGGGCTCAGAGGTACAGCTTGCTTGCAGAAAGAGTCTGGTGTCAGAGCTCCGTGCTCAGGCCCAGTCTCTGCAGAACCTCTCAACACAGCTACAGTCTAATGTTAGAGAGGTTGACCTTCCTGGTGAACTACCCTCAGCCATCCTTAGGGCTGCAATTTGTCAGGCCACTTTGGCATATATGGGCTGTCGTCTCCATTCGGCCCTGCAGCAGGAGATGAGTGCCCTATGCAAGCAGAGAGAGCAGGCAGAGTGCGAGAGTCGTGCTGTGTGCCGTAGCATGGAGACTCTTTTCCAGGAACAAACGGAGTGTTACGAAGAGAAGCTGCGCGAAGAGCATGTTGTTGTAGAAAAGGCAGAGCAGGAGCGTGTTTTGGCGGAAACCAATGCTCAGTTGAGGATGGAAGAAGCTGAAAAATTGCAGTTGGAGTTTGAGGAGAAGATCACAGAACTCCAGAAAATCCATGAAGAGGAGATGAGCCATCTCCATGAATATTACGTTCAAAACTTTTCAAGGCCAAAAGCTGTAACTCTCTCAGAACTAGAGGAGAGTGAAGAGAGTGAGCAGGTTTCTGTGACTGCTCTGCAAGACCGAATCAGAGAGCTTGAGACTGAGGTGACCTGTTTGAGGGAGGATCTTAGTGACCAGGATGTCAAAGACTTCCAGCTTGACCTGGAAACCATCAAGGTATGCAAAGTCTTCTTGTTACAGCGTGAGATTAAAATGTAGTTATACACAAAGATGAAGGTACGCCATATTTTTGTGTGTCTTAGGCCACGTATGAGCATGGTTTCAGCATTATAGAAGACAGACATCAGCGAGTGATTGAGGACATGCAGAGGCAGCATCAGAAAGAGGTGGAGAGACTGACAGAGGAGCGAGAAAGAGTACTGCAGGAAGAGACGAATGCCACCATTGCAGGTACTACTCTCAACACAAGCTCCCATTCACAAGACCATGCAAATACGTTTCATTGTAAACCTTTATAATGTACACCCTTGATCTTTTGCAATGCTGTGAAAGTGAATAGGAAACCGTTGTGGCCACCATTAACTGTTAATGTGAGAAAAAGAGCAGTAACTACTTATGAGTTCCTCGTAAGAAATCAAAGAGATTTATAAGTCATGAGGTTGAGAAAATGATGACAATTCTTATTTTTGGGTGAACTGTCCCTTTAAACACTCATACAGTACATTGTTCCAAATCTGTGCTACTCTCTTTTATTTAACTATGGATAAAAGCATCTACTAAATGAATATAGGTAAATTTGTTATGTGCATGCTTAGAAATATAAATGATGATCTAGCATCTCTGCTTCTTGGTCTTGATAGTTCTGTCTGACCATTTTTTAAATATTATTTGTTATTTTCCAGCCATTGAGGCTATGAGGAATGCTCATAAAGAAGAAATGGACAAGACACAGAAAGCCCTGCAAAATGGAGCCAATGTGGACATCCGCCAACTTCGTGAACAATACAAGTGCGTGTGATATGTCTGTCACTCATTACTCCGAGAACTGTTAGCCACAACATCAAAAATCAATGTATGGTTGCAGAACTATATATTAACCATATACCTCTTTGTGCATTTTCTGCAGTGAGGAGCTTGAGACATTGCACAGGGAGCTGGAAGTGTTGTCTGAGCAATATTCTCAGAAATTTCTGGAAAATACTCATTTGAATCGGACTATAGAAACAGAAAGGGAAGCATCTAGTACAACACAGAGAGAGAACCAGGAGCTTCGTATTCACAACCAGGTACAGGTGCACACAAGAAATGTGCATATTTACACAGCCATTGCTTCACTGCCTATCTTACATATGTATCACATATTTCTCTAAGGAATTAAATGAGTTTTTGGCTTCTGAATTATCCCTAATGCATTCACGCATGAATGGGGAGGTGAAACATTCCCAATCTTCTCAGGAGAAAGACGTGTATCAGCTGGAGGTAATACTTGACACCCTTTCATATGGCAAAGTGCCCCAGTTTGACTTGCACTACTAAAATTAGCAGGGGATGGTTGACTGAACACAGATTAAAGTTATCTGCACTCTCGGTTGAGTGCATTTAATCGGCTTCCACAAAAGAAACCTTCATGGGTTTTATTACTGCTCATTTACATTTACATTTAGTCATTTAGCAGACGCTTTTATCCAAAGCGACTTACAATTGGGGAGTACATAAAGCGATTAATCTTGAAGAGGCAAACAGACAGAGGAAGTGCCAATAACACCAAGTCTCAGGCATTGTTCAAATAAGTACAAGCTGGCAAGAGAAGGAGAGAAAGATGAAGATTTTGAAAAAAAGTGAAAAAAAAATTTTTATTTGTTTTTTTAAGTAGTCAAGTAGAGTTGAAAGAGCTCAGATGAGATTATGTCAGAGAATATTCCATCAAAGGTGCTATAAAGCATACGCATGTTAAAACAGATGTGCTCTGTCTCATTCTTTGATGCTGTAGGTACATCTCAGAGTAAAGGAATCCAAGATTAAGTGTCTGAAACAGGAGATCAACTCACTTAAACTGGATCTGCAGGCAGGAAATACAGTAACACCTTTTTCAATTAAAACATATTATTAGTAAATATTGTGTAATTTTGTAGTCAATTAATACAAAAAATGTTATCTATTATTATTACTAAAAAATATAAGTGACACATTTGTGTAAGTTATATTGTTTTATTCACAACTGTTAACCATAACCCTTTCCAAATAAGCTAATTAAACCAATGCTTTCATATCGAATACATTTCCACTTCAAAGTTGAACGTTTTTGTCACTAGTTATTTCTGTAAATCTATTTTAAATGTTGTTGTTTTTTTATAGTATTTTAAAGAGCTAGACTCTGAGCTGGTTGCTTCAGAAGTCAAAACTCAAAGTGACTTCACTAAATCAAGTATGGTGCCAGCAAGACAACAGAGTTTAAAATATGGTGAGCAAATCTACAAGAACAGACACGTTACTGTAAAGGCAAACAGATTAAGTGCATACGCATGCACTTATTCACAATTTGTAAATGCCTGTTGCAGATCTGATAAAATCCAGGAGCAACCCGGACTTCCCAAAGGACCATGCTACACTTACGCAGCCTGTCAGATCCAAGGTGGGATCATCTGTGCCATTACATGGAACAAAATACTGATGTTCCCTAAAACTTAAGCTTTCTCACTATCTCTTATTTTATTCTCAGAGTCCTAAAGATGGACTCACTGTTCTGGAGAGGATGAAACTTTTTGAATTAACCAGCACGCAAAAGACTTGAGTGTGTGTCTGTGTGATAGAGAGAGAAAGATAAGCATTTTAATATCTTATGTGGGTTAAATTATTTAATTGTATATCTTTATAACACAATTAATTCTTACTATACCTTTAGTCACAGGTGTGTGTGTGTGTGTGTGTGTGTGTGTGTGTGTGTGTGTGTGTGTGTGCGCGCGTGCATGCGTGTGTGCGTACATCAGTCATTTTAATTCTTGTTTCGTCACTACTTTAGACTGTAGAATTCATTTTTGATATGAAGTTGTCTCTCTAAAAGTCTAAATCTTAAACTGTCTTTGTTTTTATTTACATGTTTATGCCTGATTGAGTATCAGTGTGATTTGCTTCATCTCTAATTATGAATAAAGTCAAGCTTTTCCAATCTTTAAGCTTTTGTTTGTGTAACTTTTCAACCCATATGTGAAGATTTTAAATACTGCACACTGGATTAGCAATTGTATCATTATTTATCCCTTAATTGTCAAAGAATCCTAAAGGATTCCAATAAGAAAATTGTACAGAATTTCTATTGTAATTTGGAACCATTCCTGTAAGATTCCTATCTAGGACTTTCTGTACAAAGGATTTAGTTCTTATCCTGTTCATTTTCTTTGCAGTTGCTTGTTTGCTGAGACAATATTCATTAAAGAGAATTATTTAATTGGGTTGCAAGTGGATCCCAGTAAAAAAAAAAAAAGAAGTCCTATAAGAATCTCATAGAAATGGTTCCAAATTATAACAAAGCAATAAGCCCCAAGAAGCTGTGATTTACAGTGAATTTATAACCGCTAAGGGGCGTTGTTAAAAACCCCTCAACTGTTATAAATTTAGCAAAGGTGTAGGTTTGTTGTATAATTTACAACGGCTTCGAAGTTCGAACGCGGCTCAGCCAATCATAATCAAGAACCGGAACTATCCGTTATATAATAAAAATTCTAATTAGAACTATTCTTATTGGAATCCTTTTGGATTTTTTGATAAAGCAGATTATTTTTTAATATTTAAGGTATCAGATAAACAGTTATAAACTGTCAATGACACTGTATTTTTCTTTAACAAGCTTGTCCTGACTTTTTTCACAGCACTTATAAAAGCTAATTTATTTTGTATGTAACTTAAGAGTGCTACTTCGCATTTGCTTCAAACTAAAATCGACGTGAAGTCACTATCTCTGTAGTGCCGTTTTAACCACTAGATGACGTGATTCGTCTGGAGGCCAGTCTCAGCACAAAGTTGCCCGTGCAAAAGGTATTTACCTGCTTCTTTTCTGCCCAGTTAAAAAAATAAGAGATACACTACCACTATTTATATTTTTGGAAGTTTTGTCGGAGATTTAAGAAATCCTGTTTGACCCAGGTATTTAATAACGTTACGTCTCATTATATGCTAACGTTACCGAGTCTGCTAACGCGTCGAAAACATTTAGCCAAAAAAACAATTAACCGATAGCATCTGAACATTTAGATGGGTAGCTCTGTTTCCCCTCATTTAATACGGGCTCCAAATCGCTTCACATCATCTATGAGTCTTGAAATGTTTTGCTAGCTCATACGTCTCAGTAAAGCTGTGTTTTCATGTCTGGGGTCTGTATATGATACAGAAAGGGAGAGGGGAGCGCGGCAGGTGTGCGCGCTTGCTAATTACATTTCTGACGGCTTCTTTGTCAGTAATTACTTATGAATAATGCATGTTGCTTTGAAACGATGATCTCTTCATTATGTAAAATTTTCAAAACACTGATTAATTTAAAAAACGACAATCGCTTAATTCTCTCTCTCGCTCTCTCTCTCTCGCTCTCTCTCTCTCGCTCTCTCTCTCTCTAGCCAAAGGCGTGTACAAGTGTCCATCCTATTCAGCTCGTTTCAGAGCATTTGTGTTGCCTTGGAAACGTATTTACATATGCAGCTCTCAGTTCCTTCACTTGAACCATGTTTACATCGTTTTACAGGAAGGGTAAGAGAAGTCCTGTTTTTATAACAGGTAAATGTATATTTTGAAAAGAAAAAAAACTACTGACTTAAACCTCACTGGTCGTCCCATGAGGTCATGTTAGGCATGCAAAGCTTATCTTTGATGCTTTGTCTGCATTTTGTTTGTGTAACTTCTACTTCATGTCTGTCAACTCTTTTTAGTCTGGCCAAAAAAAAGAGGTTCTTCTCATCATTGAGAAGTCAGCACTCTTGTAGTAGTTGTAAGTGGGACATGTTCTTCTTTCTGTCTGGCTCTTCGAAAACGTATTTTTGCATATTACATATACCCATTTTAAACTTTGTAGACAATGAATATATAATGCAATAGTGGGTTGGTTATGTAATATCGCTGAGTATATAAATAAGTAGACCAAAATATCTTCACCTATGAGAAAGCCTGTTTAATAAACATACTATCATTTGTTCTCACTAGGGAGCCAAAGCTGACTTAAAATGATTTAGGTTCTGTTAAAATAATAATACGTTAATACTAATAATAAAATAAGTTATGTTAAAATTATCTAAATCACATGCTAAATGCTAATAAATAGAAGTACGGTGTATATTTTTTAAATGTAATTAAAAAATATATATTATTTTTTATTATAATCTTGTTTTTCAAAGACTAAAAATTTCTTAACTTATGGAGTAATTAATTCTTATAGTGACAGTCCAAGTTTATGTTAATAAGCATTTTTGGAAAACAGGAATATTTAGAGCATTTTATCATATTTAGAGCAGAATATACCAGTGGAAATATTAGCCTAGTATATATGAGATATCTATTATGAAAGGAAAAATAAGTGTGTTTGTGCTGTGTGTAAAGCAAAGAGTTCCCTCCAAAAATGGAGAATTTGGTTTCTTTATCAGTAGCACGTCAGTAAACGTCACACGTATACACACACAGTACAGGAATCACATATTTTAATAGTTCATAATTGAAGACTTCATGCAGTTGAAGATGAGATTTGATACAGATCAATGGTTGTAAAATGCACCGGTTTTCCAGGAACTCGGTGGTGTATATATCCTCATGCTTTCACACTCGCTTTCATCCAGCTACACAAAGTGACGTAATTACTCAGGGTTAATACTTTTCCTGTTTAATTTTAGAAAGTAAATCCCCTGATTGTGCGGTTCTGATTGATGAAGGTGCACTGCTGGATTCTATTGCTCAGAAGAAATCTCGTCTGTGTCAAAGTGTGCTGTTTTTCTGTGATGTGCATGTTGATCGTTTTGTCTTTCCAAAAGTCTTGGGCTCAATATCAAAAATGTATGTTCACATGAAGTAGTTTTAAAACAATAATGTCAAACTGTGAATACTCTGAATTAGATTTGAAATCCCCACATTTTTGCCATTTTCATGGATTATGTAAGTGCTCGAGTAGACATGGAAATGCTGAATCCGTGGTTCCCTGTTCCTCTTTTATGTTATATTTGGCATTAATTACCAACCTTCTCAGAAGGCAAATGTACATGATCTTGCTGACCTTTGTATGTGACAAGTATTTTCAAAGCTTTTAGGCTTGAACCTATAGGGCGCACATGCCTCTGGTTCCCATAGCTATAATGTACTAAAAGAGAGACAGCAATTAGAGACATTCTCTGGGGTGGAACACAAAGCACCGATGTTGACCGGTGATACTGGGGCGTGTGGACGTCCTCTCCCTCCCACTGGCCATAGGAACGGAGTATGCAGCCTAAACTGGATGTTCACTTCATTCATTCTTAGTCTTTAAAATTGCAATCTATAATTCTTATATTGTTTAAAGATCAAATGTGACCGAAGAGTCTTAAGTCGCTGAGGTTTGTTTATAGCAATAGACAAAAATACATTGTATCGGTCAAAATTATAAATCTTACTTGTTATGCCAAAAATCATTAGGATATTAAGTAAAGATCATGTTCCTTGAAGATATTTTGTAAATTTCTTACCGTAAATATATAAAAACGAATTTATTAGTAATATGCATTGCTAAGAACTTAATTTGGACAACTTTAAAGGCGATTTTCTCAATATTTGGATTTTTTTTTACACCCTCAGATTCCAGATTTTCCAATAGTTGTATTTCGGCCAAATATTATCTGATTAAAAACCATACAATCAATGGAAAACTTATTTATTCAGCTTTAAGCTGATGTATTAATCTCAATTAAAACAAAATCACAAATGTTGATTGTCAATTGGCATTTGCTTTATATTGAATGGAATTTTTTATTAATTTTGATTTTACATTATTATTCAATTGCATTTATTGATAATTAATGAGACATTGTTGGAAAATAAATGGTGTAATTTTAAGATGCATGGTGGTGCAACAGTGGAACACCAGAGAAACAAGTCTATAGATGGGCCTATGCGTCCAGTAATTATAGATAGACTGTTTCCGTGGTTACATTTGTCACTATGGTTATGTATTATGATTATCTTCCGATGACAGACAGCAGGATACCCGTAGCTCAAAAGCAAGATTTGTTATAAGACAGCATTTGAATATTTTACAATTGTAAAGTCATGAGCTTCACCTATTGCTCAAATTAGATTTCACTCTTTTTTCTTTTTTAGTCATTTTGTGCTTAAAAACAGTTGAAAATAAGAGTGTCGAGATATTAATTATTGAATACTCACACTTCACTCCCTCGCATTACAATGACATTTGTTTAATGCTAGATTACACAGCTTCTGACTGAAAATGATTTATCTAGTATGTGTTTTACTGTTGTTTGATCAGTTTTTTCTTAGTTGTACCATCATGCCATGCCAGTGTTGAATTATTTTCCTGATTCTCTCTCTCCGTGTTTAAAATGCACTTCAGTTACTTCGTTCAGCTTGATGTGAGATTTGATGCTTTATGGTTATACATCACACCTATTTACCTGGAACTCATTGCTGCAAATAACCTCAGATCTAACATACATCTGCACAAAGTTACACATCTCTACTCGGGTTTATTACTTATTTCTGTTCAATATTAGAATTTAAAACGTGCAGGTAGTTCTGATTGAGTAAGGTACACCTCTGGATCCTATTGCTGAGAAGAACATTTTTATTGCGTTTAAGATTTTGAATTTATGAGTTGTCTTTATTTGTATCACCACTTTTTCCCCTCTCTGCTGGAAAATCCAGATCTAGTCGTAGATGGGTTTAAAGGTGCATCTCAATAAATTAGACTGTCGTGGAAAAGTTCATTTATTTCAGTAATTCAAATTGTGAAACTCGTGTATTAAATAAATCCAATGCACACACAGACTGAAGTAGTTTAAGTCTTTGGTTCTTTTAATTGTGATGATTTTGGCTCACATTTAACAAAAACTCACCAATTCACTCTCAACACATTAGAATACTTCATAAGACCAATAATGTTTTTGTTTTTTTTTGTGAATTGTTGGCCTTCTGGAAAGTATGTTAATTTACTGTATATGTACTCAATACTTGGTAGGCGCTCCTTTTGCTTTAATTACTGCCTCAATTCGGCATGGCATGGAGGTGATCAGTTTGTGGCACTGCTGAGGTGCTAAGCCCAGGTTTCTTTGACAGTGGCCTTCAGCTCATCTGTATTTTTTGGTCTCTTGTTTCTCATTTTGCTCTTGACAATAACCCATATATTCTCTATGGGGTTCAGGTCTGGTGAGTTTGCTGGCCAGTCAAGCACACCAACACCATGGTAATTGAACCAGCTTTTGGTGCTTTTGGCAGTGTGGGCAGGTGCCAAATCCTGCTGGAAAATGAAATCAGCGTCTTTAAAAAGCTGGTCAGCAGGAGGAAGAATGAAGTGCTCCAAAATATCTTGGTAAACGGGTGCAGTGACTTTGGTTTTCAAAAAACACAATGGACCAACACCAGCAGATGACATTGCACCCCAAATCATCACAGACTGTGGAAACTTAACACTGGACTTCAAGCAACTTGGGCTATGAGCTTCTCCACCCTTCCTCCAGACTCTAGGACCTTGGTTTCCAAATGAAATACAAAACTTGCTCTCATCTGAAAAGAGGACTTTGGACCACTGGGCAACAGTCCAGTTCTTCTTCTCCTTAGCCCAGGTAAGACGCCTCTGACGACAACTGTAGCCAAATTCCTCGACACGTCTGTGTGTGATGCTCTTGATGCCTTGACCCCAGCCTCAGTCCATTCCTTGTGAAGTTCACCCAAATTCTTGAATCGATTTTGCTTGACAAACCTCATAAGGCTGCGGTTCTCTCGGTTGGTTGTGCATCTTTTTCTTCCACACTTTTTCCTTCTACTCAACTTTCTGTTAACATGCTTGGATACAGCACTCTGTGAACAGCCAGCTTCTTTGGCAATGAATGTTTGTGGCTTACCCTCCTTGAGAAGGTGTCAATGATTGTCTTCTGGACAACTGTAAGATCAGCAGTCTTCCCCGTGATTGTGTAGCCTAGTGAACCAAACTGAGAGACCATTTTGAAGGCTCATGAAACCTTTGCAAGTGTTTTGAGTTGATTAGCTGATTGGCATGTCACCATATTCTAATTTGTTGAGAGTGAATTTGTGGGTTTTTGTTAAATGTGAGCCAAAATCATCACAATTAAAAGAACCAAAGACTTAAACTACTTCAGTCTGTGTGCATTGGATTTATTTAATACACGAGTTTCACAATTTGAGTTGAATTACTGAAATAAATTTACTTTTCCACAACATTCTAATTTATGGAGATGCATCTGTATATGGTATCTGGTCCAAGCTGATCATTAATGGTTTTTAACTCACTCAAAAGCTGCTTGGTTGACCATGCAGCTGGAAAACCTGCTGGTCTTGGTTTTATAACATGTTGTCGAGCTAGTATATCTCTCTAGACCAGCAAAAAACAACTAGCATAATACAAAAATCAGCTTGCACCTTAAACTGGTATGACCTGTTTTTTCCTGCAGGACTAAGCTCATTTGCTATAAAGTGCCTCACTGTTTTATATCTTTCTTGCCACCTTTTCTGAAGAGCTGAAATCACCATGAGCTGACTCACTTTCACCCTCAGAAACTCAGCTGAGGAGGTTATGAGGACGTGACCCAAAAACAGCCATGCGGCTGCATAAAATATTGTGTATAATAATTACATTTTCCTTTCATAACCAGACAGACTTTTAAAAACAATAAACTGTGCGACTGTGGGTTATATGATGGTTTCGTGACGTAGTTTAGTATGGTACTGTATTTTTGGAGAGGATGATGTCGAGAGGATCATCTCTTTTTCCTCTCTTCTCTGCGAAAGAGGATGACTTTGAATATAATCTATCTTGATGAAACGTTTAATTTATTGAAATCATCTTATATAATGCCTTCTTTATTTAATCAGGCACACTTATTTGCCCCCACAGAGCAAAGTGATGGATGAGGTGAGTGGGAGAACGCTCTCTCCTTTGTTCCTTCTTTGTCTCTGGCTTTTGTTCTCACCTCTTCCATTCCCTTTGCACTGATTTTGAAAAGGAGGGAGATTGTCACGATCACTAATTAGTGCGTAAGATACCAGAGGTGGGTGGGTGGGTGGTGTTGGTCTGTTGTTAGTTGCATGTTGGAATTAATTTCTAAAAGCTCTTACATTAAAAATGACTTGCATAATTAAATGGGCTTGTCCGTATTATGCTCAACGTTTCAAATGTAGTTTTCAACTTTAGAACTTTCTTTTACAACTTTCTATCAATTTAAAGAAAAAAATACTACTCAGGTAATACAAATAATCATTTAAATATTCATAATTTTACGCAATTTTACTTTTCAAGTCAAAGTATATTGTTTTTCTTTGTAAGGTGAAAATACTGATGAATGTTTTTTTGCAGTGTGCCCTTAATCCAATACTGGCTTTTCATTCTTTAACATCTACAATAGAAGTAGCTTTTAGTATTGATCATTTCCTTTCACATTCGCAAGTGGGCAGCTGTTTTGATACTGAGGAAAGAAACACCAATAAAGAAAGGTCAAACTGAAGTTCATACCTCATAAAACACACACACACTAGCACAATGTAAAAGTTACTTTAGCAAATATCTTGTTTTAGAGCTTCAAAACTTGGCTACAACATGTAGAAATCCATAACTTATGGGTTTAATATGGCACTGAAGCAACATGAAACTGTTGTTTTTCCTCTGGCTGTCATTGTAAATATACACACGGTTTTATTCAAGGGTGTCTGGCCTGAGCATGAATGTTGAATGGTGGTTTGTTGTGGGAAAAAAGTTTAACTGTATCCCATAATGCCTTATCTTTCACTCATCCACTCACACCGTATATATTTTCTACTCACTTTCTAATACTGATTAAAAAGCTTTGTCTCTTTGCTATTTGCTAGCCTGGGAACCATTTTGCTCATTGTCAGTTAGCAGTAAATCGGCGTCTGTGTGGGTGTTAATTATCTTTTACACACCTCTAAAGTAGTAGCTCATTACACAGTAAAAATAAATCTATCAGACATTGCAGTCTTTGCTCTGACGTAAAGGGAAAAATATCAGTGGAATATGGAGAGTATGGATACATTTCTTCAAGTCACATTTTATTGCTGTAAATCACACCAAAACAAGAGTGTATTATGTTCTACTCTATATCCAAGCAAATACACTAGTGGTTGACAACCTATATTGTGCAAATTCTGTTAACAAGAGAGAGATTTAGTCAATATGGCACCCAGGCTAGCTTAGTATTGCATAATGATACTACTTAAAGCTATCACTTCAAACTACAGTATGAAACATATAATCAGATTTCAAGTTTTCCTACAGAAAGGCCTCGCTTTTCCAACAACTACAAAAAGCACTTTCTTTTCCTGACCTGCCACTAACTACAGCATGGCTCTAGGACAGTGGGTCAAGGTTTCATATGGCACTTTCATTGCTCTGTAACTAACCGTTACAACCGACACTAGAAGAATAGGCTTAGTCTACATTAAAGCAAAGTCTTTACGGTGAAAATCAAGGGTCATATTTCGGATTCTTTGTGATATGACCTCTGATCGAAGTTTAGATTGACTGAAAGGGTCTCTAGTTCAGTCCCCCTTTCACCCCCGTCCTCTTCTTGCTCCTCTTCATCCCTACTAATGAAGGCTAACTCGTTCTCATAGCAGAAGTTGGCGGCGGACTCCAAGGACTTGTTCTCCTCCATGTCTTTGGCACTGCAACGTGGCGTTGAGGGAACCTCGTAGGTCTTATGAAAGTGTGAATAGTCCACCTTATACTGGCTGCGTTCCTCAAACACCACGGGCTCAAAGCGATGGCCCCATGAGATCTCGCTGGCCAGGTAGGAGCTGCGCACCTGAGCCGTCATCGCAGTCGCCTCAACCATCCCTTCCAGTATGACCACAATCTCAAAATCAGATGTCTCCAGGTCCTGCTTGCTGATTCCATACAGGGGACTCTCCTCGTTTATCTCGTGGAGGATGGTGAGAGGAGCAACCAAGAAGATGCGGTCGAAACCTTGGTCGTAACCCACATTGATGTCGATCTGATCGAGAGGTATGTACTCACCCTCTTCTGTGATTCGGGGCTTAATAAGCTGCGCCCGCACATGAGCCTCCACGATGTGACTTTTCCTCAAGTTCCCAACCCGCCACATGAGGCACAGCTTCCCGTCACGCATTGCGATGACAGCATTGTGTGAGAACAGTATCGTTTGTGCCCGTTTCTTAGGTCGCGCCATTTTGGCCATGATGGCACCGATCATGAAAGAGTCAATGATGCAGCCCACGATGGACTGGAAGACGACCATAAACACCGCTAAGGGACACTCCTCGGTTACGCAGCGGAATCCGTAGCCGATCGTTGTTTGCGTCTCAACTGAGAACAGAAACGCTGCAACAAAGCTGTTGACCTGCATGACACATGGTGTGAAGTCATCTTTAACGGGCAGGTCTAAGTCACCGTGGACAAGAGCAATAAGCCAGAAGCCAAAACCAAACATGAGCCAGGACAGGACAAATGCAAGGGAGAAAAGGACAAACATCCAGCGCCAACGACTGTCCACGCAGGTGGTGAAGATGTCGGCAAGGTAGCGCTGAGATTGCTCGTCCATGTGAGCGAAACTGACGTTGCACTGGCCTGTCTTGTTTACAAAGCGGCTCCGCAACTTCCGTCGCGTCTGGATCTTGCCGTTACCAAAGCCATTGCCGAGAGCAGGCATGTTGCCGTGCTGGTACACGTCCTCCTCCGACGATGACACAGTGTTGTAGCGGTGGGGCTTGCCCACACTCATGCCACTCTGCCCGACCAGAACCAATCCGTTAGTGAGAGAGAGTACCAAAGAAGCTCTTGATCAGTTTGCGTTGCCTGAAGATGAAGAAAAACATAAGATCAGTCATGCAGTCTTTGTTCATTGTATATCGTTTGTCATATGGTTATGCTCATATGGTTACAACCCCATGCCAGTTTTTTCTTTTTATATAAATGGTCTCAATTTTTCATAAGGTCCAATTCTCACTATTAACAAACCATTAACTACAACTTTTGCCTCAGTAAACTCCTGCTTATTAATAGTTTGTAAGGTTGTTAAGTTGAGGTATTAGCTAGGCTTATATGGTCATGCAGAATATGTGTATTATACATACTAATAAACAGCCACTATGCTAATAATAGACATGCTAATAAGTAAATAGTAAACAGTGAGAATTGGCCCCTATACTAAAGTTTTACCAAATAAATTGGATAAAATCGTATCCCTCTTATTTGGTAGTGCCCTAAAAGGGTTGCATAACACATATTTAAATAAATTCCACAGATAAACGACATTTACAGAAATGAAAAAAACCGCTGAAATGCTTAAAAGTGTCTTAATATTGTTTTATAACCTTTTATTACAAGTAATGTTTATTCAATACACACATTTTATTGATCAAAAGTGACAGTAAAGTAATTTACAAATCAGAATCAGAATGAGCTTTATTGGTCAGGTATGTTTACACATACGAGGAATTAGTTATAGTGACAGAAGCTCCACAGTATGACAGTAACAGGACAAGACACAGACAACAAAAGAACAATATACAAATATTAAAATAGGCAATGTACAAAATGGCAAAAACACAATATACAATGCAGACAATTATGTGTGAGATCTGACATGTGCGAATTTGAAATGAAAAAAATAAGTGTGTGTGTTGAATAAATAAGCGTTGTGTGTTCCATGTTTAATATCAAGAGTTCATGAGATGGATTGCCTGAGGGAAGAAGCTGTTCCTGTGTCTGGTCGTTCTGGTGCTCAGAGCTCTGTAGCGTCGACCAGACGGTAACAGTTCAAAGAGGGAGTGTGCTGGATGTGAGGGGTCCAGAGGGATTTTGACAGCTCTTTTGCTCACTCTGGATGAGTACAGTTCTTGGAGAGTGGGGAGGGGTGTACCAAAGATTCGCTCGGCAGTCTGGACTACCCTCAAAATGATCTCAGAAGGATCATGTGACACTGAAGACTGAAGTAATGGCTGATGAAAATTCAGCTTTGCCATCTAAAGAATAAATGACACTTTTAAATACATTAAAATAGGAAATATTTTTAACTTGTAAAAATATTTCACAATATTACAGTTAAATAGACTTTAATTTATTAAAGAGACTTTACTAAAACATTAAAAAGTTCCACATTCTACAAGGTGTATGTAAACTTTAGAGGACAACTAAGTCATTATTTAAATCAAATGTAAAACTAGTACAATAAGCCATGGGAGGTGGTTTGAGGTGTAAAAAAAGCCTCACTATAACTAAATAAAATCACTGTAACACAGGGCCTGAGGTGGCTTAATGCTTTTGGAAAATGGCAGTATGATGAAAAATTTATAGTAGCAAATATCAGGATCTATTAATACTAATTAAAATAAACAACCCCTTTAAAAAGTAATTTAATTGATTGCTCTAACTGTATATTGTTTATGGTATCCGAACATCTTGGCACATCAATATAAAACATGCGGTTACAGTCAGGGGCGGACTTAGGGGCAGTTTACACCTGGTCACTGCATGCGTTTTTCCAACCCGGTCTCATAAAAATATGTACCTCTGTGCACTTTCTGTGCGACACCGTTTTATGTACTTTACTGCACGTTTCGCCGCAGTTTCAAAGAGAAATGTCCACTGAGTGGCGCTAAAACAGGTTAAATACGTGAACCCTGGTACGTTTTTATTATGTAGATATAGGTTTATATTGCTGTGTCTTTATTACATTGCTTCAGAAACGTATTGCGTTGGTTCAGAATTCAAATATCCGGGGTCTGTCCCTAAAAGTTAATGCTCTATCGTGTTGGAAATATGCCTTACAACCCTAAACCTACCCGATAGTGTTAACAAATACAAAACTGATATAAAACATTTTTGTTGATGCAACCGTGCCATTTAAACTTCCTTATATGCAGATTTGAACTGCTTTGTCGAACAGCGATTACACAGGTTTCGAACCGGAGCTCATTGCCTCTTAAGTAGGCCTACGTCTCCGTACTCCGTGAGCTACCGAACAAACTTACCTTCTATGAATAACCATAGATACGAGGCTGGATATGTGCGATGCCAACATTTAAAAGCATACATTTTCAAATCTCCCAGCTTTTTAATATTGTTTTTGAAGTTGTAACATGATATTCTTCAAGTAATTGTGCGAAAATTACGCGTTATTAATCAAAAGAGTTTTGTACATTTGTGTGAAAGTACATTTGTGTGAAAAGGAGTAAAAGGTGTCAGAGTTTTACTGCCTCTAGTGTTTGCTTCTTTTGGAAACTGCAGTAATATGTAGTTATTGGTGCATATTTCGTGTCTCGCTAAAAAGTGCACCAAGGTACGTAAATGCTATGATACCAGGTAGGTTTTTTCGATTTATTAAAACGTTTCCATTTACACTTGGCTGCATAAATGTGTCTTCGCAAAACGGATATAAATCCGTTCTTCAATTCCCGCGTGAATTTAACGGAGTTCACGTCAATGAAAGCAAAACGGGCGCTGCGTTTTATTCATTATAAGTTACTTTAAATATCAGAGACCGCAACAGGAGAGAGTGCAACATCAGCACTGGAAAGATAAGTTAGTCTCACTAATTTTAATGAAGATTATTCTGTGTTGAGCGTCTGCGACTTACTTTTGCGGCAGTTTGCGCTTCGGCGTCTACTCATTCGCGGTGACGCTTGTTGCATTAGCGCTGTCAAATCTTACTATAACATGCCATATAGCCTAAAAAACGCTCACACATGTTTATTATTTAAATATTTTGGGAGGAGTAAAATTATCATATGTGTATCAGATGCATTAACACTTGTCCAGTTTCGTCTGCAATGTGGCCCAGTCCACCTCTAGAAGTGGTTTGAGCGATCAGATTTAAATGCATCTCAAATGCGTTTCAGAGGGCATTTACACCTGGTCTTTTCAGGATCGGATAGCTATCCGATCAGAAAAAACACATGAAGTGACCAGGTGTAAACAGCCCCTTAGTGATTTGGGAGCCCTAAGCAAATTCCAGGTATGGGGCCCCCACACAATAACTACATGTCCTTTAATGCTTAACTCTTATTTTGCTGACGCGCTCTAGTTTGTAGTTTATTTATCCTCTCACAACCAGTAATTAGTCAACCTGCTGCTGTTCTAAAGTCAAATTAGGCTACCTTATTTTTTTCGGATCACAAAAGGAAGACATTATCAAAAAAAAAAAAGCGTGCATTTGTCCATTTAATAAATTGTAAAAATGTCCAATCTTTTTATAAACATAAAACAACAGGTTAGTCAACCTGATGCAATCCAATGCAACTTATTCCATATTCCAAGTATTTATGCTTAACCCTTATTTTGCTCGCTCTAGTTTATAGTTTATTTGTACCTTCACAACCAGTAATTAGTCAACCTGAGGCTGTTCTAAAGCCAAATTTGGCTACCTTATTTATTTTTTTTGATCACAAATGAAGACATTATGAAAAACAAAAAACTTGCACTTGTCCATTTAATAAATTGTAAACTTTTCCAATCTTTTTACAAACATAAAATTATCCCAGGCCACTCATTCCATATTCCAAGTGTTCTGAAAGCATGCTGTAGGGTTTGCCGAGAAACAACTCGAAAATAAAAGCTATTATTAAGGGAAAATCTCCAGTCATTGCATTCGTGCATTTATATGAGTACGTGGCAGTTCGCGCCGGTGCACCTTGGAGAAGCACACAAGAGAGTAATTTTGAAGCATCAAGTTAATAAAATTGTGACATTAAAAACACAATACTTTCTTTAGGTGAGGTGAATATCTTTGTTCTGAGACAGTCGGACAGACTAGAATGCACGCAAAGAGCACTGCTTCATAATCACTATAGCTGTTACTCACTTCAATTAATTGTGATCTCACGATGTTCCATTAATAAGCACTATGCTGCACAATTAATCTCTAATTTACATCATATCTACACTTTGTTTATTCACGAGAATGATTTCTTGCAGAACTCAGCACTTGACAAAACTCTGCATTTTGATCGGTAAGTAGATTATAACTTAAGGGGCAGTCACACTGCACTTTCCGCTCCATTGGCTTCCATTACGCATGCGGATGCATCAAACCGGAAACGCAAGCCATGGCAAAAAGTTCGCACTTCGCTGCGTTCCAAAGTTCAAACTTGGTGAACTCTGGCCTGCGAAATTCGCATCACGTGACACTGTGTGACCAACGGCAGATCGATACGTCACAGCATGACCTAGCTGAATTAAAAGAACATACATTTTAAATGGCAGCGCTGCAGGAAAGTGAAGTAGATTGTATGTTTTTACATTTTAAAGGCATTACAATGTGTTACATGTTGAATTTAACTTTTTTTTAAAGAAGCTGCAGAGCATGATGTCATATCACGACAGTTGCAGCATGTGAGGGAATTGTTCATGCTCAAAGTCTAGTGTGACCGCGGCTTTAAACACTTCTGGTCACTGCGTTCAGCAGAAATGTCTGTGAACGGCTACATTGATCAACGCTGCAAATGTTTCGCCAATATCAGATGGGGCACCCTGATTCCCCGGGGCCCTAAGCGGCCGCTTACCTCGCTGATTGGTTAAGTCCGCCCCCTTTTTATAATCTTTGAATGTGTCTCAGCCAATCAGAATTTGGAGTCTCCATTTTATAAATACATTTTCTAGTATTTAAACATCAAAAGTCAATGAAAGGGAAACCTAAGTGATGCAGGCCAATATAGTCCTAAAATAAATCTTCTGAATTCTCACTGCAGCTAAAAACATGTTACTCCATTGCGTGAGTGTGTGCAAAAGTGCTACTTTGTAAGTGTGAGCGAGGAAAGAGCAGATGTGCAGATCCGTCGTCTGTTTTTTTCACAGCAGATGCAGCTAATTAAAGTAATTTTGCACTTTTGCTGTGAATCTCTGCACCTTTGCGCAGTGCTGAAGTGTGCACACCTCATAGCCCGAGAGGAGCTGTACTGTGGGCCTTAATGTTTTGGTTATCATCATTATCATTATCCACATTTTCTCACTGCACTTTTTTTTTGACAGAGCTCTGAGCTGGGAGCTGCCAGTTGGGTCCAGATTTAGGCGTCTAGCCAGCGCCTGTGTCAAGTGATCTGTCTTTCTAATAATAGATGCCTGTCTCAGCGCGCCTACTGCACGCACACACACACTTGCAAGAATCTGTGCTCCAAGACATACTGTACTGACAGAGAGACATCAAAACACACATTCACATGCACACACAGACACACACATACTCTCACACACTGGGGGCTGGGTAGTGTCAGGTGCTGCTATATTGGTGAGTGCAAATAGCTAAGAAGCTGCAGATTCAATGAGAGTGATAATGAGAAAAACATATAATTTTCTTCATGCTTACCCATGATTGCACAAAAATGCAGTATTATTCTACAAGACTCTAAACTAAAAGAATCACATGAAAAAACAGGGATATAGAGGTTTCCATGGAAACCTGTCTGGTAGAAATTTTGTGTGTGTGTAGGTGTGTGTGTTTGTTTGAGGGGTGACTGTCGGCTTCATGCGGTGGTATTTTAATCATCATCCAGGTGGCCAATCACTCCAAATTGAGAGAAGAGATGAGAGAGAGAGACAGTTGAGCACTTAATACGTTTTTCAATGATAGCCGTGAGAATACAAAGTAGATTTCCAGTCGAGGGGAAACAGTGGGGTCGGTCTCTTCACTGCATCCTGATGTGATGTCAGCTAATTCCAATCTAAATGTCAGCAGATCCAGTGACCACTAAGAGGTTCGATAGCAGTACAGTGATGAGTAAAGATAAACTAATATAAACACTCGCCCCTCAGTATTTCTGCTATATTTATCTCCTATTTTATCCATTTTTCTTTTCTCTTTGCTCATTTTAATGACACTTGAGTTTTTGAGACCCACTGAATTTCCAGCAGTTCTGAAATGTAATGAAATTAAATTACACACACACACACACACACACATATATATATATACACACACACATATAAAATATCCAAATGTAATTTTAAATCTAAAATATATTATTAAAATTAAATTCTATCTATATCATATTTCTAATTTATCTGTGTATATAGTTAATTTGAAGATTTATTTGAAAAACAAAGATTAATAAAATATTAATTTATGATATTTGATCTGTTTCCTGTTTATTTTTTGCACTAAGCATTTTGCGCTAAAACAAAAAATTTCTAAATGATCACTTCTCTGAACCCTCAAATATGCACTGAACATTTTGCAATAGAAAATGCCATAAATTGGGTTCCTTTGCACCAACAAGAATATCAATTCTGAAAAGGTTTTGCACTTTGTTGCATTCAAAAATAATTTGGGGTAAAGATGTTTTCTGATATACAAAAGATCTCGCTTATAGGCATCTGATGTCAATATCTGTGCCCTATGGCGGTGGTCGATGGAAACTTCATCTGAAGAGAACATTCTGTTTACTTTTTGCTTTTCATGCACTCTTAGAACCAAAAGGGACAGCTGTCATTTTAATCCTCGAACGTAATTAACATATTCTACCCATCCCACAGCTCCTCCAGTCCCGAAATGGCAAATATGATGAGGAATTAAAGTGATGACAGATTGTAAGAACTTTGACAGGCAGTTGACAGACTTCAGATATTACTCCACCAAACAAAAAACACATTTCCAAAGCCCCTGAAGAGCTGCATCAGTCTCCTTCAATAAACTTTATGAACTTCGACTCCTATCCCCATCACCATATGCGCAGTTCTGAAATTAATTTGCGTCTAGTGACTTTTTTTGCCAGTCTGGTTTTCAAAAACCAGAAGGTTGGCATGATTTGATTTGTTTTGGCATGCTATATCCATCCAAACAGGTGCCTGTGTGTTGAACGCACTGCCTTTACACAATCAGGAATTGGATTGCGCTGACCGTATCTATATTTAGACTTCATTTGAATTCATATATTTCCATTGAAATGCATGCACAATTTTTCTCATAGAGCTTTAAAATCAAGCAGACATTCCAGCATTCAGGGCACATCCGTCATTGTGGGAATGCTGTCTTGGGGGTAACAGTCCCCGCATTGATTTGATGACACACAGTGGAAAGTACAGAATATGCAATGATGATCGCCATCACATTCTCATTATTACTCTATTCATGTGAGGCACATTAAAGGCACCAGAACGCTCGCTGACATGAAAAAACGCCTACAGGTTGCAGAAAATACCTGTAGACTGTCCATGTGAGTGAGACAGAGCTGACAGAAGCTGAAAGAATACATACACATTCTGCTTACCTTTTTTCTTCCCTTTGTGTACATGGAAATATATAAGAAAGAGATCTGAAGTTGAGTTAAAGCATTATTCCATTGAATTCCTCACAGGTCCCCTACAGGAAAAATCACTGTTTTAAAGAAAAAAAGGTATCCTGACTGTCCAGCGAGGTCCTCATCTTTGGCTTCACATACGCCGATGGAAACTCGCACACATGTACACATGTATTCGAAGGAGGTTCTTATCTAAAGGATGCAAATTATAAGCTAACAGCCTCAGAATGTTCCGTTAATGTTCCCTAGTGTTGATTCCGATGTTCCAGTAATCTTTCTTGGTCATCCCTGAGGGTCTGGCATGTCCAGTGATTCCATAATGTTTCAGTGCGACACCTCGCCAATGATTCTCTCTTTGAACGTTTAAAACACTGCTCTCTCTCCTTTTTTTCTCTCTCTCACCCTTGTCTGCTATCTGATCTTTGCTGCAGTTTTTCACACTCTCTCGATTGCTCTCTCTCTCTCTCTCTCTCTCTCTCTCTGAAGTTGGCATTTGCAGGGACTACGGTCTCACCGATGCGACCTCAAACACAGAGCTCTTAAAAAGCAGCCTGGTGTTCATGCGCAAACCCAAAATAAGTACATTTTACTGCCCTCTACGTTGGCTGAATACATTACAGACTGACAAATGACAAAAAAGGGTTGATGGTTTTGTGTGGTTTCTGTTAGTTGGGAACAGGGATTCGTGCTCACTGTTTATCCATAGTGTTTGCATAAGGTTAATGTATGTGTGTGTGAACATGCTCTCAGAAGAATAATCTTTTTTAAGAGGCTGGCTCTTTAGTTTGGGTTGCACACGCAAGTATGGTGACAGAACCAGGACATTTGCCTCTACAAATAAGCACAAATGATCACACGAATACACTCATCTGTCATGCCTGGTCACGCTGGCTAATTATACCGACTCCTTTATAAGTGTCTATGTGAAAGATTCCGCCAACTACTGCCATAGACAGACACTGTCAGACAGACAGACAGACACGTACTGTCAGACAGACAGACAGACAGACAGACAGACGGACACATACTGTCAGACAGACAGACAGACAGACGGACACATACTGTCAGACAGACAGACAGACAGACAAGACAGACACATACTGTCAGACAGACAGACAGACAGACAGACAGACACTGACAGACAGACAGACAGACAGAAACGTACTGTCAGACAGACAGGCAGACAGACAGACACAGACAGACAGACAGACAGACAGACAAACACATACTGTCAGACAGGCAGACAGACAGACATACAGACACAGACAGACAGACATACAGACACTGACAGACAGACAGACACTGACAGACAGACAGATAGACAGACAGACAGACAGACAGACACATACTGTCAGACAGACAGACACTGACAGACAGACAGACAAACAAACACATACTGTCAGACAGACAGGCAGACCGACAGACACTGACAGACAGACAGACATAGACCGACAGACAGACACTGACAGACAGACAGACAGACAGACAGGCAGGCAGACTGACAGACAGACAGACAGACAGACAGACAGACAGACAGACAGACACAGACAGACAGACAGACAGACAGATATACAGACACAGACAGACAGACAGACAGACAGACAGATATACAGACACTGATAGACAGACAGACAGACAGACAGACAGACAGACAGACAGATAGATAGATAGACAGACAGACAGACAGACAGTCAGACAGACAGACAGTCAGGCAGACAGACAGACAGACAGACAGACAGACAGACACTGTCAGACACTGTCAGACAGACAGACAGACACTGACTGACAGACAGACACACTGACAGACAGACAGACAGACAGACAGATATACAGACACTGACAGACAGACAGACAGACAGACAGGCAGACAGACAGACACTGACAGACAGACAGACAGACAGACAGACAGACAGACAGACAGAGAGAGAGAGAGAGAGAGAGAGAGAGAGAGAGATAGATCCATGTGTTGACCTCTCATCGTAAACATGCTAAGGCTCTCTGGCTGTGATGTCAGCTTGGGTTGCAGTGGCTTGTCCTGATACTGTTTCATGTTTTGCGTTGGTTGCTATGTTTGGAACTGTTCTACAAGGACTGCTTTTGGTCTGTTATTAAGCCAAGAGTAGATTGAAGTTTACTGTAAACAACAAACAGTCCAAATTAATCTGTGTGGAGTAATGAATGGAATGTGAAGAAATTACTTTAGAGCATGCTTTACTATATTTTACAATACAATATACAATATTGTTTTAACGTGTGGTTGCTAAGATGTTTTTGGAAGAAGTTGCTTGTGCTCACTAAGGCTGCCTTTGTTTGATTGAAAATACAGGTAAAAACTGTAATGTTGTGAAATATTATTACAATTCCCATTTTTTATGTATTTTTACATTTAATTTTTTTCTGTGATGGCAAATCTGAATTTTCAGTGTCACATGACCCTTCAGAATTTCATTATAATTTGCTGATTTGCTGCTCAAGAAATAATTTCTTATTATTATCAGTGTTGTTTGCTGCTATATATTTTTTTGTAAACCATGATACAGTAAATTTTTTCAGGATTCAGACGTTTTAAAAAAGAGCATTTATTATTTTTTTTAAATTGTTTTTAACATTACAAATCTTTACTGTAACGATCAATTAAATGCATCCTTATTAAATAAAATTTATTTCCATATAAAACGTCCTGAATCCAAACATTTGAATGGTATAGTGTATGACTGAACTGAGTTGTCTTTTAAGTTTGATCTTTGAACTTGAGAAATAAATTATTGACAAAAATAATGCAACTAATTCAACTTTTTTAGAAAAATGTTAGGAATATTATTTGTGAAGAAAAATTATTTTAGATGTGACTGTGATTTAGACTGTGGTTTGTGACGTCATATTATTTTTTGCACGCTGACTAATTGAGTACCAGTATTAGCGTGTCGGCCTCTTAATTATTCCTGTACAGTTAATTGAATACTGATAATTATAACTCATGGGTTTGGACAGTAAAACCCCATGTGTATTATCTGCATTACATTTGCATCATACATTATTTCCCTCTTACAGTTTATAATTCATTCTCTTCTCTTTTTTTCATTCTCTTCTCTTTGATCAGTTATTGGCTCCCAGAGTTCTTCAAGTTTGCCTTTGAGCCTCTGTGATTATTGAGAAAGATTGTCATTAGTTACCCATCTACATGTCATTCTTAATATTTCTTTTAATGTCTTTCACCTGTTGAACAGAAAAGATGAATTTTTGAGGAATATCCAGGCTGTTCTTTTTCAACACGATGAAAAGAATAAGGGGTCGGTGATATCACACTCTAAACAGCATCATAAAAGTACACAAAGGGTTGTCAAACAGACATTGGAGTTTGTTTTATAGTCAAATATTATTTCACACTTTCTACTTCAAATGTTTTTTAATTAAAAGTGTACTTTCCATTTATGTTTATTTTTGTGTGAA
This sequence comes from Oxygymnocypris stewartii, assembly GCA_003573665.1. NCBI lineage: Eukaryota > Metazoa > Chordata > Actinopteri > Cypriniformes > Cyprinidae > Oxygymnocypris > Oxygymnocypris stewartii. Next base: position 55,988 of record QVTF01022561.1, read on the forward strand.
ATTTACTAGCAATCTCCAAGTTGAAATTGTCTTTTTCATTGTATTATACAAGTTGTTCATACAACTTGTGCACTATATTCCAAGCCCTCTAAAATCATAACTTTGTATGAGAAAAAAAAAGTAATTAAAATGCACACAACTGGCCATCAATGAAGAAACACTTTTTGCATGTAGAATGGTGTAGTTAATAAGGCATCGCTTTATAAATTATGAATGCTCATTTATCTTCACACCTGTGCACAAGCCAAAATGGTCAATCTGTGAACTATATGCATTAAAGCACACCTATTCAGCCTAATTCAGCCATTACATAATTGCTCATTTATTCTGCACAAAGCTTTGAAGACTGTTGTGGTTCTAGGGTGTCAAGTGCTTGTGTGCATGTAATTTTGTTGTAATATTTATTAGGAAATATGTCTGCATGTTGGCCCTGAGGCAGAGGAACAGATGTCTGTTGTGGAAATTCAAGAGTCCATATGGACTAGAGTTTAATTATTACTGTAGAGACACACACATAAACTCAATCATGTCAATGTGTCCTTTTTTATCAATGAAATAACAGTGAGAATGTTTCACCGCTGTGAAGATAATCTTGGCCCTCTGCAGATGTGAAAGAAGTTTCACTTTTATATGTGGTCCTCCTGAAGCTCTGTGCAACTAAACACTGACAGTTTATTAATCAAAGTGACTGTGTGTGTGTGTGTGTGTGTGTGTGTGTGTGTGTGTCCCTTTTTCTAATTTTATGCCATATGGAGCATGAAAATAAGATGAGTGAAAAATAGGCTGATTTAAAGAGATATGGGCAAAAGTGAGTGTGTACATAGTTATGGGTTCAGTGAAATGTACTCCCTAAAAAAACTGTTTTACAAATCATACCTTAACAACTGTTGCCATCTGCTTTATTTGTTCAGCTTTTGTTCTTTTATAATATTAGTCTACACTTTTAGAAAAAAAAATTGTAAACAAAAAATGTAATGGGGCGGTAACCTTTCAAAAGGTTCTAATACTGTATTAGTACTTTTTAAGTATAATAGGTACCTTTAAGGTATTAATATGTAAACAAACGGTGTTACGGTATCTCACAGAAGTGAGTAAACCCCTCATATTTTTGTAAATATTTTATTATATCTTTATAAGAAGATTGCCAAGACCCTGAAACTGAGCTGCAGCACCGTGGCCAAGACCCTACAGCGGTTTAACAGGACAGGTTCCACTCAGAACAGGCCTCGCCATGGTCGACCAAAGAAGTTGAGTGCACGTGCTCAGTGTCCTATCCAGAGGTTGTATTTGGGAAATAGACGTATGAGTGCTGCCAGCATTGCTGCAGAGGTTGAAGGGGTGGGGGGTCAGCTTGTCAGTGCTCAGACCATACGCCGCACACTGGATCAAATTGGTTTGCATGGCTGTCGTCCCGGAAGGAAGCCTCTTCTAAAGATGATGCACAAGAAAGCCCGCAAACAGTTTGCTGAAGACAAGCAGACTAAGGACATGGATTACTGGAACCATGTTCTGTGGTCTGATGAAACCAAGATAAACTTATTTTGTTCAGATGGTGTCAAGCGTGTGTGGCGACAACCAGGTGAGGAGTGCAAAGACAAGTGTGTTTTGCCTACAGTCAAGCATGATGGTGAGAGTGTCAGGGTCTGGGGCTACATGAGTGCTGCCAGCACTGGGGAGCTACAGTTCATTGAGGGAACCATGAATGCCAACATGTACTGTGACCTACTGAAGCGGAGCATGATCCCCTCCCTTCGGAGACTGGGCCACAGGACAGTATTCCAACATAATAACAACCCCAAACACACCTCCTAGATGATCCCTACCTTGCTAAAGAAGCTGAGGGTAAAGGTAATCTGTGGGGCATCCTCAAACTGAAGGTGGAGGAGCGAAAGGTCTCTAACATCCACCAGCTCCCTGATGTCTTCATGGAGGAGTGGAAGAGGGCTCCAGTGGCAACCTGTGAAGCTCTGGTGAACTCCATGCCCAAGAAGGTTAAGGCAGAGCAGGAAAATAATGGTGGCCACACAATATATTGACACTTTAGGCCCAATTTGGACATTTTCACTTTGGGGTCTTCTCACTTTTGGGGCCAGCGGTTTAGACATTAATGGCTGTGTGTTGAGTTATTTTGAGAGGACAGAAAATTGACACTGTTATACAAGCTGTACACTCACCACTTTACATTGTAGCAAAGTGTAATTTCTTCCGTGTTGTCACATGAAAAGGTATAATAAAATATTTACAAAAATGTGAGGGGTGTGCTCACTTCTATGAGTTACTTTTTTTAGCTCGTAATCATAGGGGAACCACTTTTGGTACTATTTAGCACCATTTTTTTAGAGTGTTCTGTTTAAGGGAAAATAAGATACAAATATGTGTCTTTTAGCTTTTGCTCCATAGACGACAGCTTTTTTTCGGAAAATATATGTTAGTATAGTTTAAAAACAATTATCCATATGCATAAACATTGTTGCATGGTATTTTTTCCCATTTCAGGATTTTTTAATCAATCGTGAGATATTCTTGCTTTGTATTAAACTATGCGTGTGCCTTCATTACCAAATTAAAATGTAACATCACACCTACATTTTCTCAAAGGTAAATTGTTAATCAAGCCCTAAGTTATGTTAATCAATTTACATATTAATTCAGGTCACTTATATGAATGTTACTGCTATTAAATGAGGCTTTAAATAACCATTTGCTTCAATTTTGATTCAAGGCACCTCCACTTTTAATCATATTACTGTATAATCTACCAATTTCTTTAAAGAATAAGGGCAGATAAAGATGCTTTTCCAATGTCATGCTTCATTTGAGCCCACATAAGAATATCTATTCCATTTTTTTCCAATTCTTGAGCTAATTTCTTGCTCTTTTAGATATTTGGTGTTCATTCCTATGGGAATGTAAACTTGCCTCAACAACAGAGTAACCAAGCTTAGTAGAGGGTCAATTGCTTGACTTTTCACAGGAGCTTGTGTGATTTTACTGTGTAGTTATTACAAACAAACACAACACACATGTTGATGCCATACAGACGCACATGGGATGATATTTATCATGTTTAGAATTTATGCCACAGACTCTCTTATGTGTTGCCACTTACACAAATTTTAGTTTGCTGTGTGTTTTATCACTGTAGCCCTGTTTGAGAAGTTCTCACATGTTTCTTTTTAAAGATAAATGGAGTACAGTAGGTATGCATCACACAGGGATTGATACCAAATGTAAAGAGCACACAGACCCATTTACACAATGTGAATTTGATAAATATCACACACACAGACAGAGAGAGAGAGGTGCACTAAGCGTGATCTACTTAGAGAAGTGTGTGAGTGTGTGACCTCAAATATGCTGTGCTGTTGCTCCTCCTTCCTGTAAACTAGTTTCCCACCTTGTTTGCCATTCATCTTTCTCTCCATCTTTCTGACAGACCTGCATTCATCCTGCTTAATCAGAAGTAAAAAAAACACCTGCAGGAATAATAACGAAAATGTGCAACATAAACGCAAAACACTAAGTGCAACAAAGTTGCTAACTGTATCTGTTTCTGTCTCTCTCTCTTTCTCTCTACTAAAAATGAAGGTCATTGTTTCAGTAATACTGTTTTAAACTCGTACAGCACACAGTACTGTTTAAAACGGTTGTGAGATTTTGAAATGTTTTTGAAAGAGGTCTCATGCTCACCAAGGCTGCATTTTGTTTATCGAAAATACAGTAAAAAAACATAATATTGTAACATATTAGCACAATTTAAAATAACTATTTTCTACTGCAATATATTTAAAAACATCTAATTTATTCCTGTGATGGCAGAAGTTCCAGCATCATTACTCAAATTTTCTGTGTCACATGATCTTTCAGAAATCATTCTATGTCCTTAAGAAACATTTCTTATTATAATAATAATATATTATCAATGTTGTGCTGCTTAATATTTTGGGCAGACCATGATACATTTTTTCAGGACACTTTGATTAATAGAAAGGTCAATAATAACAGCATTGTAGCATTCTAAATCTATTTACATAAATCAATTGATTTGTCAGACAGTTTTCATCATATTAATTCATCCAAGGAAGGAAGGAAGGAAGGAAGGAGGAGGAGGAGGAGGAGAAGGAGGAGGAAGGAAGGAAGGAAGGAAGGAAGGAAGGAAGGAAGAAAGAATTGTTGTTAGTAACATTATACATTACACATTTTAGGTATAATCAGACTACTTTTAGGTTGCTTCAGTTTCTTCCTCAAGCAATCCATCTTATGAACACCTGACAATAATTATGGTACACACACACTATTTATACACTTATTTATCTAAAACACACTTAGTCTACATTTTAATTTGCACATAATATACCTGTACATACAAAACTGTCTACTGTTATATACCTGTACATACAATTGTCCATTTGTATATTGTTATTCCTTATTTACTTGTTCTTTTTAATTCTTCTTTTTATTATCTGTGTTGTATTGTTCTGTCACTGCCATTTTGTTGCACTGCGGTAGCTTCTGTCACGAAAACAAATTCCTCGTGTTGGAATTTACACATTGGTTTAAATAGAATATTCTTTTACCATGTTGATACAAAGATACAAACAGCAAGAAAATATATTCCATTTATTATTATTAACAACATGAAGTTCAATTACACATTATATAACATCAAGATTTCCCAAACTGCAGAGGGCTCGTGAGTTTAATGAAAAGCTAAAAATGAATTAAATCATAAAAAATGAAATGAAAATGAATGTGTTCATCAGTTGTTGATGCAATGTTGAAACGTTAGTCAAATGCTGTATCGCCACCTGATTTCTGTGTGAATGTCCATAAGACTTTCTGAGTCTTTCTAAGCGGCAGGCTATTTTAAAAAGGAAAATGTAAAAGATGAAAAATAGGAATTAGGGAGAATTAATAAAATATTAATTGTGAATGAATTAAAAATAATAAATATGCATTGTGTGAATATGTAATCAATAAAAAAGTAACAGGAGTCTGATACGAGTATTTTAAAATGTAATTTTATCTAATACTTAAATATTTTTGAATCTGATTACATAATCCAGATTACTTGTAACCAGTCACTATCCAGCTCCTTATATTGTGTTTCTGTTTAGAGGTAGTAAAGAAAATAGCTATATGAAATTGCAAAATACACAAAATAGCTTAACGTAATGCCTCGGTTTCACAAAAGAATTAGATAACAAGCATTAATTGAGCCTCTTGTTGTGTTTTGATTATGTAAATTGAGTTGACGAGTTCTTCTGCTATTTTCTCCTCGCTCTCTGCCGACAATCAAGAGTCTTATCAACTACAGCACAAGGACCAACTTAATCAGCTGTGTGTTTGTGTGTGTGTGTGTGTGTGTGTGTGTGTGTGTGTGTGTGTGTGTGTGTGTGTGTGTGTGTGTGTGTGTGTGTGTGTCCAGTAATGGAGTAGATACAGCACAGACAAAAGTAATCAACAGTAGATTGAGCGATCTGAGATATAGACCTAAATCTACTGTAGCCTATATACATAATGCCAGAGATGAGGTTGCTCCAATGACAGACAGAAGCAACAGAAAATGAACATGCAGCTGTAATGGAACATATATTAGTGTTTGATATGGATCAGAAGAGTGGGATTGCACACGGGGGAAAGTGTGTCGTTTATTTTCACAGCTGCACAGGTGTGTGGATCAAAATGAGTAATGAGAGAGTTAGTAGAGCAGCACCTCAGAGAATACACTCACACACCATGTCCATGCATACATGCAAACAAAACTCACAAAAAAGAATTATAAAACTAAATACAAGAATTATATTAAGAAGGAGAGAGCATCTGCTATTTTTATGGCAAATACTTGAATCAAGGTGTTTTTTTAATACATTCAAGAAATTAGCATGTTTCAGAATTGAACCCATGAACTTGGCATTGCAGCGCCATCCTCTACCAGCTAAGCTACAGTAACCCTGTTTGTCCATTATGTCCGCTACAGCATTTCTACGCCGCAATAAATTTCTTCTTCATGCCAGAGTATTTACGCTCATGATACATGGTCTGTTCATTTGGCACCATCTTGTTTGTGTTTGTGACATTTGGCATCAAGCCCCTGGAAAATGGATCTCTTGCACCTAAGAGGTCTTGAGGTCTCCTCGCCATTTCCTCAGATAGATTTTAGATGGTACACATAAGCCCTGCTGCAAATAAGCATGGGCGCTTCCTTTCTTACACACGTTTCAGCACCGACCTGTTCCAAAACTTCTGCACGAACAGATCGGGATGGTGGAAAACATTATCTGTTATTCCATCCGTGCACTTAGAATGATTTATTCCATCCAGAGATCTATTTGTGGTGATATGAGGATTCACATGCAATCACGTAGACACATATTATATTGCATGAATGATGTCATCACATAATAATAGCTTTATTAATATTCACAGTTGGTGTGTGATTGTTAATACAGTCTGAAAATAAAGTATAAACCACTTATGCATATTTTCCATGTAGTGTCACATAATGTTTATGACGACATGATAAAGTCTGGTAGATGCAACATATTGCTGATTTGTAAAGACATGCACTCATACAGAAGTGGGCTCTGTGAATTTTGTAAGTGATGCAACAGCATTAACGAGATGATGTTCAGTTTGATTTTCTCAGAAAACAGGGACATCAAGGTGTTTTATGCTTCACTGAGGCCAACTGCTATCATTGGAAACACTTTCGGCCTCATTCATGAAACAAGATCAGAACGAATTTCTGTGTAGGCTCGTCTCTCTCTCTCTCTCTCTCTCTCTCTCTCATCCTTCACTGTAAAATAAATCCTGTTAAATGTAAACTGGCAACTATGCCAGAAATTCACTGGGGTGGCATCTTGGTGCTTGCATATTTGATGATGAGCTTTATTTGTCACATACAGTATTATACAGAGTATAACCAACAGTGAAATGTGTTCTCTGCATTTAAACCATCCAAGTGCACACACACCTGGAGCAGTGGCGCCCGGGGAGCAGTCGGAGGTTCGGTGACTTGCTCAAGGGTGTCACCTCAGTCGTGGACAATTCCTGCCGAGATTTGAACCCACAATCTCGGACCCACAACGCTCTATCCATTAGAGCCACGACTGCACATAAATTTATAACACATAAATGTGTATTTCTTTAATGTAATAATATGCGTTAATAATATATCAAAAAGTGAGTTCACCCCTAAGTGAAAATGTGCAAATTGGGCTCAAAGTGTCAATATTTTGTCTTGGGCATGGAGTTCACCAGAGCTTCACAGGTTGCCACTGGAGCCTTCTTCCACTCCTTCATGACGATATCACAGAGCTGGTGGATGTTAGAGACTTTGCACTCCTCCACCTTCCGTTTGAGGATGCCCCACAGATGCTCAATAAGGTTTAGGTCTGGTAACATGCTTGGCCAGTCCATCACCTTTACCCTCAGCTTCTTCAGCAAGGCAGTGGTCGTCTTGGAGGTGTGTTTGGGGTTGTTATTATGTTGGAATACTGTCCTGTGGCCCAGTCTCCGAAGGGAGGGGATCATGCTCCGCTTCAGTATGCCACAGTACATGTTAGGATTCATAGTTCCCTCAATGAACTGTAGCTCCCCAGTGCCGGCAGCACTCATTCAGCCCCAGACCATGACACTCCCACCACCACGCTTGACTGTAGGCAAAACCACACTTGTCTTTGCACTCCTCATCTGGTTGTCGCCACACACGCTTGATACCATCTGATCAAAATGCGTTTATCTTGGTTTCATCAGACCACAGAATATGGTTCCAGTAATCCATGTCCTTAGTCTACTTGTTTTCAGCAAACTGTTTGCGGGCTTTCTTGTGCATCATCTTTTGAAGAGGCTTCCTTCTGGGACGACAGCCGTGCAAACCAATATGATGCAGTGTGTGGCGTATGGTCTGAGCATTCGGGCCATTAGCATGCGCAAAAGGCTAATACTCTCAAAATATTAGGCTATAATTTTAATCTTTATTGTTGAAACATTTAAACTTTATTCTCGAAACATTTCGACTTTATTCTCGTAATATTCCGACTTTATTCTGCCCGGGCCCTTATGCATCTGCATACCCTGCATGCCCAGACGCTACGCCACTGCCTACACCCCTTCAACCTCTGCAGCACTCATACGTCTATTTCCCAAACACAACCTCTGGATATGACGCTGAGCACGTGCACTCAACTTCTTTGGTCGACCATGGCGAGGCCTGTTCTGAGTGGAACCAGTCCTGTTAAACTGTTCTATGGTCTTGGCCACCGTGCTGCAGCTCAGTTTCAGGGTCTTGGCAATCTTCTTATATCCTACGGCTACGCCATCTTTATGTAGATCAACAATAGATTGTTTGCACATAACGTCATTGTTGTGGCACGAAATGCAGCTGGAAGGCAGAAGTGATTTTTTTCTTATAGGAATCAGTAGCAGAAACTCACGATGCCTGTCTTTTGCATTGTTTGTGAATGCTCAAATCGGTCAAACGGAGAAAATACAAAGACTTTTTATCATCTATGAACATGTGTTGTTCATAAGGGGGAAAAGTCAAGAAATTGTCTGAAAAACGTAGGAAAAAGTGGCTTGTAAACCTGCGTCTGCGGTCGGAAGGAGCCTATAATGCTCGTGTGCAAATGGTTAATATAAGATATAATATTAAGATATTAATACATATATAAATAGATAATCCAGGGCTGCCACCTCAAGCAGCGTTAGGAGTCAGAAGTCACTAAATGCTAAACGCCACACGTAGACACGATGTAAAGATATTATTTGCAGTTCAGAGAGCTTTATTGCATACACATTTATGCATTTAACAGACTCTTTTATCCAAAGCGACTTATTCAGGCTATACATATTTTGTCAGTATGTGTGTTCCCTGGGAATTGAACCCACAACCTTTGCGCTGCTAACGCAATGCACTACCACAGAGCCACGGGAACACATTTTTTATAATGAAACATTGTGAGATTGCAATAAATTGAAGGGAGTGACAGCTTTTTAGTGATTATATACAAGCGCTATTTACTCGCTGTCAAAGCTGTAAACAATTCAGAATTTGAATAAAACTTTTGTTTTACGTGCTGCTAGGAACAATGTACACAAACCCTCAGTGCAGCAATGTGTCAGGAGAGACTGAACAAGAGAACGGATGAGATGGAGAAAAGTCCATACTGTACTGGTTTAAGTGCTATAACAAGAGAAAGGCATAAACTGAAAAGCACAATGTTACGTGATCTTTATGTTATAAAAAGGAGCGATTTTGAACTAAATTGAAATACTTGCATGCCATTGAAGCGGTGGATATAAGCTAAGCAACTTACCCTGACTGTAAATAATCTATTTTAAAGTGAATCCCGTATGTATATGAGGGATGTGGGATTTATGTGACCCTTTCTGTGATAACCCAGGTAAAGTTTTCTACATAAAATCATCCTTCCTAAGGTAAAGAACATTCTGTGAAAATTTGACCTTCATATCTTTAAAATTAACTCAGTAAGGCCATGTCAAAGATTTAAATTATAGTGAAATTAATGGTTGAAATCCAACTTTGATGCTCGTTATCTCATAATTAGATTTTGAGACTTTAGCCTGGATTTCACAGAGAGGGTCACATGTCAACTCCTGAAATTTTGCAACATGTGACGCTACAGGGTTTGTGGCCGTGGGCACTGTTAACAGCAAGTAAAACAACTTTTATTTAAATTCTGATTTGATTATAGCCTAGAAAACGAGCAAATAGCGCTTCCATGTTATCACGAATGCTGTTTATCACAATCTCACGGTTCCTTTATAATCAATGAAGCTCTCTGAACTACAAATAATAGCTTATTTACATCTTGTCTACGTGTGGCTTTAACACTGAGTGAATTCGGACTGGGTTACCTTGTATCTATTAATATATGTCTTTATTATTATCATATCTTATATTAACCATTTGCACACATGAGCATTATCCGATCGGCTCTTCCCGACCGCAGACGCAGGTTTACAAGACACTTTTTCCTGCATTTTTCAGTCAATTTCTTCACTTTTCCCACCTTATGAACAACACATTTTCGTACATGATAAAAGGTCCTTGTATTTTCTCAATTTGACCGATTTGAGCATTCACAAACAACGCAAAACATAGGCATCTTGAGGTTCTGATACTGATTTCTATGGAGAAAAATCACTTCTGCCCTCCAGCTGCATTTCGCGCGTCATCAGAATCACGTGTTTGCAAACAACCAATTATTTTTTTCCGATCCTCAGAGAGTTCTTTGCCATGAGGTGCCCTGTTGAACTTCCAGTGAGCCAGAGAGAGCGATAACACCAAATTCAACACACCTGCTCCCCATTCACTCCTGAGACCTTGTAACACTAACGACATGACACCGGGGAGAGAAAAGGGCTAATTGGGCCCAATTTGGAAATTTTCACTTAGGGGTGTACTCACTTTTGTGGCCAGCGGTTTAGACATTAATGGCTGTGTGTTGAGTTATTTTGAGGGGACAGAAAATTGACACTGTTATACAAGCTGTACACTCACTACTTTACACTGTAGCAAAGTGTAATTTCTTCAGTGTTGTCACATGAAAGGATATCATAAAATATGTACAAAAATGTGAGGGGTGTGCTCACTTCTGTGAGATACTGTAAATATAAAAATATCATCACGTTATAATGGATAGTCATCGCTTGTATCAGAATTAGCACCTATTTGCTTGCACATGAGCAGATCCGTTTGCTCTCTGGAGACACGTTCAGTCTGTACGCCTTACAGTTCTGCCGTTTAAATAGCGAATCTGCCCTGGCACAGGCGCAACTCGCTCTTAAAGGGAGTGGGAGATGAGACTCTGGTTGGTTTATTGCATGTTACGCCCAAAAAACACCCATTACTCATTAAGAGAATAGGGACAACCCGTTTAGACCATGTGCGCGGCGGGCGCACCGACCGTTTTCCCGTCGTTAAACTGGCAAAAGTGGATTCGGACACGCCCTGAGTGCCCTTGAGCCTTAAACCATGCGCTTAGATCGTTAAAATAGGGCCCATAGTCCCATTCTGCAAAAGAGGCGGGGAGCAGCAGGTAATTTGCATTTAAAGAGACATGCACGAAAACAACGTGTTTCTGCTTCCACTCAAAATAGGCATTTTCAAAATGATAAAATTAATTTATCTCTGGGGTATTTTGAGCTGAAACTTTACAGACACATTCTGGGATTTATGTCACATATTGTAAAAAGAGCAAAACGGGTCCGTTCTTCGTACGTCGCTAACTCGGTTAGCTGGATTTGATTGTTGCCGATTTCGCTTGATCTTGGATCATTTGGTTCTTTGAAGTGTAAAAACATTACAAATGAATTAAAAACAGAGCACATTTCATTTATCTATTTATATCTATATACACTTATGTAGTTTTATTCCCTTGGCTGTTTCCCTATAAAGGTCCAGAAATTTGTCAAGTTTTTCATCAGGGTGATCTTTTCTTAATGATATGATGTCATTACGTTGCTGTCTTGCCGCCAGCCAATCGCTGCATTGCTTATCGTGATCTCGAGTATCGATACATCTGCCCTTTTCAGGGAACACTAGAACGCGCAGTAATCTTAGACAACTTAATCCAGATAATTTAATCTATATGCAAATTAGTTTGAAGAACCAAAGTAGCCAGAGACCAGTTATCACGATTAGAAGATCTCTCAAATCATCTCAGATTTATTAAGCGAGGTACGAAGAAAGTTTTGATCATTTTAATGCATCCTTGCTGAATAAAAGTATCACGTTTCTTTCTGAAAAATATATTCCTGACCCCAAACATTAACTTTAGTGTACATTTTAATTTGTGTAATAATTCATGCATTTTACTGTCCAAAAATATGTTATTTTACAGTAAAATTCAAAATATTGCATCCAATTTAATTCTAATGTTATATTGTATGCCGGGTAATGATTACCAACTCACTGTTTATTTCTGTACATAATTACATTGTACATTAAAATTACAAAGATGTATTTCTCTCAGATTTTTTAATATCTTCTTATCATTCATATTCTTCTTAATTTAATTAATTCAATTAAACTCTATCAACATAACTTCTTCTCAGCAGTTGTTCGCCTCACGGCATCATGTTTGACTTCTCTTTTGTTTTCTTTTCTTCCAGTAAGTTATCCTTGGCTTTCTATTACACACATACAAGATCGCATTCAATTTTCTTTTAAGGAAAGAGTGACTTTAGAGACTGTTGGTATTATGAGTGGACTGATAAATAAACCTTCTTACTATAAACAAAGTCAGTCTTCAAATGGCTTTTGAGACAACCATTTTAAAAGGACAGGGAGTTGTGAGTATTATGTAAGTTTTATGTAAATGTTTGTCTCTGTGCAAATTGTACCCATGAATTTCCTCGTCGTTTTGTCAGAACTTTAAATACAATATGTTAGCAGTGTGAATACAGCACTACTGTACATATCAGGTGTATTCAATTGGACATTAACGTGTAGGCTACATCTGTTTTATACCGTTGGAAAGTAACAGCGGCTGTTGTTGACCTCTGTAGTCCCGCCAATGTTCAAGTGCCATATGAGATCCCTGTATCAACAAATGGAGCCTGAGTCATACTAGGACATTGTAAACTATGTGAGATATTAGAGATGCCCAATGCATGAAACCCAACGAGGAGCTAAGACACTCTGTACATACAAGCACAAACAAGTGTTATGGTGCCATCTTCTGTCACTACATTTCATTATCTGACCTCTTGGATAGTCTTGAGAGGATATATCTTATTAATTGTGGAAAGAAGTATGCACCATTTTTTATAATAAAAATGCATGACAAATATTTTAAGGCTTAATCATAGTCTCTAATACTGTGAAGTTGGGGTTTCTATTAGTAGCATATTTGCAAGCATGTAAATGGAGTTTAACCAAAATTATAATGCAAACATGAAATAAGATGCATTTATCATATTCCTTAGTAATGATAATGATCGTTTTTGAAGCCAAGAAATACATTTGTGCACTTTTGTCCATGTGTACATTATGTGCATTACGGCGAACACTGAAAGATCTCATTAATTTCTGTAGTATTTTATGCCAACATGTAACAAAGCGAACATAATTCTAAAATAAATGTGTACATTTAAAGCAGTTAATTTTTTTAAATTTACAACATCCTTTTGTACCCTAGATTTGTTTTTCGAACGGGCGATGTACAGGGCCACTAGCGATGACGTCACCAACGTACGACATACGTTGCTCTGAGTGAGGACCTCGCGGTGCATGGTTTGGAAACAGTGCGAGGGATAACTTTGAAACAATAATAAAGTCACTCCAGGCATAACGAATCGCATCCAGGTATACAAGTATTATAACGTTACGTAGTGCATTTACACGTGATAGACCGAAATTAAATTTTATTTAAATTAGCCAATCACTCATTCATTCATATTCTGTCGGACGTTTGTTGCGCTAACCGCTTTATTTGAGGCGTTTCTAAACCTTAACTTGTATATGTGTTGTGATTGTCAGTAAGTTGGTCATTTGTTTCATCATGTTACATATGCTGCGTCTGTAATATTATGTTTACTTGGCTCTGAAAGATAAACTCGTGGAGCTGCTGTAGATAGCATTGTGCGCAATAACTGTAAAGGAGTAAGTTAAGTAACATGATCAGCACAAGAAACGACATAAATACAATCATGAGTAGTCACATTTTGTCTAGAGATTACAGCTTTGCTCATTCTTCATAATCTGCAAATATAACCCATGCATGCTAAATACTTCTATGTAGCAGTGCTGGTAGGAAAATGGCATTTCAATCTGTTTTGTCCCTTCAGAGCTCGTCAGCATGGAGACGGATCTTTATGATGAGTTTGGAAACTATATTGGACCAGAGCTGGACTCTGATGAAGATGAAGTAGATGCAGATGACCGAGAGGCTGATGAGGTGCTTCTGAGAGGTCTATGACCTGTGTTCATTTGTGTTTATTACAGCAGAAACCTGTAAATTACACAAATCATCTAGAAACTGCCCTTCTCTGTGCAATTTGCTGCATATATAGTTATAGTATGAGTGAGATATGAGTGCAGTTTATCTTTTTACAGGCGGATGAGGAGGAGGATGATGAAGACCAGGCTGAGGTTGATGAGGAGGATGTTGGTGGTGGTATGGAGGTGGTTCTGCATGAGGATAAAAAGTATTATCCCACGGCTGAGGAAGTTTATGGTCCTGAGGTGGAGACAATCGTCCAAGAAGAAGATACACAACCATTGACAGGTAACAGACATGCTGGTGGAATACTAGTATATGTACTACATGTGCACAAAATCAAGTGCATCTCTTTTTATTTCCTCCTCAGAGCCCATCATAAAACCTGTGAAGATGAAGCGGTTTACTCTGATGGAGCAAGAGCTTCCCGCCACCGTCTATGACATGGAGTGAGTTCACTGTTGTGTTGTTTCTCTCTCTTCGTGTTTGTTAGAATTGAATATCGTTACATGCGTGTCTGTCTGCAGGTTCCTTGCTGATTTGATGGACAGCTCAGAACTGATCAGAAATGTCACCTTGTGTGGACACTTACACCATGGCAAGGTAAAGGCCACTGGTCAGTTTTGTCTAAAAAAGAAAGGTGCATCATTTGGTGGTTTTTATATGTGCTGAGTTTGATTACTTTAATCTTGAGGACAAATTACAGTGCATTTGTTTGTCCCCACAGACTTGCTTTGTGGACTGCCTCATTGAACAGACACATCCTGAAATCCGCAAGAGAGATGACTCTGACGTAAGTATATAGTTATTAATTATAAAAAGTGTTTTGTTTATATTATGAATATGACTATAATATTCACTTGATTTCAGTTGTGTGCATAAATAAATAAAAATACTGCAAGTGTGTGTGTGTATATTAGTGTTGTCAAATAATTAATCGCATCCAAAATAAACGTTTTTGTTCACATAATATATGTATGTGTACTGTGTATAGTTTTTATGTGTATGTATAAATACGCTTGTGCATTTATTATGTATATAAATCCACACACATACAGTGTATATATTGAAAATATTTACATGTATATATTGATATTCATATAATTTATATAATAAATATATATAATTTATAAATAAAAATACTGTATGTGTGTGGATTTATATACATAAAAAATATACACAGAACACACACGTATATTATGCAAACAAAACCTTTTATTTTGGATGCGATTAATTGCGATTAATCATTTGACAGCACTAATACACACACACACACACATATATATATAAATATTTAAAAAAGTTACACCCATATATATAGACACATATATGCACACATATATACATACACACACAAATATGTATATATATAAATATATGTGTGTGTGTGTGTGTGTATATATATGTGTGTAACTTTTTTCCTATTCTTGTGTATATAGTTTCACATGCAGACTGAGGTGTTTTGTTGAACAGACATGACATTCACCGTTTATTTTGCTCTACGCTGAATATGTTACAATAACGATATTTTACTTTTTACAGTTACGATACACCGATATCCTCTTCACAGAGCAAGAGGTAAGAAATCAACTACATCGTCTGATCTCAAGCAAGCATGTGTCAGTGCATTTATCTCATGTAAGTTTTTGTCTTTCCTCACAGAGAGGAGTTGGCATCAAGAGTGCACCTGTAACCATGGTTCTGCCGGACTCCCGGGGCAAATCTTACCTATTTAACATCATGGACACACCAGGTACTTCCTACCCTCTTACATGTGCTCATCTTTTCAACCATTAAAAAAGATCTGACTTATGTTTAAAATATCACTTAGAAAAATATAAGTGCACAGTATGCTGTGCAAAAGCTGGAGATTTATTTCTTGAACTTGTCCTCAGGTCATGTGAATTTCTCTGATGAGGTGACATCAGCAGTCAGACTGTCTGACGGCATTGTGCTTTTTATCGATGCTGCTGAGGGGGTGAGTTCACACGTACACAGTCTACTGCTAATGTCAGGCTTTTGGCTCCAGGATTGCTTATTATGTTGTTGTAACCGCAATACACTGTTTATGTAATTTTTTGTTATCTTATATTATGTTTGTCAAATTAAATTAGCTATGTTTGTAAGTATAAACATTTGAATGTGTTTAGGTGATGCTAAACACCGAGCGACTGATCAAGCATGCAGTGCAGGAGAAGTTGGCTATTACTATCTGTATTAATAAAGTGGATCGTCTGATCGTGGAGCTCAAGCTGCCCCCTACTGATGCCTACTACAAGCTGCGCCACATTGTGGATGAGGTCAACGGCTTGCTGAGGTACCCCACTGTGTTTAATAGAAGAGGTTTTGGTAGATTCAACACGATGTTGAGACAAATTTTAGATCTACTGTTTGTCTATCACTTGATAATTGTTATTATTTATGAATTTAATTGTTTTTAGCACACTTTTTTGTCTGAAATTCTATGGAATAATCTCTCTCTCCCTCTCTATCTCTCACTCTCTCTCTATCTCTCACTCTCTCTCTGTCTCTCTATCACTCTCTCTCTATCTCTCTATCACTCTCTCTCTATCTCTCACTCTCTCTCTATCTCTCACTCTCTCTCTGTCTCTCTATCTCTCTCACTCTCTCTCTGTCTCTCTATCTCTCGCTCTCTCTCTCTCTCTCTCACACACTCTCTCTCTCACACTCTCTCCATCTCTCACTCTCTCTCTGTCTCTCTATCTCTCACTCTCTCTCTCTCTCTCTCTCTCTCTCTCTCTCTCTCTCTCTCTCTCTCTCTCTCTCTCTCTCTCACTCTCTCTCTCTCTCTCTGTCTCTCTATCTCTCGCTCTCTCTCTCTGTCTCTCTATCTCTTGCTCTCTCTATCTCTTGCTCTCTCTCTCTCTCTCTCTATTTCTCGCTCTCTCTCACTCTCTCCATCTCTCTCTCTCTGTCTCTCTCCATCTCTCTATCGCTCACTCTCTCTCTGTCTCTCACTCTCTCTCTCACTCTCTCTGTCTCTCTCCATCTCTCTATCTCTCACTCTCTCTCTGTCTCTCTATCTCTCTCTCTCTGTCTCTCTATCTCTCACTCTCTCTCCCTCTCTCTCTCTCTCTCTCACACACTCTCTCTCTCTCACTCTCTCTCTCTCGCAGCACCTACTCCACCGATGAGTCTCTGATTGTGTCTCCCCTGTTGGGGAACGTGTGTTTTGCATCCTCACAATACAGCATCTGTTTCACTCTTGGCTCTTTTGCCAAAATCTATTCAGACACCTACGGTGAGACACACACAAATAAAAAAAAAACGAATTCAAATATATCCTCAATGCTTCTTTCTGAAGACATTAACCTTTTTTAATTACTCTCAACTGTTTTCAGGTGACATCAACTACATGGAGTTTGCTAAAAGACTGTGGGGAGACATTTACTTCAACCCTAAAACGTGAGAATCTCAAGCTAATTTTATTTCACAGACAGTTTGCTGCATGACAGCGTGTTTCTTTGCTTCTTGACTGTAACTGTCATGTTTTATGCATGTCAGGAGGAAATTCACAAAGAAAGCTCCTAACAGCAACTCTCAGCGCAGCTTTGTTGAGTTCGTACTTGAGCCGCTGTACAAGATTCTTTCACAGGTGAGAAATACTCTGCAGGCGTAGGCAGTCAAGCAAGCAGGCTGTATAACTGTGGTGTGTCTGTAGGTGGTGGGGGATGTGGATACGTCTCTGCCTCGTGTGTTGGATGAGCTCGGCATTCATCTGACTAAAGAGGAATTAAAGCTCAACATCAAACCTCTGCTGCGCCTTGTCTGTAACCGCTTTTTTGGAGAGTTTACAGGCGAGTGTCTTATTTTTGTACTCTGGTGTTGTTGCAATAAATCATAATTCTTGCGCACGTGTCAGGTTCGTTCAATCTAATAATGTGTGCTAATTCAACAGGCTTTGTGGACATGTGTGTGCATCACATACCATCTCCTCAGGGGGGTGCCAGAACCAAGATAGAGCACAGCTACACGGGTGGACTGGACTCGGACCTCGGAGAGACAATGTCTGAGTGTGACCCTGATGTAAGTGTGACATTCAGCTTGTAAAATGTTTTCAAGTATTTATTTCCAGAAAACAAATCGGTAACACTTTAGTATAGGGACCAGTTCTCACTATTAACCAGTTTCTTATTAGCATACCTATTATTAACACTGACTGTTTATTAGTGCTTATAAAGCACATATTCTGCATGACCATATTCTACATCCCTAAGCCTACCCAATACCTCAACTTAACAACTACCTTACTAACTTTTAATAAGCAGCAAATTAGGAGTTTATTCAGGCAAAAGTCATAGTTTAGGGGCAGTCGTGGCCTAATGGATAGAGCGTTGGACTTGAAACCCGAGGTAACCCAAGGTTGTGGGTTCGAATCCCGGCTCTGGCAGGAAGTGTCCACGACTGAGGTGAGACCCTTGGGCAAGGCACAGAACCCCCAACTTCTCCCCGGGCGCTGCAATGTCGGTTGCCCACTGCTCCACTTGGATGGGTTAAATGCAGAGAACACATTTCACTCCTCATTATACTCTGTATAATTGTGTATGTGACAAATAAAGCTCATCTGAGCTTAATTAGTTAGGGGTTTGTTAATACTGAGATTTAGACCTTAAAATAAAGTGATAAAAAATCTTACTGACCCCAAAAATTTGAATAGTAGTGTATACATGAATATGAATTGGCACAAAATATAAATGGAAATGGATGGAAGTCGTTGCCATTGCCACCGTAGTTCTTTTATTAGATAAATAATAATAGATAACTTGCGGTTTAGAGCATACAGAATATATGGAGAAAATGGTGTGGCAGATGCTTTATGTCTGGGAGCCAGAGATCATTTTGATGACAGGCTTTGGCTCTGGCCTTTCAGAATGACCAAAGCAAAATGTTTTATGTGCTACTCTGAATAAATTATTCCTTCACATGACTTTTTTTGGTGGGCATTTTAGAATTGGACATATTGTCCCAGAGAAGTAAGTCAAACTCGTTTAATCTTTCTTAGGGTCCACTGATGTGCCACACCACCAAGATGTACAGCACAGACGACGGCGTGCAGTTCCACGCGTTTGGTCGCGTGCTGAGCGGAACCCTGCAGGCGGGCCAGCCGGTGAAGGTTCTGGGAGAGAACTACAGCCTGGAGGATGAGGAGGACTCACAGATCTGCACTGTCGGACGCCTGTGGATTTCTGTCGCAAGGTCTGTGTCACACTCCGTCTTTCTGATTGGTCTTTTTTTTGCTAGCATTATTAGTCCACAGTCCCCCATTTTGTGTAGTATTCAGTGTATACCCCATAAAAAAATTGAGATTGACATAACAAGTAAAAAAATATATTATTAGAAAAATGCCCATGCAGTTATATGATTTTATTAATTTGGTTCTAGGGTTTTTCAAGATTATTATTTTAATGCTTGTTTTTTCTTATTTTAAATCATGTTATGTCTATTATCTTGAGACCCAAAGATAAAAGTAAAATCGATATTATTGGAGTAAGAAAATACCATCCTAGTCTTTCGGTTTAAACATTAAAACATTAATGTTTTGTAAAAATGTACTATTTCTGAGTGATTTGTTTTTCAAATTAAATACTATATACTATATAGATTTATACTATCATATATAGACTTTATGAATGTTATGTTTTGTGTGTTTATGTAAGGTATCAGATTGAAGTGAATCGTGTCCCTGCTGGTAACTGGGTGTTGATCGAAGGGTGCGACCAGCCTATTGTTAAAACGGCCACAATCACAGAGCCCCGTGGAAATGAAGAGGTAGGAAAGAGATATCCATTAGTCTTCCTTTATGAGACTTTAGAAGTTAAATGTGCTTTCTATTGGTGTGAGTAGGCTCAGATCTTCAGGCCATTGAAGTTTAACACCGCGTCAGTGATAAAAATTGCTGTGGAGCCGGTCAATCCCTCAGAGCTGCCCAAGATGTTGGATGGACTCAGAAAAGTCAATAAAAGTTATCCGTCACTTACAACGAAGGTAACACTCCCTAGAACAACCCACGGTACCAATTTTGATTTAAAACCATATATTTTTCATGTTTTAAGCCTCTGGATCAAACCAGATGTTATGTATACTTGCACTGGCGATCTTTATCAAGATTCATAACTATGACATGTTGCAGTCTTTTTACTAACTTGTTTCTTATTAATCTGTGCTGGTTTGTGTGTGTTCAGGTGGAAGAGTCAGGTGAACATGTGATTCTTGGTACAGGTGAGCTGTACCTGGACTGTGTAATGCACGACCTGCGGAAGATGTACTCTGAGATCGATATCAAGGTGCTCCTTTGCTGTCATACACATGTCTTTCCTCTCTTTTTGCCTATGCTTTTTGTTTTAATGTGATTCCTCGTTGATCTCTCACAATAGGTGGCTGATCCAGTCGTGACCTTCTGTGAGACTGTGGTAGAGACGTCCTCCCTGAAGTGTTTTGCCGAAACGCCCAATAAAAAGTAAGGAACAAAACTTCCTGTATCTTTAGAACTTGAGTTGTGAAGGTTTGTTTTTAAATGTGGCCTGTAAAAGTCTTGACATGCATCAGTGTTTTTATACGTATGTGTGATTTGTAACTGTGTGTGTGATTGGCAGGAATAAGATTACCATGATTGCCGAGCCGTTGGAGAAGGGTCTAGCTGAAGACATTGAGAATGAGGTGGTGCAGATCACGTGGAACAGGTACAATAACATGTCAGAACTTTAGAGAACTTATGGGTTATATGTAACACAAAGATGTCTTTCTTAATATTAAATATTAAGATGCATAACTGTTTTCAACACTGATAAAGGTTAAATAGTATTAACTGTATTTTTGATCACATATATGCATCCTTGGTGTGCATAAAAGACTTATCTCAGAAACATTCGCACATTTAACGACCACATTAAACTTTTAAGTGCTAGTTTATTTGGTGCAGTTCAACCAACAAGATGTATAATCTGTTAACTATCCTAAAACCTATACATGTATCTGTTTTTTTCTCGCTATAGAAAAAAGTTGGGAGAGTTTTTCCAGACGAAGTATGACTGGGATTTGCTAGCAGCTCGTTCCATTTGGGCTTTTGGACCTGACACAACCGGACCCAACATTTTAGTAGACGACACTTTGCCCTCTGAGGTAATTTGCTTATCAGCAGACAAATCATGCTCTGCAAGGTTCATTCATATTTATTAAATCATTGTAATAAATGTTCTACAATTCAACTGTAATTGCAAATGAATGAAATTCAGGATATTTGACTTGACCTCTCCTGTAATGACATATAAATGTGAAAATAGTGCCTTTGGCCATTTGAATGTAGATGTGTGTTTAAGTCGTTTGGCAAGGATGTGTTGGTGTGTCATTGTTCGGTGTGTACTTGCCAGGCAATAAGAGGTGTGAATAAATTGACATGTCGCATATGATTGCATGTGACGTGGCGTGTCTGTTTTGTGAGAGCTCGTGCACTGGCGTACTTAACTTGTTGACAGCTACATAACTCGATAAATGATCTGTTTTCTTTCTCTGTGTGTGTTGTAGGTAGATAAAGCTCTTCTCGGCTCAGTGAAGGACAGCATTGTACAGGGCTTCCAGTGGGGCACACGCGAGGGTCCTTTGTGTGATGAACGTAAGACAGTGCATGATCATTTATTTGAGAACTTTCAATGTTATGAAGGATAAACACTGTACAAAGCACTACAGAATGAATAATGTTCTTAGGGTAAATATACCTATTTAAAGGGTCATGAAACCCTAAAACACATTTTGTAAGATGTTAACATATATGTACAAGTTGCACATGATTGAAAACAATAATAGCAGTCATTATGTCTATTATTATGTCCACGAAAAGCAACGGATATGTGTTAATGTGCAGTGGTGATTGGCTGTTGTGGCTGGAGAGTATGCATCTACCTCATCGGTTTTCTGAGCTATTCTCAGCGTTATTTATGAGAATGAACTCTTATGATCCAATCACTGCGCTGTATTATGAAAGAGCTGTAACACTTTAGAATAAATTCCCAATTTGCTGCTTATTAATCGTTAGTAAGGTAGTTGTTAGGTTTAGGTATTGGGTAGGATTAGGGATGCAGAGTAAGTTAATAAGAGAATAAGTAGAATAAGGCATTACTATTCTAATAATTAGCACTAATAAATGGCTAGTATTCTAGTAATATGCATGCTAATAAGCAACTTGTTAATATCAGTGTATTACTAAGTTAAATGTCATGGATCTCAAAAATGTTAACGAAAATTGCACATTTGTAGCGTTAAATGTTCTCCCCCTCTTTTCCTTTCATTGCTGTTTTCTACCCTCACAATTAAAAAGGCTGTTTTTGCTACTTTGCCTTTAAGATTTTCATATGCAAATGACCTCTTTGTAAATGGCTACAGTTTGTGTTTGTACGAAATAACATCTATCTCCTTGTCTTTCCTGCATTCAGCAATCCGCAACGTGAAGTTTAAGATCCTGGACGCAGTGATCGCACAGGAACCGCTGCATAGGGGAGGAGGACAGGTCATCCCTACAGCTCGCAGAGTCGTCTACTCTGCCTTCCTGATGGTAATCTATCAGGATTTATCCACCTCTCTTCTTCCCCCTTCTTCCTCTGTTTCCTTTCTCTGCCTAATCAATGTTTCCATATTTTATATTTTTACTGTTTCATTCAATTACGTGATCCATTTACTCAGTTCAGTAGATTAAGTTGATTATTGTAATTGGTTTCTCACTTGCTCGCGCTCTCTTTTTCCTCTCTTTGTGATTGGTTGATTTCTGTAGGCCACGCCCAGGCTGATGGAGCCCTATTACTTTGTGGAGGTTCAAGCCCCTGCTGACTGCGTTTCTGCGGTGTACACGGTGCTGGCACGCAGGAGGTACAATGCACACAAACAGAATGAGGACATTGCTGACTCCTCGTCTATTAACACACACACTCACATTAAGCAGATTGGAGCTCAAGGCAGCAAAAGTCAGCAAGTCTCTAATAAAGACTGTCTCCTTTTATAACAAGCCTCTGATTGATCTCTTGTCTGTGTGTCCCGTAGAGGTCATGTGACGCAGGATGCGCCAATCCCTGGCTCTCCTCTTTACGCCATCAAGGCTTTCATTCCCGCCATTGACTCGTTTGGCTTTGAAACTGATCTCCGCACACACACGCAGGGCCAGGCCTTCGCGCTCAGTGTGTTCCACCACTGGCAGGTACAAACGCGCACACGTATATATTTTTCTCATTCCTTTCTAGTGTGTATGTGTGTTTAAATGAGAGTATTATGTGTAAGTGAATCTCACAAAACCTGTCAAAAACACACCAGGTCACATTTCACACTACAATGAAAATAAATTAAAATAGGAAATCATATTTTTTATTTTATTTTGCGTTCTTGACTTTTTCCAATTTTTTTACATACGGACATTTTAATGATATTGAATTAATACAGTAGTGTGAGGATTTATAAATAAGGAAATTATATTTACATTACTTTGTTAAAATTAAGCAACATTGTTATTAATTAATATAACTTATAAATTGATTTTGATTTGATTTATAAACTGATTACTGAATGCTGATTAGTTTTTTTGTTGTGCTACAGTATTTTATTGTAAAAAAAATGAATCACCTTTGAAAATTAATAATAGAACCTTTGAAAATTAATAATAGAAAATTTGGTTAAAGAAATCAAAGTCTATTAATTATTAATGTATTAAATAATGCTATTAATAAATTGCTATTATTAAATTAATTCATGAATTATTGAATTTAAGTTTTATTACAGTATTTCTACTCTTAAAACTGAATTGGATTTAAACATTTATACAAAAGAAAAGTCTGAATTGGTGAATTTAAAAAGTGAGAATTTGAGGAAAAAAATATAGAAATGTATTTATTGTATTGTAATGTATGGTGATTTAAATTTTACAAATCATTATTACAGTATTTTAAAAAGAAAATCTAAGAATGATGTAACATTTTTACAATGTAAAAATGCAAGTAGTTTTTAATTAAAAATAAGCTTTGTTTATTTTGTGCAAAAGCTAATATCTTCTGTTTAGTTTTGGGGGAAATGTGACTTGTGTGTGAGTGGATTTGTTCTGATGTGTTTGATGTTGAGTAGCAGAAAATTGAGTCAGCAGCAGCTTGCCTTTAACACTGTTTCTGTGTGTGTGTGTGTGTGTGTGTGTGTGTGTGTGTGTGTGTGTGTGTCACATGGTATTAGACGTTCTCCACTGTCCTGAGTAATTATTGTCTCTACCCCTCACTCTAGATTGTTCCCGGTGATCCTCTGGACAAGAGCATTGTGATTCGTCCTCTAGAGCCTCAGCCGGCCCCTCATCTGGCCAGAGAGTTTATGATCAAAACCCGCAGGCGCAAAGTAAGACATGTTTGAGATCTCTGAAATGTCAATCAACTTGTTTAGTTTGAATATGCATCATATTTCATCATCATCTCTCTTTTCCTCCAGGGTTTGAGCGAGGATGTCAGTATCAGCAAGTTCTTCGATGACCCTATGTTGTTGGAGCTGGCCAAACAAGATGTGGTGCTCAATTACCCAATGTGATGCGACAAATGAACTTGACTCATCCCAACATTCCCCTTCAGCTTCACCAGACATGCCCCTACTACAAATCAATGCAGTTCTGAATGATGAAATTAAAAAAGGTCTTTTCATATACGTAAAGTGCTAGAAACATCTAGACCGATTACTGTTGTCAGACTTTGCTAAATTAACGTGACCTCCAGGAGCTCCCTTATTATTTTGTTCTTTGTTTATTTTTATATTTGACAAGGGTTTTGTAGTATAAGATAATGTAAAGCACAGGCAAGTCTTTTTGAAACGTGTCTGAAATCGCTTAATCTTGTAATGTGTGCGTATGATTAAAAGGATTTGGCCTGTGGATCTGAGTTTGAGGACATTGTGATATTGCTGAAGATGATAGCCAGTGTACTTCTCAAGGCTCGGGGACTCTTTGGTGTGAAGGAGATGGTTTTGATATGCAGTATGAAAGTATGCTCAAACTTTGGAAGAGAATATTCAAAGAAGGGGAAACTTCGAGAACAGTAGCTGAATACAGAATAAAAGTGAAGAACATGCAAAGCGAGGGAGACATGCGTCAATGCATGCAGGTAAAAACAGATCCGTATAATAGACACTGCAGAAGCAGAGCTAAGGCAGGTTGACATGAGTGAAGGCCTTTCAACAGACAAGTCTGACATTTTAGTGAATGTCACGTCTTTTTTTGTTGCTGTGCCCTTCTCTTAAAAAAAAGGATTCATAATAAAATAACTTCAATTCTGAATTCAACATTTAATGTAACCTAAAAAAAAAAAAAGAAATATAGGAAAAAGTGGGGAAATGTATGCATGTACCATTTTTGTTTTTGAATAAACTATCCCTATAATAAAATACAGTGGAGATCAAAATTGGAGAACAACCTGTAAATATTTCATCTTTACTCATATTAGCTGTATGCCACTATACTACCAACATGTTTGACAAAATATCCAAGGCATTTCAACAAAACCTTTATTTTGTAGGAAACAGTGATAACATTTGTAGCACGAAGGATTGCAACAACTTTTGCTTGCAGGGAAAGTACTGCATGTCGCTGAAAGAGCTCACATTAAACATTTGTATTCACCTGCCATGTATCTGTAGAAGTGTCCCAACTCCAGCTGAAGAAAACATCCCTCAATGACACTTCCTCCTCCACCTTTCACTGCCTGCTTCATGCACTCGGGCTTCAGTCTTTTCCCAGTTTGAAGCCAAACAATGTTTCCAATCAAACCCAAATAAATGTACCTTGCTTTCACTAAAGTGAACTTTGGAACAGTTCTCTCTCCACACAATATGCTCCTCAGCAAAGGTGAGCTTAGCCTTTTGATTATTTCTGCTGATGAGAGGTTTGGTCATTACAGAGAGCGCTTTCAGTACCAGTTCTCTTAAATATCCCGTGACAGATCCATACCCCTTTCAGCACTTAACTAGAAAGCAATTCCAGCTGCAGTGTTGAACCCATTCCCCTTTGAGAGTCTCCACATTATCATGTCCTCGTACATTTGTCGCAGATCTGGAACTCATCTTGCAGTGACTGAAAGTTCATCCCTTTGGCCTTCATCTGGACCACCTCCTGTCACAGGGTTTAAGTTACCTCTTAGAGCAGCCCACCATCTCAGTGAACATTGGAGGAATGATGCTAGTTAAATAGGGTTTGCCATATAATTAAGGAAATTAGCACCACGTGCCAGATTATCATTTTAAAAAAATAACGTCATATGTCAACATGAGAGTAAGGGAAACTTCTTTTTTTTTACTATCCCATAAACGATAATGCAAAAATAAAAAGGAATGCTAAAAAAACAAAAGTATAGCCTATATAAAAATAGTAAACTACAAATTTTTTAATATAATTCAGAACTTTACTGACATGTATATTTTATATTTTCTGACATGTATCTAATCAAAGTCTGGCTGAAGTTTGTGTGTGTCAGATGGAATCATAATTGTAATTCAGAAACGGGGTGTTTGTACACGTGTCTGTGGGGAAAATGGAGATGAATAATCAGTTTGGACTACATTGCTGATTCGCTGTGTGAATGATGTGTGTGTGATGTAAATGTGTGAGATGGCTGTGGCAGCACGAGTGACAGGATTTTTAAGTGATGCTCGCATTCACATCACATACCACTCGCATAATACAATATATCTGTCAAAACTTAAAGCTACAGTCACCCGACATGTGTCCGGAAACACATTGTCTCCTTTTTAAACAAGTTTTTCTTAATTTCACCTAACAGAAATACATAATGCTCCTGTGGAAAGTACTTTTCTACTCGGCTAAGATTGTCAGACAGCTCAGAGGTGGTCTCATTATTGAAAGTCTAACCTACCTGTCAAGGGAAGAAGATAATGAGAGAAAGGGGAGGAAGGACTGAATACCAGGGTCACTTTCTAGCAGAATCAATGGTGAAATAATATTCTGAGTGAAAGTCTTCTCCCAGGGCCTTGGCTTACTGGTGTGTGTGTTTTCTATATTTAGCAGCGATTTTCAAATTGTGCTCAAAGGTTGTGTGAATGTCTGTGTTAGTGTGTGTGTGTTTCAGCACGTTTCACATTCACTGCCATCAGTCCAGGTGCCGTGGGCTCTCACACTGCATGTACTTGTACACACACACAGAGTCTGAAAACTGTCATAATACAATCATATTATGAGTCAGAAGTCACTTCATGATCGCCACAACATCAAAAGATGTGCATGCAGCTTATTTCTAAGTTCTAAGCCAAATACTTTATAGACATTGACCTTGATGCCTTAATAAGATTTTGCATTTGAGCATGTTCTATTAGGCAGCCACATTTATCTTTGGCAACTTGCCTTGGATCTCCAGATGTTTTCTTTCATCCAATGAAATATAATTTGGCTGCTGTGTCTTGTACATTTATTGGCTACTGAAGTGTCACCTCTGCTCTATCCCAATGAATTAAAAATGACCTCTTTTGAGCATGTTGTTGCCCAGCTGGTATTGTTTCGGTCTAGTGCTTAGGCTTTTGTTCAAATGTTCATAAATGAATATTTCTTGAAATTAGAATTTCATAACTGCTTAAAAAAATATTTAACCCAAAAATAAAACATTCTGTCATTGAGGTCACGGTACAAACACTGGGGAGGTCGGGCCTTTTCTGTAGCTGGGCCCAGACTTTGGAATATGCTTCCCCCCCGATATGCGCACCATTACTGACCTGACCTTTTTAAAGCAAAGTTTAAAACAAAATTATTTAGACTGGCTTTCAATATCTAGCATTGTGTGTATTTTATGTAATTTCTTGTTGTTTTTATTGCTCTCTGTTTTTGGAAAGGACTTTGGTTCACCTCGAGTGTTGTAAAGGGCTGCATAAATAAATGTTGATTGATTCTTTACTCAATGTTATGATCCAATCCTGTGATTAAATGACCTGTATTAGTGGAATAATGATGTGCTGCTGTTACTGTTACTTACTTTTATTTATATTATTATATATATATATATATATTTTTTTAAGCTTGTTTTATTGATTTGGAAAAAAGCAGCAATATGTAGGCCAACCCGTAAGTTAGCATCATCCTGGTTTCCTCAACAATAACCCAATTGGAATTTTCCATTAACTTTTGGATTATTGCAAAAAAATTGCTCTGTGGCCTACAAAAGTTACATTTTCTGACACAATTTTGAAGCCTAAATAAATCAGAAGTAAAAATCTAAATGTAGACTATAAACACTATTATTATATTACCACCGTCAAGCTTTGAGTTAGAACAATTTGCAAGAGTGTGATTATAGACACGAGGATGTAAAAAGTAGATTTGTGTGTGTGTGTGTATGTGAGCATGTTTATGTGGTTTATGAGGACACACATTTGTATAATGACATGGGTATGGTATTACAAGGAGAAGGTGATTTATGAGGACAATTTCAGTGTCAAAACGTTTATAATTCAAAACGCTTATAAATCATACAGAATTAGTTTTTTGAGAAAGTAAAAATGCACAAAGTTTCCTGTAAGGGGTAGGTTTAGGTGTAGGGTTGTTGTAGGGCAATAGAAAATACGGTTTGTACAGTATAAAAACCATTACGCCTATGGAGAGTCCCCATTAACCATAAAAACAAACGTGTGTGTGTTTCTGTGTGTGTTTCTGTGACAACCTCTGCAGTCCCAGTAAGCAACCACCTCTTTCAAAAAAAGCTTACATTTGTTTTGTTTTTTTTAATCACAAGTTGGTATTACGGATGTATTTTACGTGATAGAAAAATTGTGAAAATATGATTAAAAGTATTGAAACCACAGACTTAATTTCAGGCATTTAACCAATAAATAATAATATTTAAAAAGATGTATTGACTTTTTTTGACGATGGAACTGGAAGAGCTAAAATGCTAACTCCTTGCCACGTTTGGCACACAATTATACTTCATCCCATTACACTTACAAACCATAACCTTCTCATGACCCTGTGTCAAAAGAACAGCAAAGAACCAGGTCATGACACCACACGAGGGCAGCGTTTCTCACAACAATGTATGAGACACATATACAAGAAACAACACATGGGCTTTGTTTGTAGTGCAACGTATTGTTTACTGCATGCTGCATTGTATACACGGTATACTGCCTAATATTTAATAAATATAACATGCAATAATAAACACTTAAGATAGTAGCTCACGGTATTCATGAAACCTTATTATGTTGCATGTGTAACATATGCAATATGTTGCATTTGTATAACATTTGCACAAAATGTTTATATTTTTGGTAACATTTGGTATAAAATGGTATGAAATTTGTATATTTCTTAATTTGTGGTAATCAAATAAAACTAATCATACTAGAAATGGGAGAAAACCTGCAGAAAATATAATATATTCAAATAATAGTAGGATTACTATTATATATGCTTTTTTTATATATAGTCATGCAGTCAGTACATAAACAGACATGATACTGCCACTCCACAGCAGGGAGGTGAATCATGAATCAGAGAAAGAGATTAAGATACAATTATACTTTCTACAGCAGAACGAGAGAGGAAGAGTGGATAGGGACTTCCTGATCCTGACAATACTAGGCTAGATAAATCTCACGGGAAATTGAGAGCTAAGCTTAAATTTGCTCATTTGTAAAAAAAAAAAAACAGCTTTTCAAAAAGCCTCTTGAAGAATCAATAGCATGGCAAGTCAGACCAGATTTTCAGTCTATGTAAGAGACACTAATGTTTAACAGGAGTAATAAAAAAGGTAAAATCGATCCTAAATACAGTGGAAAGGAATTGCTAAACTTTGTGAATCGCTAGCAACAGACCTACGTTTTGGAGGTGTTAAAAGAAAAGGTGATGCTGTTAAAATATGTGTTATGATGACTATAGTATATTGTGATATTAAATGAAATTTCACCGTAATGTGACTGAAAAAAGTTAACTCTGGCATTTTGTGTTCACAATGGTAAATAAAAAGTTTCTTCTAATGAGTTATGGCTGTCCAATCATTTGTTCAATCACACTGACTGACTGATTTGATGTGACATCGTCACCATCTTGATCCGACAGCTCAGTGTTGCCTCTCTGCAGACTCCTCTTCTCCTTTCCCACAAGTTGGAGTGAGAGATTCGGGTTAAACAGGACACCAGGGAATTTCTGGCAGACACCATGAGATGATTTGACAAACAGAAGTATTGGAGCACATGGTGTCACTTCAGGCTGTTTTTGAGCACCATATGCCGAAAATCAAAAGCACCCAGAGTGCACAAACTTTGGGAGCCTGATTTCCCCCAACCTCCGAGTCACAACTATCAGAACAGTTTGATCGGATCCATGCCATCCATAGCATCATTATTTCATGCTCCTGGACTCTAACCAGCCTAAGCCATGCCATCATCTGACAAGTGAGAAATGGAGCGGAGAAGAGACATGCAACACAAAGGATTCAAATCGAGAGTGGAGAGGAGAGAGAGAGAGAGAGAGAGAGAGGAGAGAGAAGAGAAATAGAGAGAACAAAAGGAAATAAGTAGTACACAGCCACAATACCCTGCCATATAGAAGTGAGATCAGAACCACAAGTACAACAATTGTAGAGAGAGATGGAGATCGGAGAGATAGAATCGAAGACAAGAGAGGGAGAGATAGAGATAGAAAAAACAAATGACAACAGATCTAGAGATCAATATGGAAGGGAGATAGAGATAGAGAGATAAATAGATAGACCCACACATACAACATAGATAAGAAAGAATGACCTAAACAAAGCAAAGAGGGAAGGAGTGACATACCACACAAACAACAGAGGATAAGGTTACAGAACACAAACACAACGAGAGAGAGGGAAATCCAGAAGAGAGCCGCGAAGTTCTGGTTCCATCTTTCAGACACGCCGACAGATAGCTACCATCACAGTGCTTTCACCTATCGGCAAAAACACCCCGAGAGTGACCCCATGCACTATTTAGTGGAGAAACATCAACTCAATTCCACAATTCGGTGTAAACATTCAAAAGTTAAAGAAACTGAAACAATAACCCAGGAAGAATACATTCATGATTGGCAGCAAAAAGTAACTCAAGTAAAGAAATTAACTTACTTCCACAGTATAAAATCTGATTATAAATTAGCGCCATACCTGAGCGTTATTAAAGGCTATGGTCAGAGAAAGCTGCTGACGAAGTATCGTCTGAGTGAACACAGTCTGTGTGTGGAGACGGGCCGACACAAGCAGAGCTGGAGACCCAGAGAGCTCAGACTGTGTTCTCACTGCACAGATGGACTCATAGAGGACGAGCTGCACTTCCTTACGGAGTGCAGCAAATATACACACATCAGAGATGCCTATTTCAAACAAATAGCGCTAGTGTCACCTGAATTCCAGCAAACGAGCAACACAGAGAAACTCTCGTATATATTGGGAGAGAAGGAAAAGTGCATCCACCTGGCAGCGCAGTATGTGCACTCCTGCCATCAAATGAGGGACAACGGCTGAACCCTCCTCACCATTTACACTAGCTCTCTGTATTCATTTAATGTATAGTTTTTTTGGGGTTTTTTTTTATAAATTGGGACATGTATGTCTTTTATTTTTCCCCTTTTTTATTGATCTGTATGTTTGTATAATATGCTTATTGCTTTGGCAACATTGTGATATGTTACACAGTCATGCCAATAAAGCTAATTTGAATTGAATTGAATTGAATTGAGAGGGACAGAACACAAAGACAACAGAGGGAGAGAGAGAGAGAGAGAGAGAGAGAGACAGAACACAAAGACAACAGAGGGTGAGAGAGAGAGGGTGAGAGGGAGAGAGAGAGAGAGAGATGCCTCTGGTTAGGAGGAAACCCCATTTCCAATGTCACTGTCTGTATAAGATGTCAGCCTGTGCACCTGAACCAGTCCTCCTGTCGTTCCTGTCAGAGTGTCTGAATGTCAGAGTTGAGAGCAGATGGAGAGGTAACGATGGCTCCTTCAGACTTTAGGCTGATGGAACACGGTTTCAGGGTAAGAACCATCAACTCAAATTTTGTAAGAGGGTACAGGGCTGGGCAGGTATTAAAAGTCTGGCAGATTTCTAAGTCTGGCTTAATTAAGTTGAAGGGCCGCTGTGAATAAGTCTTTGGCTTTAATAAACAGTAGATTCTCCAATAAGTGAGTGTAGGAAGCTATCGTAAAAACCAAATTAAATTGGGGTTGACTGTTAAACACATCATCACAGACTTTTGAAAAGGGTCCATGTTCCACGTTTTGTTTATTTCACTTCAAGATTCGAATCATTCATTGTCTATAGTATCTTTCTTGACATATCCTTTTTATGTCTAAAATAAAATAAGTATAAAAAATTTATTGACATTAGGTTAGAACAGTGGTTCTGAACCCTGGAGGCAGTCCAACACTGCACATTGTGCATGTCTCTGCACTCTTAAAAATCAAGGGGTTTCACCATGCCACAGAATAACTCTGTTTTTGCTAAAGGGATCCATAAAGAACTTTAACATCTGTAGAACCTTTCTGTTTCAGAAAACATTATGTGTGGTGATAGAAGGTTCTTCAGATTATAAAAAGGTAAGAAAGAAATGGCTCTTTAAAGAACCTTTGACTGAATGGTTCTTTGTGGAACCAAAAACGGTTATTTTGTATGGTATCACTGTGAAGAACCTTGTATGCACCTTTATTTTTAAGAGTGTGACACCAATTTCAGGTCTTGGGGTTTCTACTGATGACCCTAAATCAGGTGTGTTTGATTCAGGAGACATGCAACACGTGCAGTGTTGGCGTACCTCCAGGACTGGGAACCACTGGGTTAGAAGAATTGCTTCTACGTCCAAAGAAAACCATGCACGAGAGCGAGCTCGCGCGCAACTCAATCGTCCTTCACCTTTTGTGAGCGGTAGAAATTCCTCTGGTCAGTGAGCAAGCATCCGCCAGGCTTCCCCTTCAGTGTAGCATCCCTCAGACAAGGTCGTGCACTTTCGCCTTTCACCATGACAAACAACCAAAAAAGTCGCGTGGGTGAGCCGCGGAAGCAGTCATTGTATCCCAGCCTCCCCACGAGGACGGAGACGCGGACGCAGCTTGAAATCGCAGTCATGTATTGTTGACAGATAGTAGGATGGCCGTTTCGCACGAGTTCGCTTTAACGGGTGACTTCAGACGCGCGATTGAAAACGACACCGCAAACGCGAGAGATTATTTCGCCAGGTAAATAGGGGCACGAGACGAGCTCGCGACAATGAATTCCGCGGCGAGTATTTGAGCGTTTCATCGTAATGCAAGCGAAAATCAACAACACTCGCAATACAACAGTATTTGTTACCGAGCAGCATGTGAAAATCGGACGATTTGAGTCTCGCTCTGAGGTCTCGTGAAGTCTTCAGCGAAGACGAGAGCATTAACGGAGGACTTGGGCAGCGGTTAAGACACGGGGACCTTCCGTCGTTTGACCGGGCATCCTTCTCCTTTAAATAATCATCACAGACTCGCAGAGCGGTAAGAGTCTCATTTGTGTTTTACTGACCAGATATTTTGTGTGCACGTGGATGACAGAACCGGAGCGCGTTACCATATTGTGGCGAGGTTATAATGAGTGTCAATCAATTAGATAATTAATACTTAAAATGTAATACAATTACATGTGCTTTTGTGTAAAAATCAGCATAGTGTTGTTACATCTGTAAGACCTTATCGCGCACAGGAGGGCAATTAATGACACTTTTATCCACGGGTTTGGTTCAGTGTTTTTTGCTGACAGAAACAAAATGTCATTACAGACTTCCCATTTTCTGCTTGCATTGCTTTTTGGGATTTTAACCAGGCACAGTTGACATTTGAAGATTTAGGTTAGGTTTAAAGGGTTTTTTGTTCCGCTGTGAACCTCGAAGACTCCTGGAGAAACTGGACGTGTTTCTTGCATTTCACTTTTTGTAGCATTCGTGATTTATATATTGATCACAAATCCTTAATGTAGTTCAACTCTTCTGCTAAATAATACAATTTACCCCTCTTTTTTCTCCTTTCCGTTTCTTTTTTTAAATAAAGGATAAGCATTAAAACAGCTGAAAAAAGTAATGATTGAAAGCAGAAGATACTTGTTAAAGTCACCCTCAAAAAAGCAGAGATCTCCAGGAAAGTCCCTCCCTCACTATTATCACATTATAACTACACTGGGATCAGATAATGTCCACAAAAGCATCTTTGTTTTAGAGAGGATTGTTCTTGCAATTGTCTTGGGATTGGCAGCTAAATGTGTTTTTTCTTTTTGTGTTGCTTTCACACTGTTAGTGTCCAGCTATATTTATTCAGTGTTTGGTCCAAGCCTGTCTGGTTAATGTCTGCTAAGCTGACACCATGTTTTCCAGTTAAATGTACGCTGTACTGTATCTGTTCGGCTCACTGCTCCACAGCAACAAGCCTTGCAGGTATTAGTCACAGTTATGCACCAAAACATCTGATTAAGGCAATTAGCTAATATTAGAGCATAAAGGGTTTCATTAGCAGAGGTGAGGTGGTGGTGCGTAGATGCACAGAGTGTGTTTTACTACCGTTTTCTAGCATTTGGTTAATATTTTTTGTACTGTAATATAAAGAAAAGTTAATATGATTTAGTGCAATTTTTTTAATTCATGTCAGACAGTCAAGGAAACTACAACCCAATCAGTCATCTTAAAACCATCCAAAATATTCCAGGTGTTTTGACCTGATGTTTTTAAGCTGGAGGGTGATACTGAAATAGTCCAATGTTAGCTGTAGATGCTTTTTCATTTTTTAATCATGCATTCACTCCAAGGATGCCTGTGTCTTTATTCTGCGTTCGTTCTCTCTTCTTTTGTGAAGTTGCTATGAAGAGCTAAGTTATATGTCTGGATTTCTCAAACGCATCCTGTTTGAAATTACAAGTTGCTTTAAATAATCTTGAAAACTGGTCAAGTTGTTTTGCCCAGTGGTGGATTTATTGCTCTTATGGGCTTGCAAACTTTAATAACACCATGTTAATGTTGTCTGAGTTTCGGAAAAACAAAATCTAATCATTAATATTCATAGTGTATTAAAGATTATTTGGTTGATTGTTTTACTTCTGGTTCTTAAATGTCGATGTACATGTATTATATAAATATATACAAATATTATATTTAAATATTTATTTTAGATATAAGTTGTATTAGCTATTATTTTTTCCATGCATTAATAATGAATTTATTTTCAGATATATTTTGTTATATAGATTTTGTTTTATCCTTTTACTCAACCCAATTAAAACATTAAAATTGCAAGTTTAATTGCATGTTTAAAACTGATGATATAAACAAAGAATGCAATAAACAAAGTATTTGAATATTTATTATTGTGTGGAAAATGTGAAGATAATTTTTTTTAAAGAAACACCTGTCTATTAAATTTATTTTAGGTTCTTGTTAATATAGTAATTATTTAAGATTATTATTTAAAGAATAACCTATAAATCAGTCTAATATGAATATTAATAATTATATATAATATAATTATATTATATAGGATACAGTGCCTTGCGAAAGTATTCATGTTTTTTTATTCACGTTTTATGTTGCTGCCTAATGTTAACTGCTTTAAATTAGTTTTGTTTCTACAGTCAGTCTACACTCCATACACCATATTGACAAAGCAAAAACAGAATTGTCACAACTTTGTAAATTAATTAAAAAAAATAACTGAAATAAGTGCATTGCATAAGTACTCATACCCTTAACTAAATATTTAGCTGAAGCACCTTTACTGCCTCAAGTCTTTTTTGTTTGATGTGACGAGCTTTGCTCCTCAGCATTTGGCAATTATCTGCCATTCTCCCAAACCTCCTCACCTCATAAGCTCTTTCAGGTTGGATGGGGCAGACGCACATTTTCAGGTTTCTCCAGAAATATTTGATTGGGTTCAAGCCCAGGCTCTGGCTGGGTCACTCAAAGACATTCACAGAGTTCTTTATAAGCCATTCTTTCTGTGTGCTTATGGCCATTGTCCTGTTGGAAGGTAAACCTTCTGCCCAGTCTGAGGTTCTGAATGCTCTGGACTGGGTTTTCATGAAGGCTATCTCAATATTTTTGTGCATTGAGCTTTTCTTTTACTCTGACGAGTCCCTCAGTCCCTGCCGCTGAAAAACAGCACCACAGCATGAGGCTGCTACCAGCACACTTTACTTTTGGGATGGTACTCTGCAGGTGATGAGCAGAGCTGGTTTCCTTCAAA
This sequence comes from Oxygymnocypris stewartii, assembly GCA_003573665.1. Taxonomy (NCBI): domain Eukaryota; kingdom Metazoa; phylum Chordata; class Actinopteri; order Cypriniformes; family Cyprinidae; genus Oxygymnocypris; species Oxygymnocypris stewartii. Next base: position 92,186 of record QVTF01022561.1, read on the forward strand.
CATGATGCTTAGAATCGAGGTTCATCAGACCAGATAATCTTGTTTCTCACAGCCTGAGGGTCTTTTAGGTGCTTTTCTGATAATTCCAATTGTGTTTTCTTTTGTCTTCACTGTGGAGAGGATTGAGTTTGGCCACACCAGCATAAAGCCCAGATCGTTGGGGTGTTGCAGTGGTGTTTGTCCTTGTGTAGATTTCTCCTACCTCCACATATGATCATGGAGCTCAGCTAGAGTGACCATCAGGTTCTTCAGCGCCAGTCTAACTAAAGCCCTTCTACGTCAATTGCTCAGTTTGGCCAGGAGGCCAGCTCTAAGAAGAGTCCTGGTTGTTTCAAACTTCTTCCATTAAGGGTAACATTCTCTGACCCTTCAATGAAGCAAAACATTTTTTTTAACTCTTCCCCAGATGTGTGGCTTGACCCAAACCTGTTTCTGAGCTCTACAGGCAGTTATTTTGACCTCAGGGCTTGTTGTTTTTGCTCTGATATGCATTATCAGCTATTAGACCTTTTTATTAAGACATGTGCTTTTCCATCATACCCATTCAGTTAAATTTGCCACAGGTTAACTTCCCTCAAAGTGTAGTAGTAACATCTATAAGCAATATGAATGCTCCTGAACTAAATTTAAATTGTCCCAGACAAGGGTATGAATACTTATGCAATGGGATTATTGTTTTACTTTTAATAAATTTGCAAAGATGTTAAAATGCTTTACCATTATGGTGTGTGGCGTGTAGATTGATGTGGGGGGGACAAAGTCATTTAAAGCAGTTTAACAGAAGGTGGCAAGCAACATAACAAAACGTGAAAAAAATTAAGGGGTATGAATACTTTCGCAAGGCACTGTAAATGTGATGCATACAGACACAATGGTATGTCAAGACCCCTTTTTTCACGCACACACCCATCCTATTTTCTGTTCTTCGTTTTCTATTAGACCTCTTTCATCAAGTCTTTTAGGCATATCAGTGAGTGATACAACAATGTTTCTTTGTGACTTATTATTACACACACACAGTAGACATTTTGGCTTAATGGCAGAAAGAAAATAGTAAAAAAGGAATGGAAATTGTGCTTCGCCTGGGTGAAAGAGCGATGAGGAGCACATTCTGTCTGGCATGCCATTACACACACGCTCATGCACTCTTAAGTCCAGGAGCCTGATCTGAGGAACCTGGCCTGTGTACAGCTTTCTAATGTGAACATACACACACATAAAGAGACAAAACAGACCGCTTCGTTCCGGATGGTCAAGGCCAGTTTTGACCACCCAGATCGAGGCAGCATCAGATAAGCGGGAAGGCTCTGAAGCTTCTCAGTAAATCTGTTACAAAGTCTGTCAATCTGTTATCCATATGGAGATTCAAATGAATGGTGGCAAACATTGAACGATAGATTTGGCAACCACAGTCTAAGCAAAACATCACCCATACACAGGCACTATAAACACTATAGTTTTTGTGTTTACTCGTGTGTTTTCTACAAAGGAGTGCGGTCCTTAACATCATGATGATTCATAATGACTCCATCATTCTGTGTGATGCACACAGCACAGTTTTTTTTGTTTAGTTTTGTTGTGTGTGTCTGGTTATAGATCCTCAGTGACATCCCCAGTGGGAAGGAGTCTTATGTTATTATTTTCTTCCACACTGCTCAGTGCTGAAGTGAACCTTTGCCATCCAAACACACAGACACACACGTGAGTGTGCATTCTCAGCTTCTGTGGCTGAGTGAGTAAATCTGCAGTCAGTATTAATGCTTTGTGACAGCGAGGGATGACTGCAGAGACAGGACACACGGAGACAACAGAGGCCACATCTCTCTCACACACACACACACACACACACACAAACAAGCCATCCTGATTTACAGCCTTCCCTCCCATGGCCTGCCCAACATCATCTTTTTCAAAACTTTCTCTTTCTCGTGCACAAGTCTCTGTGCTGACACATAACCTGTGTCAAAGACAAGTACATGTGCTCTGTTGACCCAGCCAGGTCTGGGTCCTGTCAGAGACAGACAGAGGAAAACAGAAACGCTAAGGACATCTATTAGGTTGAAAACTCAGCTCCATTTCTTCCTCTCTTGCCTGGGAGTGTAGAGCAGAGGTGTAGATCTCATGCCCAATTGGAGGCACAACAAACAGGACGTTTTGCAGTTAAAGTGCCAATTTGATGTATCCCAAAGTGTTTCCTCAGAATCTGAAGCCCTGGCTTTCTTTTGTTAGTTTTACACCTGAACTGAATGTGATGGTGAAAACTGGCCCAAGAAAAACCGTGCGACGAGGGCTCAACAAAAAGGATGGCCGCTGGCCCAGAGCTATAATCTGCCCTTTTAGGCAAATGCTATATTATCATTTACTTGCATTTTGGTGCCTTGCAAATTCTGCCTCTCAAATTTTTGTAATCATTTATAATATAACACAAAAATGTTTAGTAAATATTATAGTACATGTTCATATAAAACTAATTAACTTGCAAGTGTGAAATTATAAATGCTAATCTAAAATTTTACATATAAATTGATATGTATATTTATTTATGTTGAGGCCAGTGGAACAATGACATGGCAAATATAAATCTGAATTGCTGGTCCTACTGTGCCGGTAGAAAAAAAGACAAAATTGTCAAAGCAAGTAAATAGACAATAAACGTCTTTTGTGTTGGGTTGTCTTTGCTGGCTTCAGGAGCAAAATATAAAAAGCCAACATGACCAATGATATTCAATTCATTATTAAATGACTGCCTTGTTTTAGTCCTGTTGCTGAATCAGACAAAAAAGTATCAGACAGTAATCGATTTGAATCAGACCATTAACAGATTACTTATTGAATCTCTGGTATTGAATTAACATCTGACTGAGTGGATGTTTATGACAAAAAAAATACCAAATACAAAACATGTCTTAAAGAAAAGTAATGTTTTGTTTAGTATTTCACTGAGGCTGACTCTTTTTACAGCAAGAGTAAATCAAGAACAAAGTTCAAGAAAGGAGTCAGAAAAACAAGCTGCTCTTGCACTTTTTCATTTCCATGTGATCTGTTTCTCTTTTCCGTTCACCTCTAACTCTCCCTCAGTGATCCTGCCATGAGCGCAGTGACAGACCCCTTGGTTACATCATCAACACGAAACATGAGTCCTCCAACACAGGTCAGAAAGTATTAGACTGAATGTGTGTGTGAGAGAGATGTCCTTGTTTCCTGTCTTTTCCCCAAGTCATGTTCAGAGGGGGTATCGTTCACCCATGGCTGGGTTTCCATGGCCACAAGGACTTAGCCAATCAGAGCGCAGGGCCACCATGTGCTCCATAAGAGGAAAAAGCCCGCCGGCAACACATATGCTAGCGTGCTAACGCTAACCCAGCATCTTTGCGTCTGCTCCGCGGCTCTTCCTCCCTGGCCTTCTCTTTCATTTCGGTTCCCTCTGTCCTTGAACCTTAAATCTCTCTTTAGTTTTAAATAGCTTGATGTATTTATAATGTCTCCCTTTATGTTGTCACTTTTCTTCTTTTCGGTTTCTTCCTAAGGCAAGACAAGAATAATGAGGGAAAAGGAAAGATGGACAGAAGTAGAGGAAACGGGACAAGTGCCCCTGAGACAAAAAAAACTTTAAGTCAGCTTTTAAAAATAGAAAATGAGGTGAGACGTATTCCGTGGAGTTTCTCCTACAAACATTGTTGATTTATATTGTAAGAGTGTGTAAGGTGAAGAGGAAAGAGGGAAAAAGAAAACACATGCCAGAGGATTTATTGCAACATAGAGGGCAATTCCTGTAAATGTTTTTTTCTTCAGGCCAACAACTGAATTTTCCTAGGGTTTAATGCGCTCTAAACTGTAATGGAGTTGCACTGTTTGCCTTTGGGAATGATTGTGTCCATGGAAATGGAATTCCATTGTTCAAGTCTAATCTCAGTTTTTATTCAGACATGGTTTTCATTTAGTGTGGGATCATCTGCAGTATATGGCATTGTGAGGCGCCGGGGGAGGAATACATTGCTGCGGTGCTCGCTCTCACACACACCTTGATCAAAGGCTTAAAGCTCAGATTTGGGAGAAATCCCCTCTTTGGCAAGTCAGCGTTTCCATGGAGACTACAATATTTCTCCTTTACTCATTCTAAGCTGTTTCTCACTTCATGGTACTGTTGTGTTCTTCCTTTTCTCTTCATCCTTTCACTGCAAAGAGTTTCTTACTCAGTATTTTTTGTCTTGTTTTCCAGATCAAATATCTAAATTAAGTATCTTTATCTTAAATGTATCTTAAATGAAGATGCGTTCACTTGAGATTTGAAATAACTTAAAAAAAAAAAATTAAGTGACTTACAAAAAAAAAAAGGTGTATTTGTCACCTCACTGGCAGATATTGTTTCTTATTTTAAGTATAAAAACTTAAACTAAGTCATTTTGCTTCTCAAGTAAATGTAGACCAAAAATATTTAGGATTTTCTTTGAAACAACTTTGTTTAATTTTTTGAAATAGTGCGGAGGATTTATTCTTTCTATCTGCAAAGTGTTATGGACATGTGCCTGAGGAAGGTCATGGACAGAAACATTGAGAATTCATATTTTGATTCATTTGCAAGTGTGGGTTGTGTGTGGGATCTTTTGTTTTGAGGTTTGACCTGATCTTTGGTCGTTTTTTCTACACGCCTATCAATTACAGGTGTTCGAGGGTAATTGTTTATTGAAATAGAATGAAATTGTATTTTCTTTACAGCACACTCCAATAATCTTCGAAAAATAATTTTTACAGCGTATGTTTACACTTTTTAAAAGCAACAAAAACAAGACAAAATGAATAAGAAAATATTTTTTTGCTGTGTTCTTGGAAGCTTTTGCAGCTGAAAGAGGAAGATCCGACAGGTCAAAATTGCATTGTTTTTATTCATTTACCAAAGCATAAATATGGATTTATGCAATTTGAATAATAAACACCGGAGACGGATACTTCAGCATAAGAAGCTTTCGAGCAAGAATCAGCTTTAAGACACAGTTATGAAGGTGCTGTAGAGCACATGCAAGTGTTAATATGTCACATAACAAGCAGATGCTGCACTAATATGCTTCATCTGAGGATTTGCTTTAGCAGTCAAAGTGCAAGATGGCACACTAAGCTTATACATAATTCATGTTATTAAGCGTTAATTCTGTGGAGTCTATGGATTTGGAACTTTATGTTCTCCATATCGTTTACCTCACAAAAGTGTAGAGGATTGTCTGAGACATGACTTGCTCTTTCCTGTAGTTAGTACAAAGATGGAAAATATCTGTAAATGTTATTGTCCTACTTCAGCAGGGGGCTTTCCTGCAGTACCTGCTAGAAGATGATGGTGCTGTGTGTTTTAGAGCAGCGACTACAGCTGGAGGTCAAGGCAACAGCCATGTGTAGCTCTACTCCTGTTTACATCTGTGTGAAAGATGTTTTATGGCCAAGCTGTGTATATATATTAGTGTTGACATGCAAGGGCAAATATTTCCAACAATGTGTTTGGAATATCAAGTTTTTGGCCACATTCATGCACATGGTCCAGTGGAGAATGTTTTTTTTTAAGTCTGCAGGGCATAATATATTGTCAAACATAGTGCAGTCTTGCTGAATTTGCCTTCAAAGCAAAGCCGTAGTTGTGTACTCTCACTAAATCTTTACTCCATCGTGAACTGGCGAACACAAGCCTGTTTATAGCTTTAGTGCCACCTCCTGCTTAGCACGTAATGTAATCGCTGCTCAGAAACTCTGCTTTTATATTCGGCTAGATACCTCAGAGGTGCATTTGAGATGCATGTTGTTTTAAGTGTAAATGAAATCTGTTTCAGCTAACCACTTGTGATCTGATCAACTGAGACAGATGTTAATATACCAGGTGTAGAAAGACTGGAATGAGGAAATGAATAGGCCATGAGTGAGTGAAAGAAGAGAGATAATGAGGTGAGCTGAGGTAATATTCACAGTTCCCCTGAGTTAATTCACCCCCTGTGTGTGTTGATTCATTGTGTGCATGTGTTTATATTAGTGGTGGGCCGTTATCGGCGTTAACGTGCTGCGTTAACGCGAGACTCTTATCGGCGATAAAAAAAAATATCGTCGTTAATCTATTCTCAAAGTTGGGTTGGGAGCTGGGTCTATACTACGCAAGCTATGATGACTTTCACCCTGATATTTTAGCGCGGATGTATACCTAGCCGAATTGCACTGTAGGGGGCGAGAACGAGTCTTCGAACTAGAGGCTCGCAGTCCGTGATGGACAGATTGTTAACGGCTGGTCTATGTGGTAATACAATCGGGCAGGACATCCAAACGCTCACCTATCATTCATCAACCTCAAATATGGCTTTTCATCTGAAAGATGTATGTAGTAGCAACTTTACATGGCCGCTCAATATGATGTTAACCTAGAGAAACGTGCGCTATTGAAGTGTTTGTGTGGAAGCGCGTTTGCTGCAGGACAGGCTCCGGTGCGCTCACTTGCTCTTAAAATCTCCGTCATTCTTGGTCATACAGATAAAAGTAGCCTAATACATCTTTCGAATCTGTAAAGACTCTACGTTTATTTGTGTACACTCAGAATAACAACGAAACGTTGCGCTTTTAAGCAAACAGGATGCGCTTTAGGTCTCATGTGAACTTGAGAATTCACTCCCGTGTCACCCTCTGCTTCGAACCTGTGTGTATGCCTAACGTTACTGTGAAATTACCACATCAGACGTGACGTGCTAACATGGATGCAGCTATGAAGCCGCCGGGTTTGCTTCAGGGAAAATTTATTTTTAAGAAGCTTCCCAATGGAAACTGTAAACAGTTCATCACGACCTCTTATGTAGGCCTACAGTTCAAAATTCATGTTTAACTGAATAAACAGTTAGTAAACACAAGTACATCTTATTGAACATAGTTTATTTTCATCACCAATTATCATAGTAGAACAGCTTTCTCAAGCAGTTTGTGATGCATTTTGGAAACAGGAGATGAGCCCCTGGTCTAATGCGCCACCTGGCTTGAGAAACCCGTTCTCAAAGACTTACTTTTAGTCATTATTTGGGTAGCACACATATTCTGAATGCCTTCGGCAGAATTCAAATGAGCCATTTTAATCTAGATTAATCTAGATTAAAAAAATTAATCTATGCCCACCCCTAGTTTATATACAGCATTGCTACTCAGCGGCAGTGCTTCGCCACGACAAAGGAAAAAATGCATTACCCAGTTTGTGTGTTTGCAGTCCAAGTTGAATGTGATGATATTTTAATAGTATAGCTCAAGAAAAAATATGAAGTCAATTAGAAACACGTCTTTACTGGCTCCATGCAAAAATATTGTGCTGAAACACAGTCCGATTTATAAACAAATGACTCTTTTTAGCCATTTCTTTTACGGAAGGACTCCAAAAAGACCTAGAAGCTATGGCATTAGTCAAATTAATTACGCATTTAATTTGTTTTAGGTCTGTAAAATGTTTTAATGTTTTTGAAAAGTCTCTCATGCTCACCAAGTCTGTATTGATTTGATGAGATTGTAAAATATTATGAGATGTGTTTTCTATTGTAATATACTGTCTGTTGAATTGTAATTTATTTCTGTGATGCTGTATTTTCAGCATCATTACTCCAGTCTTCAGTGTCACATGATCTTCAGAAATCATTCTAATATGATTATTTGCTGCTCAAGAAACATTTCTTCTTATTAATGTTGAAAACAGTTGTGCTGCTTACTATTTTTGTGGAAACTGTAATTTTGTTTCATTACTTTTTTTGATAAGTAGATCATTCAAAAGAACAGTATTTATTTGAAATATCGATACATCTTATAAATGTCTTTACGGTCACGTTTATTCAATTTAATGCATCCGTGCTGAAGAAACAATTTACTGACCCCGATTTTCTGAACATTAGTGAATGACCATTGTGTGGTTAAAGATACACATTCACAAAATCATTCAAATTAAGCTCTATCACACTGCTTTTCATGCATGTTTTTATGGCCATATTTTAATATACATATTTATGTAATAAATTGATGATGTAATAGCTTGTTGACTGACTACAGCAACATGTTTTGTTCTGTCTCATCAGCCCCGTTGGTCAAAAACTCATGGGGTGACAGAAATGGCTTCTCAGGTCAGTAACAATTTTACAGTGCGGTTCATAACCTTCCTCGTTTACACTTGCAGACTAAAAGCTCAATTAGTTTTTACGGATCATTTAAACAATGTTTTCTTACATCATTCGTTATGCATAGTATAAAGGCATGATGATGTTGCAATCTGAATCAATAATGATCTCATCCTTTTAATCCATGCAGTGGGCTTTAAACACACATACTTAGGCAGTATTGTTAGCGATTTATTCTAAATGTGTAATTAGGAGATGATGGATCATTAAAATAATGTCAAATGCTGCTTGCATGTGCATCATTACAAGAGGATTATGTCGTATTAATTATTATATTTACCATATTGATACTTTCAAACATTGCGCTTTCCAAATTGTAGCCACCAGCTTGTGTAGCAGTCTGTGTATTTAAGTGCGTTTGTATAACCGCTAACGATTATCGCTTTGATTCTCATCAATTTAACAGCAGTCTAATAAAGACAAAAGCTCCAGAAATGACCGCAATCAATACCATAATCTCTGTTAGTGTTTGTTCTTGATCCTTGTCTATTTACATAATTAACTATATACTGTATATATTCATGAACTGTTCCTCCTAGTGGATAAGACTACAGTATGTGTCTTAAGGGGCTGAATAATGATCAGATAGGCAGAAAGGAGGTGAGATAAGATGATGAAGGACGTGAGCAGGGTCTGAAATGAACACATCCGAAGTGCCAAATGCAAGTAAAGTTGTCTTTGGTGAGGATGAACGACAGATTGACTTTTCACTAGACTAGTAACATTATAGTGAATTACAATAGTCAGATTTCCGAGTGTCAACTAGTTTTTATTTGGTTCATAATGTTTCTTGAGCCGCAGGTCAGCATATCATATTGATTTCTGAAGGATCATGTGACACTGAAGACTGGAGTAATGATGCTGAATATTCAGTTTTGCATCAGGAATACATTACATGTAAAAACCTTAAAACAGAAAATGGTTGTTTAAATGTATATTATTTTTCAATGTTTACTGTATTTTTATCAAATCAAATGCAGCCTTGGTGAGTACTTACTTCAAAAACATTCAAATATCCCAAGACCTTAAACTTTTGAACAGCTGTGTATATAAACCTGCTGAAGACGAATGAATTATGTTGGCTCTCACAGTGTAATGAATGGGGTTATCATTTTGAGTGGCTTTTGTCTGATCTTTTGTTTTGTTGCAATCTCTTTTCTCTTACTCGTTCATCAATTCATATTTTTTGCTGAACTGCACACCTTGAGATGTGCTTACACAGGATGTGTTTACTCGTTCACTATCATCAATAGATGTCTGTCATGAAACTGGACTTGAAAAGTGGGTGAAGGGCTCATAATCGCAGGGTTTTGGGGAAAGTGTAGTGTTTATAATTTGATTTTTCACAGTTCAGTTGAGAAGCTACCAGTCCAGCAAATATGCTTTGCATAACCCCCAAAAATCCTGTCTGAAGGAAAAGATGAAGGCGGGAGGATGAGGATGGATGAAGTTAACAGTGACACACAGGCGCAGATGAACAGATGAATAAGGGGAGAGAGGGAGAGCAGAGAGAAAGACGGGATTGGGGGAAGGGCTGCTGGGGAGATTAATCCCGTTCACCCTTTTACATGGACACATCCATAAACAGTCTGTGATCCATTTCTCAACAGTTTTAAGATGAAGCACGTATGTGTGTATAATGCAGTCGAAGATTGTGAAATACTGGGCTTTTCTGTGTACTGTGCCTGAATGTGAGCAGTATTGTGTGTATGTAAATGGCTGTAGCATGTGTGTATTCAGAGCAGTCTGTCTCTCTTCCCTCAAGTCATTTACAATTTCTGCATGGTTTGATGAATTTGCTCCAGTGTTTGTGTGTATGTGTGTGTTTATATAGATAGATGAGAGAGCGAGAGCAAGGGTGGGTTTGACCTCTCGGTTTTAAATATACGGTGCTATCTTCACTGATGCTCTGTCGGCTCCGTGTTTAAAAATTACATCTCTGCAGGCCTTTTTTTCATCAGAGTACATTACCATTCATAGAAATGCTGGGCAACGTCATTATTGCATCCATTTATAAAAATCCTCCTCTGGAGCGCTTGTGCTGACATTCTCCGCTTGCCTCTGGATTGCTTCTGTCACCTCACTGCTGTCTTACAAATGGACTCAGCAGCTGTACGACAAAGCTTCAAAAACGGCCTGTGTGTGTGTGTGTGTGTGTGTGTGTTTTCTGTTAAATAATGTGAATTATGCCATTTAAATCTTCTGCCTGAAGGAGCTTAGCTGTAAAGAGCACACTGCCTTAGCTGGGTTTTCCAAAAACACACACACTTCCAAGTGTAATGATTGTGAAGCTCGTTATTTTGAACCACAAGAGCACTTGGGGAGAGTGGGTCATAACACTAACACTTTTTGACTTTCTCAGTTTGTGTAAACCCACATGGGGTTCAGAGTATCATTTTTTTTCACACAATAGTTTTACACTTGTCTAGTACAAATAAACATGTGCTTTTGTTTCGTAATTGCAGTGTATACGTTTTTCTTTATTTACCCCAAAAGAATGGAACCGAAATGGGACAACATGCCCCGTAAGTGGGGTGCATTGTAACATCTGAGGGGCACAGTGTAACATGACCATATGACAGCTTAAAATCTTATCTGATCTAATGAAAAAAAATACACAAGACAAACTCAAATATTTTGTAAAATAAATTAAATTAACTTTTTCAAATAAAATAAGGCCCTTTTTAAGAATTAAGAATAATCTAATTTTGGAGTTTGACAATGAACACATTGCAAATATGCTTGGGAAGGTCCTGATCGCAACACATACAGCATAGTTCAAAGCAGTGTGGGTAAATATGAAGAAACACATTCATAAAAACAGAGATGAACACAACACTCTCCTCCCTCCACACAGCTCTCACAGAACAGGAGACGCATAAACGACACAAAATGCTTTACATTTCTGGAAATGATTTGAACATTGACTAGGTATTTATTCACCTGTTTCTCATGGTTTACCATTAAAATTGAGTATTGTGTGTAAAATGAATAGTGAATATAGTGAAAATTATATCGCTAAAGTCATGGAGTAGCATAGTTCTAGCTATGCACTTTGTAATGTAGTGTTCAACCCGATCTCATGAAAGTGTGTATACGCCAAATAAAAATAAAAACTCATGGTATTGATACGCAAAAATGGACTTTGGCGTGTAAATGCTACGCAGTGGGTAGGATTAGGGTTGTGTGGTAGATGTGTATCACACGAAAACTGCATATCATATGCACGCCAAACACGTGTGACTGAGGAAATGACTTTGCAGACAGCGTGCACAAAGTCACCTCACAAAACTGATTTCGGACAGGCTTCTGAGGCAGCGTGAGGGCTTAATGATCTACAACAAACTAGCTTTGGTGATAACCAAGCGAATATTACATTTCTAAAATACTAATTTTAGAAATAATGTCAAAGTGCAAAAAGTTGGTCAGAATTACACATTTACACACAAACCAAGTGCAACTTTCAGATGCCATAAATTTCTTTAGCTCAACCATCACTGAATGAAACGCACAGGATTGTGGGATATCAGAGGCAGCAAGGGACACATCTCTGCTGCTTTCAAAAATCCATCAGATGAAAGCATCTCCGATGGGAAGTGAAGCTGATATTGGATTGGGACATGCCTCGATGCCTGGCAATGCATCCTCAGAAGGCAACATTTATCAGCTTTCAGACAGCCAATATCTTGTAGTCAGTTGTTAACTCACTGAGCTGATTCGGAAAATGTTTCAGTCTGAGTCAGACCATGATTCAGACCAGTGAAACTCATGAGTTTGATTCAGGCAGATCTGTAAACCAAATTCATTAAACCGAACTGGCCTAAGAACCACATGTTTGTTTATCATGCACTTAGCCAGAACAATGTGAAAGACGGTTGTGTTGATTTCTTTTTATTACTTTGTGGCGCCGTCTTTCTCTGATGGCACAACCAATCTCTGCAAGTTCTCAACACAGCTTTATGCCTTATGTGTGATTTGCATCCAGGATCTCTTTCCGGTTAACGGCACTCCATTCACATAGTTGTGCAATGATACATTGATACACTTCCAGCTTCCCCCAGAGCTTCAGCAGAACATGCCAGTCTGTTTAATTAACAGTGTCTCTTAGGGTATTTAGTATATTACGCATACAACAGTGGAACACAAAACACACCAGACGTGCAAACGCTGTGTGTGTGACTTCGCAAAACTCCCGTAGGGGATCACTAATCACTTTACCCCTACATTAGGTAAAACCGAGCAGATGTTCCCACACAAAAAGATCTTGAATTATCCTTAATGAGAACTTCCACTGCAACACCTCTCACTTCTTATCTGCGGCCCTCACTTAACCCTTGTGTTGTGCTGAAAATCCTATACGGTGTTCCTGGTCAAAAATGGGCGGCCTTTTAACAATCACCATCTTGGATCATTTTGTCAGCTTGTTTTCTTTAAATTAACACGAGTTTTGTATTTCTCTTTGGAACGGATTGTTCGGTTTAAATGAAAACACATTGGATATAAACGTACAATTCTAAACAAAAACATTAGAATTATGCGGTAAAAATTAAAATTACCTTATTTCTTTCTGCTTTCATAGATGAGTCACTAAACACATAGGTATATATACTATAAGTGGGACTCTAAACGTGGACCACACAGCCTCAAGCATCAGAGATTGTGCATGCTCTTCAGCACAGGTTCTTCTCTTCATCTTGTGCATTATAGCCTCTTTATCTCACCTTTTCAGCATGCCTAGCCCTTCCTTTCACACTTGTGCTCAGTACATCTCTACTTTCATTCTCTCACTCATTTCCCCTTAAACACCTTTATAATTTCATCTCCTATATGTATAATTGTTTGCCTAAAAGCCTTAGCCAGGCTGTCAGGGTATGAAGAACATCTTTCTTAAGGAAAAATAAATTTAGCCAACTCAAACATTACCATTTATAAGGTATTTTCATGATGTAATCTACAGCTATGTTCCCCTGAATGTCTTTTGATTAATCTTCTAGTTTCAGTGTGGAGGTGCTTGCTATAGTCAGCATGTACCTGATCTCACCTCATTTCATAGTGTTGAAGTGTAAATCATTACACTTCAATCCTGGGAAGCAGAGGTGGAAAGTAACGAATTACATTTACTCGCGTTACTGTAATTGAGTAGCTTTTTTGTGTACTTGTACTTTTTTAAGTAATTTTTTTAATCTGTAATTTTACTTTTACTTAAGTATATTTTGTGGGAAGTATTGTACTTCGCTACATTTTAAAACACATTCGTTACTGAGTAAAAAAAATTCGCTCCGTGGAAACAACTGCAGTATATAATGGGCAGAAGAAGAAACTGGCGCTAAAATCACAAGAAAGATGCAGACGAACAAGACAGGCGTTAATGGTGCAGACCCTGCTGAAAACCAGACCCCGTCGTATTCTGCTAAAGTTGAACTCGAAGGAAATGAAGTGAACCGCCATATTCATGCTCTATTATGCAGTGTAAGCTGTGTTTGCCTCGGGAGACCGAACTAGCAGCTTATAAATATATCGACATCGCCTGTCGCAAGCATGTAGAGATAAGGTAAATACTTACATCGTTGCATTGGTGGTTAAAATGAAGCTTTGACGGTTTAGCAAAATGTTTTGCACAAATGAGCCAAAAAGACAGTGGTGCAGGGTGTGCAATATAGTCTGCGATAATATAGTAATTGTTGTTTTAACGATGTGCGATTTGACATTATCAGTATTTTGCCAAAAAACAAACAAAACACTCTAAACAGTGTGCCGTGAAATCTAACTTAGTAACGTTAGATTAGACTAGTCCGCGTGCATCTGGAGTGCTTTCTTTCACTGCGTGATTCAGTCTGTTAAAATGCGTTTAGAATGATCACAAAATTGAAGAAATAGAAGCAGAATATTTATATATTTATATAATTTAATATAGTAAGTCAACATCACATGAAGAATGCCGTTTTTCTCCAAAAATCACCATGATTACACAAGCCTGTAGTTTTTCTTTTTACAACAGTTCAAAAAACAAGAAGTTAATTAAGAGACTTACGTTTTAGTCACCATATTACCTGTTTTTGCTCTATTTCGACAACAAAAATATTTCCAAACACAGTTTTGCGTTTCTGACTCTGAGCAATGACGTGTTTTGTTCCTGAATGAATTAACCGTTTAAATGATTCTGTTCAATCGCAATGACTCCCTTATCAGTGACTTACTGACACCTACTGGTGGTTCTAATTTAACATTTAAAGTATCTTTTTATTTATTATTTTTTTTAATTCAAATTACTATTTAACATTTGTGACCCTGACCTGGAGCACAAAACCAGTCTTAAGTCGCTGGGGTATATTTGTAGCAATAGCCAACAATACATTGTATGGGTCAAAATTATACATTTTTCTTTTATGCCAAAAATCATTAGCATATTAAGTAAAGATCATGTTCCATTAATATATTTTGTAAATTTCCTACTGTAAATATATCAAAACTAAGAGCTTAATTTGAACAATTTTAAAGGAGATTTTCTCAATATTTGGATTGTTTGCTTCCTCAGATTCCAGATTTTCAAATATTGTCCGATCATAACAAACCATACATCAATGGAAATATGATTTATTCAGCTTTCAGATGATGTATAAATCGCAATTTAGGAAAATGGACCATTATGGTTTTGTGGTTCAGTGTCACATTTTATGCCTTATTTATAAAAACATTATTTCTGCATTTGTAACTGCAGGCTAAATGCATTCATGTCAGTGTGTAATACATCTATGCCACTTCAGATGAAGCCTCTGCGTTTTCTTTGCATTGCAAAGATGCATTTTGTTGATACTGATTTAATTTGCCTGGTAACAGCCCAAATGTCTTATTATTCTAATTAACCGATTCCTTTAATTAAAAACACATAGTTTGAGATTTATAGGCCCATATCCCAGGTGTGTCAAACTCAGTTCCTGGAGGGCCACAGCCCTAAAGAGTTTAGTTCCAACCCTGCTCCAATACACACACCATGTAGTTTTCAAATAAGCCTAAATGATTAGTTTAGCTGTATCAAATGTGTTTATTTATTGTTATATCTACACTGTGTAGGGCTGTGGCCCTCCAGGTACTGAGTTTGACATCTTTGGTCTATCCCATTTTTCCCTCCCATTGTTAAAATGTAACTAAGTACTTTTTACTCAGAGTATATTTTAAATGAGCTACTTTTTACTTTTACTTGAGTATATTTTTAGACTGGTACTTTACTTGTACTTAAGTAAAATTTCAGTAATGTAATGGTACTTTGGAGGATTACTATTTACATCTTTTAAATTTACTTTAAAATATTTATTTACTTCTAATATTTAATTACTTCTAATAAATGTTCAGATAGCTTTCTATCTGTAATTTTTTGATGAATTTTTAAAAGTTTGAAACTGTCCGTGGTATATGACAAAATAAAATATTGTTTGCACGTATCTTTGAGTTAGAGAGAGATCAAGAAAAAGGTGTGTGTGTGTGTGTGTGTGTGTGTGTGTGTGTGTGTGTGTGTGTGTGTGTGTGTTTTAACTCCTAAGTATAAAGGCCTCAATATACTTAAAGGCGAAATCGATAAAAGGGTTGATTGTTGGAAATAAATCTGGCCAAAAAGCTCATCTTTTTTTTTTTTTTTTATCTTTGGGATAATTTAATACATAATAGTCTTTTTCACATACTGGTGTTTTCAAAGTAATGAAGTCTCTTTGGGCGGAGGCTGCGTTGGGGGGACACTTAAAGGGATAGTTCACCCATAAAATGGAAATTTGCTGTTCATTTACTCACCCTGAGGTCAACAGAAAATCTTCCTTGCTGTTCTACTGAAGAACAAAAGTCATCTACATCCTGTATGACCTGAGGGTGAGCAAACTTTCCTTTTTGGGTGAACTATCCCTTTAAGGTTAATCATCTGTCATTATTAAAAATGTAAATACCTTAAGTTAATAAACTGGCATGCCATACAGACAGATCATAATCTTTAAAAAAAAATTATCAATGTTAGAAAGTGTCTCATTTTACACTAAGTTCCTGTTTTATGAAGACTAATAGCATTAATGTTGGTTTTGCAGGGTGGTCTGTAAAGAAGCATATCATTAGTTTGATAAACAAACTGGTTAAAAGCACAACCAAAAAAATAAAAATCTTGAAATATAGACTTTTAAAAACTTAACATTTTTAATTTCACTTTTAGTGAATGCAATCAAAATATTGTAGTTAGTAGGAAGAAACAAATAGGCTATAAACACGTTGGTAATATTTTACAATAATGTGTCATTTTGTTAACATTAGTTAATGTATTAACTAACATGATTGAACAATGAACAATACATTTATTACTCTATTAATCTTTTTTTAAAGTTAATTAATGAAAATACAGTCAGTCATTCATTTGTTTGTACATTTTAGTTCAAAGAGCATTAACTGCTGTTAACAAACACAACTTGCTATTTTAATAATGAATTAGTAAATGCTGAAATTAATCTTAACTAAGATTATTAAATGCTGGAGAAGTATTGTTCATTCTTTCATGTTAATTAATGTAGTTAACTAATGAACCTTATTGTAAAGTGTTACCAAATATTTATAATACAAACAAAATAAAGGAAAATGTATTTTCCTCTCCCTTGCATAAAAAAGAAAGTCTGTAGTATTTCTCTGCATGTACATTGTATTAATTAATAACTAATTTAATATTTGATGATTGCATACACTGATGGCCTATAATTAGAGTTTTAACATCCTGCCTCTGATTTAGCTGCAAGGCGTTTATATGATTAACTGCTGTGTGCTGTGGGTTTTATCAGGATTATACACATAAGAGGTGGTGCATGGTAATGAGCTCTAACAGTAAACTCCAGCTGGTTTAATTGTGCCTTAAAAAGCACACCAGCAAGCCACCAACAAATGCTGGTAAATAATTATATGCAATTGCATATAATGCAATTAATCTGACCAATTTAGGTCAGATTAGCGTTATACTGAAGATATGGCACAATGTTAAGATTTAAAATGATGTATATTTTTTTTACCTCTGTAGGAAGAATATAAGACTTTCCTTCAGATTAATTTCATCGCAAAATATATGCCGCATTTATCTCTTATCGTAACAGCAAACATTTTAATCTTACACACCTCCCAATTTGTTCTTCACAGCGCTGTCTGCCTTCTTAACACTAATTAAATATCTGCCCTCCCACCACTAATTAAAAAGTGTTCGGTACACAGGCAGGTGCTGGGATGCCTGGGGAGGTAGAGGTATGACTACCTTTCTCTCTCTCTCTCTTAGTTATGTATTTAGCAGGGTTTATGTGTGAGTAACTGCGTATTCATGACACTTACAAATGCCTCACATTATGTTTCCATTCCAGTACATAATCATATGCAAATTATTTCCCTCTGATAAGCATGCATTGTATATTCAAGACTAATCTAAACCTGATTCAGCCTTCATCTATCAAAATAACATATACGCTAAAGGTTCACCTTGGATGATTGACCACGAAATGAAGGCTTTTACGTTGTGTTCAAGTGCATAGTAGGCGGTACAAATTTTAATTTACACCTGACGCATATCAAATACATATTTCACTGTAGTACCTTACTTGCAGTGTGTAGAAATAAACTCAATTTGAAACTTTATGAACTGACACACTCTTAGGCTGTGTCCAAAATGATCCCCTATTTCATTAAATAGGGTGCCATTAGAGGGGACTGACATTTGTTGTGGTGGACATTATCGAGTGCACTCTTTCAATCCTATAATGCACTGTGATAATGAAAATACCACTAATGTGCACTCAATGGCTTGAGACTACCCATAATTCACGGTGAGGGTCGTGACTAATGAATTTCCGCATCTTGCCAGAAGATGGCGCCTGCTTGCTCATGTGGGTACTACAGAGTAATATCATACAGGTATAAATATATATTTTAATTGATTATTAAATAGTATAACTGGTTTAACTAATTTTTAAATGATTATTGTTAAACATCAGTCACAAACTATGCAGAAGCAGCAGCCTGTTCTGCGCACTCAGTGTCTGAATTAACTCACTTGTTTTAATTTTCTTTTATATTAGTGGACTAATCTAGAGAATAGTGTCCTCTTTTAGAAATGCACTCACGAACTTCCCTAAGCACTTCCCCTGCCATTTTGAAGTGCGTTCCACTTCGTGAAGTTTATTTGAACAGACCCTTGACCCCTCGATTTGAATTTAGCCCTACCCCAAACAAACTCTATAATATATAAATTATATATGCAATATATAAATTATTATATATAGCCCAAGCATACCTATTTACATATAGAATGCTGCACCAAGTATGCACCAAACTAATTAATAAGGCAGACAAATGTAAACAATAATCCAACTCCATGTAGCGGATTCTAAGTGATCAAGGGCTTAGGGCGTTCCAGTTTAGCCCATTCCAAGGGTTCCGCCAGTAGTGGGCACTCATGCAACGTAATCAATGACTTAAAGTGAAGTTTGTGAGTGAAGGGCATAAAAAATGGCCTGGAACCAGTGTTGCCAACTTAGCGACTTTGTCACTAGATTTAGCGACTTTTCAGACCCCTTTAGCGACTTTTTTTTTTTAAAGCGCCTAGCGACAAATCTAGCGACTTTTGGAAAAACCTTAGCAACTTTCCAAATGTCGCCAGTACTGTCCTGCGAGCACGAGATCTTGAGTTACACCTCTCCCTCTGTCTGCTCTGATCAGTGAGCACTGGCTCCGGCTGAGAGGAGTCACCGCACGGCAGCTGACATAGATGTCAATGAGCTGCGCATGTGCACACGGTGTTGCCACGGACCAATCACTTGCCTGCTTCTCCTTTGTTTCATATAAAACTATTTAATTTGACCGTTTTTTCTTCTTTCTTTTTTTGTTGTTAATTCTTCTCATGCACTTATATTACTCACTGTCACAGAGCTTTAGTTCATTCCAGTTTCTGAACTCCTCTGAGATCGTTTACTGAGCTACGTCTGAGAGACTGTACGTAATTGTACTTACTCTCATACACAACACTAAACTTAATTAAACTTATTAAACTCATATAAAAAGCATATATACATATAACTTTAAATACCACTTTATTAAAGATATACACAAATATAAAATACAAATAATAAAATATAAATACATAAAACAAATATAAAGAGTTACAAGCACACAGAACAAGGGACTGTACGAGCAAAACCTAAGATCTTTATTGTGCAGGATCAAATGAAGATACAGGCTGTTATCAGATTATGTCATATATTTAATTAAACATATTTCATGTTGACTTAACAGAGAAACCTTTACATAGATTACCGAGCCATAATCCACCTTGTAACTTGTTCGATTGTAACTTCTTCCGTTACAAATCATAATTACTGGAAAAATGCACATTTTCATTGCAAATTCCAGCACAGGAATGCCTCTCTTTACAAACTAACGTAGTCACGTTCAATTTTCCTTATCGCACTTGGGATTTTAATGAGATTTTTCCCACTCACGGTCTGTGGAAGTAGCTGTGAAATCCTGCGATTGTCATATTACTGTGAGAGAAACAGATAAAGAGAGAGTGGGCAGCGATGGGAACGAAAGGGAAAACGGTATGGATAAGAATGTGAGCCCTGGAGATCACTGGAAGCTCTAATTTAAGCCATGACCAAAGATGGGCAGATGAATACAAGAGCAAGCATTAAGAAGTTCCCTTCCTTCCAGCAGTGTGCTGTGAAAGTGCTAGAGAGAGAGAGAGGAGGGGGGGCTTCAGAGAGGAAGTGGAGGGGGTCGGTGATAAGGTTATGGGAGAGATATTGTTCACACGCTTATCTGTGACAAGTGTGCATCTCTTTGTGTGTGTGTGTTGAGGAAGGAAGTTGTTGAAATCTTCTGGTTTCTTGTTACACGCTGATTTTGGCTTCCCTCTCTTGTTCTCCCCTCATCATTGTCTGTTCCTCTGCCGTCAGGGATATTAACCCACCGAGCCTCCCACATCAAAACCATAACACTCCCCCCTCAAACCACAACGCTCTCTGACCCAGATTTTTGGGGTAAAGGGCTATTGTGCGTTTTTCTGAGAGTCTCCCCCTCGCGCGTTCTTCATGGGACACACGCTTTGTGTGCGCTTACAGTATGTGTGTGGGTCTCTGGTGCTGCCGTAAGGTCAGTAGTCTCTGATCTCCAGGGCTGCTCTTCAAAAGAGAAGAAAGGAGGAGGATACAGAAATGAGAAAGCAGACGGGGAAAGACAGAATGTCGAGTATGTGTGAGTACAACTTTCACGGCATGTGCTTGTGTGACTTAACAGGCGAATACCTCAGTGCTGTTTGACCTGACTTGACTTCAAGTATTTCTGTGAACTGGATGGGACTTTTACCTTATGTGTCTCTGTAGATATGGCATGTGCTATGTTATGTGTCTCTGTAGATATGGCATGTGCTATGTTATGTGTCTCTGTAGATATGGCATGTGCTATGTTATGTGTCTCTGTAGATATGGCATGTGCTATGTTATGTGTCTCTGTAGATATGGCATGTGCTATGTTATGTGTCTCTGTAGATATGGCATGTGCTATGTTATGTGTCTCTGTAGATATGGCATGTGCTATGTTATGTGTCTCTGTAGATATGGCATGTGTTATGTTATGTGTCTCTGTAGATATGGCATGTGCTATGTTATGTGTCTCTGTAGATATGGCATGTGTTATGTTATGTGAATCCTAGGCAGGGGATACGGTTTGCTTTTCCAAACCTGTAAAACAGTATTTTTAAAATTAGTATTTTAATAATGTAAGGGTTGTTTTACATAAATGTATTTATTTATGAGTGAGCTATTCATGTAATAATGCTAATGAAAATGCTAAATTATATTAATGATATTATGAGGTAGGAGGAGCACATATCTGGTTTATTTGGGATTTATTTTGCTTTTCCAAACCTGTGAAAATATATTATTCAAAAACTTGAGTTTTAATAATATTAGGGCTGTTAAATTATATATTTTTATAAGTTTCTTTCTTTGTTTGTTTACTTGTTTGTAAACTATTCATATAATAATACGAATGAAAATACTAAATTATATTCATTATGTTATGCAATGAAAAGAGCACATTTCTGTTTGAACATTTGTGAAGGGGTGCAATGGGGCTCTTGGGAACATAAGCCAAAAAAGGCTGGGACACACTGTAAACAACTGAGATGGCAGACTGAGAGAGGGGGAGTGTGGATGGATGGATGAAGGGTATAGATTGGCTTTGACGTGGTCACCGGGGCATTTTGCTGAATCTGTACTCTGTCTGTCCCTGCCAAGGGGCAGGGCATGAGAACTGAGCGTGTGTGTGTGAAGCTAGAGAACCACATGAGTAAGAGAGGACTCTGGCTTTAATCAGTGAACAGGATCAACAATTATAGCAGGAATGCCTTAACGTATTCAGGACAAAATGTTTCGGTTTGTGTGGCATTATGTGGCATAGTGTGTGAAAAGAACACACACTATTGTTTAAAAGTTTGAGGTCTCTGCCATTTATGCTCACCAAGAATGCATGCATTTACTCAAAAATACATTAAAAGTTACAATAATATATTACTATTTAAAGTAACCGTTTTAATATTTTTTTATCAAATGTAATTTATTCCTGTGATGGCAAATCTGAATTTTCAGCATCATTACTCCAGTCTTCAGTGTCACATAATCCTTCAGAAATCATTATGCTGATTTTCTGCTCAAGAAACATTTTTATAAATGTTGAAAATAGTTGTGCTGCGTATTTTTGTGGAAACCAAAAAGTGATTTATTTGTAATTGAAATCTTTTGTAACATTGCAAATGTCTTTGCTGACACTTTTGATCGATTTAATTTAATGCATTCTTGGTAAACAAAAGTAATAATTTCTTTGAAAACAAATAGTTTGAAATAAAAATGGAAGTTGATCATTTTGTTTTTACAATAGATAACTCTTAGCTCTTATTAGGTAATGTTATGAATTAAAGCATATCAAAGAGAGGTTTTTTTTTACTTGGCATGAAACCAAAAGGGATGTCTTGCCTCCGAGAGTCCTTTGACATATCATAAAAGTGACACAATACTAATGCTGAGGCACAATTTACTTTGTTCGAGCATGTATAATACACACAGGAACGTTTCTGTTATTTTTATGGTTGTTAGTTGAGTCCCTGTGGCCAACGCCTGTGTGTTCAACAGGCACAGATACAAAACAAAGTCCTTTATTCCCTTTGAGAGTGAGTACTATTTCAACCTTGATAGAGAGAGAGTGAGAGAGCAGGATAGAGAAAGATAAATAAAAGTGATGGTGAGATGATGGGGGCATAACAGCAACAGCAGTCATTCAAGGACAGATGCTCCAGAGTGACCAGTGAATCCCTCTTGTTTTCTATACATCTTTTGTATTTTCAGGATGTGTGTGTACTTTGTTTGTGTGCCTATGTATGAGTCACGTTCTAAGTCTATGTTCCTCACCCCTAGTACTCTACCAGCATAGTGAGACACAGATTAAAGGTGAAGGGCTAGTACACATGAGCGCATGCCCACTGCTGAGGTCCTCTTCTGGGCAGGAGGAACAGGAAAGCCCTGGACCCTCTGGTCCTTTTGAGTTGGATAACCTTTGAGAAGAAATAAATTAGTCTGTTCTCTTCTCTCAAACATGCATACTATATACTTGAGCACATTAAATGAGATGTTATAATATTATAAGTCTACTTTGTCTTTGCTAAGACGTGGCCTAATAGGGTCATAACAATCACTACCTGCTTTATTGAAAGAAGAAATTCACACATTCATAAAAATTTAAAAAAACATCCAAACCCGAGAGGTCATACACTCACCCGCTCACCACAGCTGTTCTCCCTCAGGGAAGATTTGTGTGGTTCAGGCTCGGTGCTCAAGGTAATTGAGTCTGCGTATGTGTGTGTGTGAAAGAGAGAGTTCAATCATGGAGTCTATTAACACTAGGTTGACCTTTTATCGAACAATAGATCTAGCAGAATACACAATGACCTATATATGGATTAATATTGGTATATATTGGTGCCATGTCTGTTATCAGTCTTATCCTCATTTTGGATATAACATTTTTGCATATTTAATAGTGCAACATTTATATTTGTCCTTCATTTGTTTACCTTTGTTGTCATTTAACATTCAGTAATTTATCATTTAAAAACACTTAATATAATCTTAAGCAAATCTGAAAATTAATATATATATTTCCTAATGTATATTGTAATGGTATGAGTGAGGCCTGAAGCGTTTAAAACTGTTTATGTTAGTTTTTAATATTTAATTTAGAAAAATTGAATATACAAAACAATAATCCCTCACCCTGTTTTTATGTGCATTTTGAAATATCGCATCAGAAACGAACGATGGAAAGGCTTAATGATAATTTTTTTTAATATGCTCGCTTGAAGTAATTTTTGACTTGTGAGAAAAAGAGTTAATGCGAATAATGGCGAGGGAAACATATTTGCCAAAAAAATAAAAACTAGTTGGCGTTTTCCATTTTTCGTTTCTTTTTTCGGTGTTTTTTTTTTTTTTTTTTTTTTGCAAATTTGAAAAGATTTGCTTCGCATTTCGATGAAATCCCAGCTAATGTTTCAATAACAAGTCAAATCATCACTAAAATTACAATGAAAAATAGCAGTGGTTGTATCATATATTTTTCCTTTACAGCTTAAAGGACCGAAACGATCGGTCATTACATTTTTTTAATTTTTATGTATATGCTTAAAACACAAATGCTCGCCTGTTTTCGATGCACGTCCCAGACTTTACGTAATGACATTGAAAAGGTCACGCTTGACGTAGGCAGAAGAACCGAGTCAGTGTTTACAATTTAAACATGCAAATACTAAGTCAAATGCCATTTACAAAAAAGGGAGTTACAACTCAACGAGTTTACAAGAAAAAACAACGATGTTGGACAATTTTGAACTTGGAGAAGAAGACGGGACGGATCCTACGTCAAGCTTGACCTTTTCAACGTCATTACGTATTACGTGATGCGAGCAAGGAAAGCATTTGTGTTTATAAAGCATATACATTTCGCAGATCTAAAAGATCTGGTTCTTTTAATGGCTCTTTTAGTTAAAAGATGGGACTTTCATTCCTGCGTCTACCATATGTTGTTTTTAATGAAATCTCCTTACACAATATATATATTATATTAACTGTCACTACACATCAAAAACTGCACTAAAAATACTGTAATTATGCTTCACATACTGTATGTAATTGTTTTAAGGTATGAACTTTTAATTAAATTTGAAACTCTCTGTGTTTGTCCACAGAGTCTGTGAGCTGTGCAGTGTGGGACGCTGTCTGCCCCGTTGTCATCAGACGTCATGAGCTGGAGCTTCCTGACACGTCTGCTGGAGGAGATCCAACACCACTCCACGTCGGTGGGGAAACTCTGGCTCACTGTGCTAGTTGTCTTCCGCATCGTACTGACTGTGGTGGGCGGCGAGTCCATATACTACGATGAGCAAAGCAAGTTTGTCTGCAACTCAGGCCAACCCGGATGTGAGAACGTCTGCTACGATGCCTTCGCGCCGCTCTCGCACGTGCGATTCTGGGTCTTTCAGATCATCCTGTCCGCCATGCCCTCTCTGCTCTATATGGGCTACGCCGCCAATAAGATTTCCCACAACGAAGAATTGCGGGGCGGTGCAGGGGCCGGGGCTACAGCCACAAGAGACTCAGTGGGAGGTGGTTACACCCAGCGCAGACCAAGAAAGATGTATTTTGGTGCTCGGCAGCATCGGCCAGGACATGAGGATGGGGAAGAGGAACGCGAGGATGACCCCATGATCTACGAAGTGCCTGAGATAGACAACACACGTCGTGAGCTGGTTCCACCACGTCCCAAACCCAAAGTGCGCCACGATGGGCGCCGGCGAATACGAGACGATGGTCTGATGCGAGTGTATGTGTTACAGCTGCTGACACGCTCCGCATTGGAGGCAGGCTTTCTGGCGGGACAGTATCTGTTATATGGCTTTCGAGTGCAACCGATCTTTGTGTGCTCGGATAAACCCTGCCCGCACCATGTGGACTGCTTCATCTCACGCCCCACAGAAAAAACTATCTTCCTCCGAATCATGTACAGTGTCAGCTGCCTTTGCCTGCTGCTAAACCTGTGGGAAATGATTCACCTCGGAGTGGGAACTATCCGTGATGCCCTACGCAAACGAACCGAATCAGCCGCCGATGATGAGTACCAGCTCGGCTTGCTTGCAGCAGGGGGCGTGTCTGTCGGTGTAGGTGGGCCTTCGCTCAGCGAAGGGGAACCAGGAGGCGGAGTTGGGGGCGGCGTGCGAGAAGCAGATTATGTTGGTTATCCCTTCTCCTGGAATACTCCTTCTGCGCCGCCAGGGTATAACATCGTGGTGAAGCCCGAGGCGATGCCGTACACAGACCTGAGCAATGCTAAGATGGCGTGCAAGCAAAACCGTGCCAACATCGCCCAGGAGGAGCAGCAGCAGTACGGCTCCAATGAGGACAACTTCCCGTCTGCAGGTGAGGCCAGACCGCCTCCCATCAACAAGGATGTGATACAATTAGAGGCTGCGATTCAAGCCTATACCTTGCAACACCATGCTAGCAATAACCACGACGAGGAGATGAACGACACCAATGACATTGACGAGAAGCCTCAGAGCAACATCTCCACTGCACCACAGAAGGAGCGAAAGCAACGGCCCAAGCATGGAAAATCTGGGAGCGCTGGGAGCAGCAGCAGCAGCAAGTCCGGAGAAGGCAAACCCTCTGTCTGGATCTGACATTTGCATGCACACCTGAACATTACACTCAGTGGTGCACAAGATCATCCATTTCTGCAAGTTTTTTTAGACACTAAATATTGTGTGCATCCCACAGATTACAAAGACTGCAAACACGTGATTTGAAAAATGCTGTATAACTTTTTGAAGAGCTTTCGGTGCCTTAAAAATACTCCATGAATGAGATGGGTTTTTTTTCGTACTATTTCTTGATCTTCCTAAAATAATCTTGTGTACTCTAGATTATGTCGAGCTCTAAGAACATTCCCTCATAATCCAGAAAAACCCATCCGTTTTCAAAGTTCGGAACTATTCAGTGAGTTGAAGAAGTCTTCCTATCGGATTTTTCCATAAGAGTGATGATGCTACAATCCGATTCCAAACCAGCTGTCTTCCTTTTGCCAGTGTTAATCAATAACTTTTGCATCACGATGCCAAGCTATAACAATGCAATGACACACCAATGCTGTGGTGGTACACTGAGGTCTTCAAGACCCAACAAACAGTCCTGTGAAATAAGCTGTAAATCTACATTTGCAAACACATCCAGTGCAAATGTTTTCATAGTTATGGGTGTTTGAGGAAGCAGTGCAATGTCTTTCAGTTCTGGAGATTCTCCTAGTTTTGAGATCTCTGTTGTATTTCTTGCCACTAAAGCGTGGGATATTCCATTGCTGTCCTACTCTGTTCTTGTACTATCCCCTACTGGTGAAGAAAGCATGTGCAGTCTAGTCTTATTAGCCATATAAATATAAACAGGGCCCCCACAGTCCTGGAAATAACACTAAATTTAAAAAGTGTTATTTTCAGACCTGAAAAAAAAAGAGGAAATTAATTTAAAAATTAAAAGAAAGGTAAATTAATTTCAGTGCTCAGTTTTCTTGGTTGTTTCTTTAGATAGAAATTACTCTTTGTGAGTTCAGTCATTATGAATTCATTTTTTTAATTCTTTATCCAGTAATTGAATGGTGAATAAGTTAAGGGGAAAATCATGGAAATTCATTGTTCATAAAGTGTGGAAATCCTGTACTTTTGGGTGCATATGAAACTATTTTACATTCAGATTGGCTTGTCTGGAAGTCACTGTGTATTGTTGGTATTGCTCTTATGAAGCTGCTTTTATAGGAGCATCCTCTGGCTCTAAAATACTCGATACAGCCAATCCAAGTAGCAGGTCTAACTTGGTTCAAATGGAGGTTGAAAGTGTAACAGTGACACTCTTCAGATCATGCAATGTAGATATCTAAGGTACACACTAACAGATTCATACACACTGTGTGAAGAGTCTTCCCTTCTCTCTTACTGCCACATTCCAACTTGTGAGATATTTGCCTTTATTTAGGATGTTTCAATTTGTGACAATTGCCATGGGAGACCAAATACTGTTCGTCACAAAGACATTGAGCTACTATGCAGTCATGCGGACTGAGGAAAACACGCCATAGAAGACCATTGTGTGTGCCTGCGTGTGTGCGCTTGCGTGTAGCTGAGGACGAGGCGGCGGGGAGTGATTGCATGAGTGCATGTGACTAGTATTTGATTAATGAATTAAAGAAAAGAAAAAACCCTTTACATATCAGCATTTCAGCAGTGTTTGTTGATGCTGAAGATTGTGGCATTAGATTTGTTTGTATTTTTAAACATCGATTTGGTTTCCTTTTTTATTAGCTTTTTTAATACACGGAATTACATTCAACAGTGCTCGTATGATTTGATTATTACAAAATAGTTTTTTAGGATTTGTTGCCTTTAATCGTAGTAAAAACAAACTATGTGATGTGTTTGTAGTCAATCAGTGCAAATATATTTCCCAGTGTGCTCAGTGAATCCTTTTTTGCATGGGAGGGAAAATAGGAATGTTTTAGGGCAATTTCCAATGGAAAACTCTAAACAAAAAGGATTCTGCAATGTAACGACCTTTTCTGTGAGTTTCTAACAGCTGTAATATAGCGCTCCAGATGGAGTGAGAATAAGAGACCCCTCTGCCCCACATCTGAGCACCACTGCGTGTGTTTACATTTAATGTGTGAGCGGTTGTGGAGTCGGGGGTTAGCCGAGGCGATCCTCGAGAAAAACCTCTCTCGTACTTTTGTCAGCTGTCTGAGAAAGAAACTGAAGTCGTAAGCTACTTTACTTCAGAGTTTGACACATTGCTTTGAAAGCAAGCCTTCTCAGCAGGTCACAATGAAGTCTGATGCATTCTTACTGACGAGCGTGTGTGAATGTGGAAGCATGCGTTTCTATTTATTGCCCTTTCCTGGTTATCATCAAGCCACTAATGTGTTTGATAAGACCTTTGTTTGTCCTGACTGGTATGTGTTTCTATAAATGTTGTCACTGTGTTTGGAAAACAAGGGAGAAAAAAAATGCTTTTAATGTGCCAAGCTGGATTGTCCAGCAATGTACAATTATTTCCAATTTTGGAGAACCCTCTCTTTGGATTTGAAAATGCATGTTCAGAGCTATTTTATTAATAAAATGAGATAAATGGCAATGCTGTGTCTGGGAGAATATGTGCACTTAAAGGAACCTGTGTCGATTGTCTCTTTGTTCGTCAATGGAGTGATTTTGATGGTTTGTGAAGGAGTCAGCTTATTATTCATCTCTTTTTTTGACAGATGATGTGTTTGCTCAAGAAATGTGGGGGTGAGCCACGTTTGTCGCTCTTACTCATCTCCAGAACATTGTTTTTTGGAATTGGTCTGAGCAGGTTTGGTCTCTCAGAATGCATTCCATAAGGCATCAGATTGGCTCATGAACCATAAACAGATCATAGGAGAAAAAGTAGTGTCAAATGCAGTTCCCAATGGGAATGTCTTTCCCTTAAAAGGGTGCAACACAGATGCAGAAAAACCGGGTCGCTGGGCCAACATGAGTGGAATCCCCTGAGTGTGTGCAGAACAGCTTGCAAAACATTTCAGAAAGCAAAAGTGTACCCAGTGCATCCATTCTCCAAACCGCTTATCCTCTGTAGGGTCCCGGAATTGACAGTGTTGTGGCAATTTTCTCACAAACATCATCACTGAGTAAGAGACAACTCTGAGTCCATATTATAATAATAAAGGTATTTATTCTCTTGCAAGAGAAGATCCCTCAGTTCTAACACACATAGCTGTGAGTCAGTCAGGAGCGAGAGAGAGATAGAGAGAGAGAGAGAGAGAGAGAGAGATAAGAAGAGAGCCAGAGAGACAGAGAGCCAGAGATAAGAAGTAGCAAGTGAGCAAGAGAGCGCTAAGGAGAAGAAGTAAGGAGAAGCAGTGCCGGTCTGTTTTATAGTCCTTTCCTTCCAAGGCCTCCCCCTTCCCTCCTCTAGAGGGAAAGATACCAGTTTGTTTACCAATTAATGGTTATACAGAAAAGGGGGGCAAATGCCCCCTTGACCCCCTGACCATCTGCGTTTCCTTACCTCTATCACTTCCCAATCATAGTACATCATCACACATAGAATGCTTTTCTAACTGCAAGTGAGAAAACATATAATACATACATCTGAATCTATGTCTCACTGTTTGATTACTGTCCATAAAGGAAAATTCCTTTACAATTCCTCTCTGTTTATCATTCTCTGATAACTGATTAATCAAACATTGTAATAATAATAGTACAAATACTAATAAATACAAGTTCAAGCCATTACATCACACTTATACTCTTCATCTCTGATTTTCACATAAATGATCACTCTCCTTGAACCTGTGAAGTAAGTTTTTTGAATATTTGAAAAATGCTTAGGCTGTAAATGTTTAGCAAGCATAGTAAAGATTTCATTCTATCGCCGGGCTAAATGGACAGGCATTGCTGTCGCACTCTCGGTTAAACCGAACCCTCAGTCACAATAGTATAAACAAGAGATAGTATAGTTCAAGTAGGAAATAGACATATCAATTTATCACTGTTGAGTTACTCCTGTAATATAAAATGTAAATATTAAAAGTAT
Source organism: Oxygymnocypris stewartii (assembly GCA_003573665.1). NCBI lineage: Eukaryota > Metazoa > Chordata > Actinopteri > Cypriniformes > Cyprinidae > Oxygymnocypris > Oxygymnocypris stewartii. Next base: position 122,067 of record QVTF01022561.1, read on the forward strand.
GTAGAAATCCCTCAGTTTCAACCCCTCTCCTTGTACGTCCTCTCGTACACGGATAACTGCTGCTTTTAACCTTCTTTACCTACCAATCATTCTTAAGAAAAAATAGAAACATCATAACTCAATTAACACATTTCACTGTAACTTCCGCTACTTGTGTCATCATATTGTTGGTCTGATCTCCTGTTGGTAACACCTTCAGACCTGTTGTGAAGTGTAGTATTACCAAGCAAATTGTTACTGACAACAAAGTCATTATACATGTGGTTTTATACAGGCCACACATTCCTGGCACTCTGAATGGGTGCCACGGTCTAGGACGCTCCGTTCTCTCAGTTACTCTTTATCAGAGGTGCTGTTATGACCAAAGAATGTGAGAAAGTACTGTTTTTGAAACACTAAGAGTCTTATCTGTTCTGTTGATTACAGTGTTCACCCGTATGCCGGTTGCGCAATCAAAGTTGTCTCCTCCTTGCTGCTGATATCTGGTTCCGCCTAAACACACAGCTGCAATGCAAGGGTTTTTCAAACTGGATCTTAGCATTTACTGACACTCGCGTTGAACCTCCTCCAGCAATTGCTCCGCCTCCGCAATGGGCGGCACCCTCCTTCATGGTCCACGTGAACCCACATAGCCCTCTCTGCAACCTTCACTGCCGTGTGCGTCACCAGAAGCACCTGGAAAGGCTCTAGCCACCTTTTCGACTTCCAGCTCTTTCTCCTGTGATCACGAATCACCACGAAATCGCCAGGTCTCACCTCGTGCAGGAATCTCTCAGCAACCTTCCCCTGGGCAGCTTTTACCTGCACAGAAATATTTGACAACAGACAAGACATTTCCTTGCAGTAATTCAACATGTCATTCTCACACACATCCGTTGATGGCAGCCTTTGCTTACCCCCCCCCTATGCCCATGAATGGTGGTCTGCCAAACAAAATTTCAAATGGGCTCAGGTTTGTTTTTACTCTTTTTCTCATTCTCATGTACATCAGTACAATTGGGAGGACTTTAAGCCAAGTCAGACCTGTCTCTTCACAGCATTTCGCCAATTTGTTCTTAATGGTCTGGTTCTGTCTCTCTACTGCCCCACCTGACGAGGGCTTTATTCCTCTAGCCACATTGTGTGTTACAAGTAACACATCTTTTGCAAAAATTTTCAGCAACCACTGTAAATCCCTTTGTAAACCATAATTCCTTCATCTGCATTATCATACCCGCTTTTGACACATGATCCAACCCATGTGTCAACTTAGCATAATGCTGAAAGAAGTGTTTGGGCAAACAAGGAATGTCATCAACACTCATCCATACACCCCCCTGGAGACTGCAGCCAGACGACCTCCATTGTTGTTTTTCTGCTCCTGTGGAAAAAGACTGCATACTCTGTAAACAAGGGGAAATATCAGGGTTAGTCACAGATACTAAAGCACAAGTCGTTTCTTTTGTCTCCTGTGCTGCCGCGGCCTTCGCTGCCGCGTCTGCTCTCGCGTCTCCTGTGGAGATAAAACTCTTATCGTTAGTGTGCGCTGCGCATTTACAGATCGCGACCTTGTCTGGTAAAAGAATGGCCTCCAAAAGCTTAGCCACCAGAGCTGCGTTTAATATCGGATGTCCATCCGACTTCAAAAAATGTCGGTGCTTCCAAAGCGCCCCAAATCTATGCGTGACCCCAAAAGCATAACGCGAGTCTGTGTAAATTGTCACACACTTGTCTGCCATAAGATTACACGCTTCTGTCAGAGCAACCAATTCAGCTGCCTGAGCCGAATAATTTGATGGCAATTTGCCAGACTTTACGACTTCAAATTCAGTGGTCACCGCGAAACCAACCTTATTCAAGCCTGTTTGTGGATCTTTGGACGCCGATCCATCCACAAAGAGGACATTGTCACAGTTCTCTAAAGGTGTGTCCAACAGGTCTGGACGTGGTGTACACACCTGTTCCTGCTGATAGACAACAGTGGTGTATCTTTTCACCGTTACATTTGGCATGTCAAGCAAAATCGTGTGATACCTCAGCCATCGGGCTGTTGATAAATGTGATGTTCTCTGCTCTTGCAAAATCATGGAGACTGCGTCTACCATCTGTGTAAAAAAAAAAAAAAAAACCTTTCAATCTTGTCACATGACCTCAGCCCTTTCCCTGTTGTCAGGCCTCTCAAGGGCTTTTCAAGAAGTGCATAATTTGGAATATACGTTCGACAATATGCACACATTCCCAAGAATGATAACAATTGTCTTTGTTAAAGGTCTTGGTACATCTTTGATAGCTTTTATCCGCTTTTCAGAGATTGCTTTACTGTTTGGTGTTATTGTGTGACCCAAAAATGTTATCTCCTGTCTCACAAACTGTAGTTTTGTCAGACTGACCTTGTGACCCTCTCTCGCCAGGTGGTTCAAGAGAGTTACAGTGTCAGCCACGCACGTAACCTCATCTCGTGCACAAATCAATAAATCATCTATATACTGCAATAGTGCCGTTCCGCTCGATAGAGTTAATGGTTCAAGGCTCCGTCTGAGCGCTTCATTGTAAATCGTCGGAGACTCACAATAGCCCTGACACAACCTGGTAAATGTGTACCCTTTGTTGTCAAAATCAAACGCGAACCAAAACTGACTTTTTTCTTCCACTGGGACGCTAAAGAAAGCGTTGGCCAAATCAACCACAGTGAAATACATTGCATTTTGCGGAATTTGTGACAAAATTGTGTATGGATTAGGTACGCGGGCAGCTCTTGCAATAACGGCTGAGTTTACAGCCTGCAGATCCTGCACAAATCGCCACGTGACTGGTTCACTTGTGTTAGATGTTATCTTCTTTACGGGGAAAATAGGAGTTCGCACTGGAGAATCATGACAGGGAATTATTACTCTCTCCTTCAGGAGAGACTCAAAAACCGGCTGTATCCCTCTCAATGCCTCCTTCTTCAGGGGATATTGCGATTGACATGGCCTGTAATCAGACTTTGGAGTGATCACAACTGGTTCACAACCTTTAATCAACCCAACATCATATTTGTGTTTTGCCCACAATTTTGGAGGTATTTCTGCCAGGACAGGATGAATGTCTGTGGCAGAAATAGATCCGTGCTCATGTTTCTCCACTGCATTCCTGACCATAGCAGTCACAGTTCTCTGTACGGCAACATCAAACTCACATTCCTCCATAAAAACACCTGCATTTCTACTGTGTTTCTGCCCGTTTGGTTTTTCAATCCAATCTGTGGCAGAAAGACATTTTCTCACAAACAGGCCTATTTCTTCCCATTTCTGTTCGGTGGCCTTGATTACTGATAGTGAGGCGCAGACTGGCCTGCTATCAAATACAGCCTCATTTGTTTTTCTGACAGGCATGCCGAAAGCACACACACATTTTCATCCCAGAAAATCTTATCAAACCTTGTCAAAAACATTTTCTGCCCCGCTAAACCACTCTTCCTCATATTGAGGTTCACGCTCAATTTCAAAATCATTTGTCCCGTCAACTAACATGGGATATCTCTGTAGCCTTAAAACCCTAAACTTTTGTACATTCTCAGACATTCATCCGTCACATGGTCTTATTCAAAACTTCAACACATAAAAGGGTTTGCAAGCTTTTCTTCATTGCACATAGCCTTATTCAAATCTTCAACAATCACACATAAAGGGTTGCAAGCATGTCTTCATTGCAGGTAGCATTATTCAAAACTTCCACACACTCACACATAAAAGGTTTGCAAGCATGTCTTCATTGCACAGAGCGGTATTTGAATCAGTGTATGTGAGCGTGTTGTGTGTGTTAATAAATTTTTACTTCCCTTTTTCGTAGCTTGCTGAATGCCTGTCACCCGCCCTCTCCTCTCCTGTTCTCCGTTCCTCTCGTTTCAATCCGCCTTACGCGCCTCTGGACAATCCTGTGCCCAGTGTCCATGGTTCTTGGACAACCTGCACTTCGTGCAGCCAGAAAAGTCATGTTCACCCCTCGCACACATTTGTGCCGTCTGCGCTGCCGCTCGTGCTGCTTTAATCTGTACAACAGCCAGCTGCATCTGTCTCCCCCTCTGTCACTCGCGCTGCTCGTGCTTGTTCATTCAGCGTCTCGCGCTGCGGTTGTCTTGGACGGAGAAACAGTCGAGGTCGGGGCGAATTTCAATGCACCCAGCTGAGCCATTGGGTAGATGTGTGTTTTGGCGGTGCCGGCCTCACCGTATTTTCATGTGGGAAACACAAACATACTGTGGTTCAGTCGGTTCTGGTGGTGCAGACACATACAAATAGACTTTCACACTTTTCATTTTTCCTTCCTGCTAACTTTCTGCACTTGCTTTTTTTCCTTCCTGCTAACTTTCTGCACTTTTCATTTTTCCTTCCTGCTAACTTTCTGCACTTGCTTTTTTTCCTTCCTTTGTCTACTTCCTTGAGCCAACCATCTACTTCCTTGAGCCAACCATCTACTTCCTTTAGCCAACAATCTACTGTTTGTTCACATTTTTAACATACATGTTTAACACATTTGCAACAACAACCTGGTTGTTGAAACCACTTTCAGTTTTGTGAGACTCAATGTTCCCTCTTCGGGAAAATCATGATGCTTGATAAATTTTTCAATATCTTGCATACATTTCTGACCATAATATATATTTTTTAATTTGGTAGTACACCGGTGTATCATATTTCACAAACTTGATATCCCCATACTGGCTGTTTTCTGCTCTCTGTGGCTTTGCTCGCGCGCGCTTATTTAATCTGCTAGACGTCTCCAGCAGATCCGATTTTCTCTTATCCCGCAATCGGGTCGGGTTGCACTATTAGTGCCCTCTTAATTGTGATTTATCAAAATCTTTCGATTTTTCCTAACCCCAATTAACCTCGGTACCTGTTTGAAACCCTCTTGATCCGTACAGATCTCAAATTAATCTCAGGTTACCTAATCTGAATGTTGCTCAGATTACTCTACCACAGAAACAAATCTCAGCCAATATGGTTCAATTTCCCTCTTTAAACTGAATTTCACCCTAATTAAATTGAATTTAATTGTTTCTTACCAGAGATGTCGTTTTGTGCCACCTGGGTTCTTTTTGATTCCAGTGGTCGATCCCTCCGGTCCCAACAGCGGAACGGTCCCTCGTCTCTCAATCTTTTTTGCGAGGTAGGGTTGGAACTTTTCAGCTCCAAGGTGATCAGCCTCCGTCCGCTGTCAGGTCCAGAAGTCACGTCCAAGGAATCCCACTATCTGACACCAAACTGTTGTGGCAATTTTCTCACAAACATCATCACTGAGTAAGAGACAACTCTGAGTCCATATTATAATAATAAAGGTATTTATTCTCTTGCAAGAGAAGATCCCTCAGTTCTAACACACATAGCTGTGAGTCAGTCAGGAGCGAGAGAGAGAGATAGAGAGAGAGAGAGAGAGAGAGAGATAAGAAGAGAGCCAGAGAGACAGAGAGCCAGAGATAAGAAGTAGCAAGTGAGCAAGAGAGCGCTAAGGAGAAGAAGTAAGGAGAAGCAGTGCCGGTCTGTTTTATAGTCCTTTCCTTCCAAGGCCTCCCCCTTCCCTCCTCTAGAGGGAAAGATACCAGTTTGTTTACCAATTAATGGTTATACAGAAAAGGGGGGCAAATGCCCCCTTGACCCCCTGACCATCTGCGTTTCCTTACCTCTATCACTTCCCAATCATAGTACATCATCACACATAGAATGCTTTTCTAACTGCAAGTGAGAAAACATATAATACATACATCTGAATCTATGTCTCACTGTTTGATTACTGTCCATAAAGGAAAATTCCTTTACAACAGCAACTTGATAAAACACAGACATCAGAGCACAAGGGTTAGGAAGAGAGATAATATTAGAAGAAGGGGGCAGAAGGTATCTTATCTTCGTCCTAATTAACACACCAGATGAACGGATATATGTTTCCCATAGTTGTAGACAGCGAGTATGCTTGAGTTGGTCTAAACATTGTTTATGACACAAATGCATAAATGTGTTAGTTTAATGAAATTTTCACACAAGATTTAATTCAATTTAATTACATTTTTAGCAACACTGCCCATGCAGCAAGCTGACATGAAAAATATGAAAACTATCTTATCCACCTGTTCGAAACCTGTTCAAGTTTCCAGTAAAACTTGAGGGACCAATTCTCACTATTAACTAGTTTCTTATTAGCATGCCTATTATTAGCATATTAGTTGTTTATTAGTATTTATAAAGCACATATTTTGCATCTACATTCCTAAGCAACTACCCTACAAACTATCAATTACGCAGCAAATTAGAAGTTTGTTCAGGCAAAAGTCATAGATAATGGTTTGTTAATAGTGATAATTGGACCTTAAAATAAAGTGTGACAAAAAGTGTGAAATTAGTGTGAGTATGTTTCTTATGTTTAGATAAATAGTTTTATTAACAGAGTTTGGAGGAGCACGTTCACATAATCAACTGATTCAGAAACAGTGGATAATCAGCTTAATTAACAAGAAAGTAAATATATATATATATATACAGTCAACTTGCCTTTATCCCTCAACATTTTTCTGGCATTCCTCCTACACCTCACTCCTAACTATTCCTATTCCAGCTTGGGGATACGGGGGATTTGTCTGGGTTGGGGCTTAGTTCTGAGCTCGAAGCCCTTCCCTCAGACAGCATGCCAAATATGCACACTATTCGTGCCATCAGATTATATATGTAAATGCAAACGTATTAATCATTTTTGGGTGAACTATCCCTTTAAGGGGTCACAAAAACACAGATTCAAATATTATAGGGATTGCTAACCCAAAAATATTTTTATTCTGTGGAACACAAAATAATTTATATTTAAAAATTTAAAAAAGTTAAAAATGTTGTGGCCGTATAGTAAAAGTCAGTGGGGTCCAGTGTTGTGTTGACCCTTTTGACTTTAACTATATGACAACGGTTCTTCTTTTGTGTTCCACAGAATAAAGAAATTCATACAGGTTTGGAAGAATGAGGGGGAGTATAAAATTATTTTTGAATTAACTATTATTTAAATAGTAAATTATTGGTGTGTGCAATAGTGTATATTTATATGTATTATACAGTCATGGCCAAAAAATATTGACACCCTTGGTAAATATGATAAAAGAAGGCTGTGAAAATTAATCTGCATTGTTAATTCTTTAGATTTTTTATTTTAAAAAAACACAAAAATCTAACCTTTCATTGGATAATAAGAGTTTAAAACAAGGGTAAATATCATTATGAAATAAATGTTTTTCTCTAATACACATTGGCCATAATTAACGGCACCCTTTTATTCAATACTTTTTGAAACCTCCATTTGCCAGTTTAACCGCTCTAAATCTTCTCCTATAATGCCTGATGAGGTTCGAGAACACCTGACAAGAGATCAGAGACCATTCCTTCATCCAGAATGACTCCAGATCCTTCAGATTCACAGCTCCATGACGGTCTCTTCAGTTCACTTCAATCATCTTCTCCAGGGTTCAGGTCAGAGGACTGGGATGGCCAAAGCAGAAGCTTGGTTTTGAGCTCAGTGACCCATTGTTGTGTTGTTTTTGAGGTTTGTGTTTGGATTATTGTACGGTTGGAAGATCCAAACATGGCTCACTATAAGATTTCTAACAGAGTCAGTCACTTATTGATTTTTTAACTTTAATTTACTTTACTTTTTATCCAAAGTGACTTACAAATAAGAAAAAGTAACTAAAACTATAAGTTAAAACTCTATAAATACTATATATACACATTTAAGAAAATTGAGAAATTAAATAAAATGAGAAATGCATACAACAACATTTCAAAACTAAACATTTAAATGAAAACAAAAAATAAAGCTAAAAACATTTCAAAATATTAAAACAACAAAAGGTATGAGTATAAAAATGATTCTAACATGACACTAAGCCAAACAGCCATATATATATATATATGTGTGTGTGTGTGTGTGTGTTATTTAATTTCCATTTAGTATGTTGAAATAACGTTACTAAAATAACTACAATTTATTCAAACTAAAACTAAAGACAATACCTATAAAGACATTCATACATAATTTATCTAAAATTAAAATAGATAACAATCAAATTTATCTGTTGGTATTTGATATAATCGATGATGTGTCTAAACAAGATGTCCCGGACCTCCAGCAGAAATATAGGCCCACAACATCAAAAATACAGCAGTATATTTAGTTGTGCACATGGGGTACTTTTTATCCCGGTGTTCACCAAACCCATCTTGAGTGTTTGCTGCTAAAAAGCTCTTTTTTCCATCTGATCATAGAAGTCAGTCCCATTTGAAGTTCCAGTCGTGTCTGATAACTGAATATGCTGGAGATTGTTTTTGGATGAGCGAGGATCATTTTCTTGAAACCCTCCCAAACAGCATGTGGTGATGTAGGGGCTGTTTGACAATTTAGTTTTCTGACCCCAAGACTCAACTATTTTCTGCAATTCTCCAGCTGTGGTCCTTGGAGAGTCTTTATCCACTCAAACTCTCCTCCTCACCGTGTATTAGGACGATATAGACACACGTCCTCTTCCAGACAGTTTCGTAACATTGATAATGTTGATTGGAAATTATTCATTATTGCCCTGATGGTGGAAATGGGAATTTTCACTGCTCTAGCTCTTTTCTTAAAGCCACTTCACTAATTTGTGAAGCTCAATTATCGTTTTCCACACATCATACATATATTATTTGTTTTTTCTCATTGTGATGGATGATTAAGAGAATTTTGGCTTTGTTTTCCCTCCTATTTATATTTCTGTAGAACAGAAAGCCATGGTTGGATAATTGCATGTTCATAATCACTCTGGAGTGCTCAAAACTGTAAATATGAATGGGAATATACTTTAATATCTACTTTTAATCATAAGAATTTCTATGTGCCAATAATTGTGTCCAACGTGTATTCGAGAAAAACATTTTTCATAATGATATTTCCCCCATTTTTTATTATTATTATCCAATGAAAGGTTAGATTTTTGTGAACTTTTTAAATAAAAGATCAAAAGGATTAACAATGCAGATGCATTTTCACAGCCGCCTTTGTTCAGATTTACCAAGGGTGCCGAAATATTTAACCATGACTGCATATATAATAAACAAAGTCAATTTATCAGCAGCAAACAGTATTAACAAAATTGCTTCTTTTCATGAAAATGTATAGTTCTTTCTTTGGAATCAATATTACACATTGAATTGAACTGTGACTCTATCATCTTACCGATGTATATTGTGTCTTTCTGTTTGAGAGTATTGATTAGTTGTTCTGCAAACACATCTCATCGATGACTTTGTTATCTGTACAAACCTTTCCAAAAGAATGGGCTTCCACTCGTTTCTTGTCCGTTGTAGTTTGATGGTACAGTTTTATGCAATAGAGGTCCATCCGTCAATACCTACTTTTATTCACACGCAGAGGAATTTCAGAAGGCACAAATTGCCGAGCTGTTCAAGCTCCAGTGAGAACATCTGACCACAAAAAGCCTTTCTACTGGCCAACTCACTGTCATCAGTCTATCCCTGAATGCCTCTGTGTTTGGTCCCCTTCAAATGGAAAGAGTCAGCATGAGTTTACCTTGTTTTGAGAGAAGCAAATAAAAGTTGGAACAAATGAGTCTAATAATTCTACAGATTATTTAAAGGAATATTTCACAGAAAAAAAAACATTTTGTCATTTACTCATGTCTAAACTCACAAATGCATCAAGGAGTGTTTTCCGTCGACAACAAGTATATAGAAAGTCAAAGGCAACCAAAATAGTCTGGTTTCCAACATTCTTCAAAATATATTTATGTTCCGACATGAGGGTGAGTAAACGTTGACAAATTTATTTTTGGGTGAAATCCCTTTAAGGTTTAAAGGTAATGGAGAAAAAAAATCACACAAATTGATATTTAATAATTCGAAGCCAATTTTACTTCTTTTACAGTGATTGCTGTAAGAGTCACTTCGGGCTCAGACAGGGCATTCAAAATTGGCACATTTGAAACTGGCCATTTTACAACTCTAGTATCTTTACTCTCAGTTATGCTAACCCACATTCATACTTCCTATTGTTTCTCAGTGTAAATATTGTGTCATGTTTCCAATCATCCAGACATTTCTGCGATCTCCTAGCTGAGATCTGAATCCTGGATTACAGTGCTGCTAATACAGCTGTTTCTGCACACCTGAGAACAAATTCACATTCACTGCTAACAACTGCTAAAGAGGACAGACTGGCACTTGTGACGAGTGTAACCGAGCTGGAAGAGCACCAACAGCAAGCATATTAAAAGCTGACTAAGGCAAGTTTTCTTAAGGAGTGTTTAGGGTTGCTGCTCTAGAAGCCATTTTCTTAATTAAATTCTTTCACAGTATACCAAGGCTAAAATAATTACATTCGTTTGCAGCTATTTTTGTGTGCAAGATTATGTCAAAGTAACTTAAAAACATGTTTTTTGTGCTGCTGCTTTGAGCAAATGTGCACAGCAATATAGGCACTATAAATTCAGTGCGTATTCACAGCTGTGTCTTTCCAGACACCCATTCAGGTAGCCTGTTGTAGTCCTTAATCAAACTGTGATGTATTCCTTAGAGGTGTGCAGTACAATGCAGGCAACGCCTTTAATTAAGAGTGGGTTGACACTCGCCCAGGTGTATACGAATTACACCTTGCTTGTGAAGTTTTAATAAATGTTCGAATTCGGTCGGCATAGAATGCACGTTCTTCTTGCTCTCCCGATTATCGTAGTAATGGTTGGTGATCGGCCGACTGTCATTTGGATGTTTATTGAAGGGCCAAAAACCATACAAATGGACGTTCGAACATATTTCTAAAGCTAAGCTGGCCATGATTAGTCCTGTGCTGGGACGAACCGAATTAAGGCCTCTCTCACGCCAAAACTTTGACAAACTCCTTAAGTATTCTGGATTCAGGAAAATGGGCAGCGGGCTGTTGCTGCCAAAGTCCTCCAGTGTGTAAAAGGCACGCAGGGATACAGGCGTGTTGTGACCGTAGGAGAAGGCTGGCAACAGCAATAAGGCTTGTCCATAAGGAGTAAGGCTTTCCATAAATGGACGACGGCGCTCCATCAGTCCACTGTACCTGTGACAGATGAGAAGGCAAAGAAAAGCCTGAATATTCCTCGCAGTAATTCGGTCCTGTTAACAATGTGTTTAGTAAGGAATAAATATGCGAAAAAATGCAATTCCATTGCCAAAGATAAACCAGTAATAAATACATAAAAAATGATATTTACAGAAACTTTTTAAAGACTTGGACCTTTTAGAGATGCCATAAATGAAGTCTGATAAATGGCCTTAACTACATACAACACAACACTATTTATCATTTTATAATATAATCTATATTTATAATTGATTTATATGTATATTCATATTTTTTGCAGGTAATTTGATATTAAAGGTATGTTGTATGATTGTAGAAAGAAACATTTTCACTGTTTATTAAATATATTTCATTGTAAGTAGATTATTTCAAGTATTTAATGTTACTTTAGTAACTATGTATAAGATTAATCCAGGACCCTAGATTGTAGAACATTTCAACATTTCAACTTTTTTTATTTTATTTATTTACACCTTTATAAATATCTTTCTTTTGCAAAAACAAATAGACTCGAAAACAATATTTTTCAGATGAGTAAGCTATGCGGTGATTGGCGTGCATGCCTTCCCGCCTTCTCGTTTAAAAAATAGTCGCCAATTGCCAGCCTGAACACTATCGGCTGTGTTGGACAACAAACTCTCGAGGTAAAATAAGATGTTTAGTTTTATATTAACTATGCTTCACTCATTGGATAAGATTTAGAAATTCAGGAAATATAGGTTAATTGGTTAGCCAGTCGAGGCTGAAATACCGCAGCTAAAGTATGAAAACTATAAAGTGGGCAGTTACCTAGCAAATTGTCCACTTGTATAGTACACTGTTGGAAAACTACTTTTAATGTGGCAAATATAATAATGCGTATATTTAGTTAACGTTGTCATATGAACAACCATCAGTAATGACATTGGTCTCATAGTTGTAAGTCACAAATTTCGATGGCAAAAAGTGTCATAACTAATCTAAATTCACCTCTATGTGTTGATTCAATAAAGGGAATCGACTTATTTATCTTATTGTACACGGTTTGCACTATACGTTTTTCGATTCACTAAAACAAGCTGCTCTTAGGGGCATTCGTTCTTTAGTTGAACTTCACTGGCTTTTGTAGCTTTAGGTTTTGATTCACTGGCTCGTGAGAGTCGTGTTGATGCACCGTGGAGTGTGAGATAAGACGAGGTACTTCTGTCTGCATCGGAGAAAAATACATGTACAACAAACCGTATCTGATATATCGCTCAGCCTTAATCGCAGTAATTAATCTGTCCACATAACAAATTGCATAGAAAAATGACTGGTGGAAAGCCCTTCTTTGAGTGAGTTTAAATCACGGATTAATAATCATTCATCCGGTTCACAATGTATTAAGCACTGCTGCATTTACAGCACTAAAAGCCAAACCCACAATCACAGACTCACTTCTCATGGAGTATGCTGGGATTTGCAGTCACCAGGTTGGTTTTGTTGCCCACATCTTTCTCATATCTGTTATCCAACGGTGGAAGGTTGCATCTAAAATGCAAGGGTAGACAAAGATTAATTAGGCCATTGTTGCTGAAATAAAATTAGGGAGGTACCACTTTTTCCTGTGGTCTGCATCAAATACAGTATTAAGTCTTGTATCTACACTTAGGAGCATAAAAGCATGAATCATTATTGAGCCACCAATATTATAGGAATGATATCATATGAATTTATATTCTGATCATTTTGACTCTAATCTGGCCAATGGGTAGCATGGGTTGGTCTAATACATACCTAATGACAAACTGGGTTGAATTAATTTCTTCTCCACAGCTACTGTTGGCCAAAATACCTCCATTCCCCACCACGGCACATGACTCCCATGTTGCATTTCCAAAGGGCTGCTCCTACAAACACACACACTGTAACTCCAACCTCATTATAGAAACCTACAGTAATTCACCCTATGCTTTAATGCTGGTTCACTACCTTAGCTAAGATGTTGAACAGGGCTTGTGTCACCTGTAACGGCTTTCTCTTCTCTCCATCATAGACAACATTTGACCCCAGTGGGGTGTTATTCTGTGTGACCACAGCCTTTGACACAGCATGGCATTTGCTACTCAGTAATGACCTGGAAGGAAACAGATGCTCAGTCTGATGTGTTGCAGTCATGTGAAAATCTAATAAATAGACAAAAAGAAGTCTTTATATTTTTTATAGTTTATAGGCCAGAAAATCCCAATGTGTTTTTGTGTAGTAAAGACATAAACTCTAACCTCAAAGGAACAGATCCTTTGATAACAGTTTTCATTTTTGGGAGAACTGTCTCTTTAAAGGGGTCATGAACTGCCTCTGTTTTTTTATTTTGTACTGTTCTCTGAGGTCCACGTATAATGATATCAAGGTATTTACATCAAAGACATAATTTAGAGATTATAGGCTACTTTGTCCTGTTTGAACCCCCTTCATCAGAACGCTCTGTTTGAATAGGTGTGGTGGATTGTAGACTCTGAAGTAAACACCCACTGCTATGATTGGCTAACAGTTGTGTGTTTGACCTTCACAGATGAACGCTGCTGTGATTTAGGTCAGTGGTTCTCAAACGTCTCCATGAAGTACCTCCAGCAGCATATTTTGTATGTCTCACTGTATCTGGCACACCTACTTCACGCCTTGCAGTCTCTAATGAGCTGATGAGTGTAATCAGGTGTGATAGATGAGGAAGACACAAAATGACAGGTTTGAGAACCACTGATTTAGGTCAGAAAACACAAATACTCAATACAATCAAACAATCTGTAATAACAGATCAAATGAATAGTCTCATAATAATGTAAAATAACGTTGTGACATTACTGTACAATCCAATATAGTCAGCACACCATCGTCTTTGTTTCAATCTTTCTGAGAATTTGTAAACAAATCCGTGGTAAAAAATGTGAAGTGAACAAAGGACCAAGTTCTTAGTGACACGGTCTGGAACTTCATTAAAAATAAAGTTCCTTCACTCTTTTTTAACATTGGGATCAAAGGGAAAGCAATGCAAAGACAAGCAATGCTTCATGTTGTCTTCAGAGCATCTTTATCATTTGTTTTCTGCTTAGACCTGCATTCGCCTCTCTCGTTATTTTCAATACATCCGTGAAACGGTGGGCGGGGCTAAAGCAGTGATGTAGAAGTACTTAAACATTGATTAGTCTCAGCCTCAGACGTCACGTCCCATGGACCGTTATCTAAACGTCTGATGCATATGGTACACTTATCTGGAAACACTTCAGGAGTGTCGAAGGCATCGTCGGATTGGTTGAATTATACAGGATTTCCGGGAGACGTGTGTGTCGCGTTCTTAAACGTTCCGCCTGGAAACAGAGATGCCGTGACGCCAAACCCCCTCACGAAAGAAGAAACCCGTTGCGTTTACAACTGTGACTACGAACGCTTATCAGGATCAACTAAACGCTGGATTTTCAAAAGTATGTGAAATTTTTTAATTTTGCGGCAAAGAATCTTTAAAATACATCCGAGAGTTTCACACACCGGTTTGTTATTGTGGCAACATTTCCACGCCACAAAACATGACAGTGATTGGTTGTTTGACGTGTTAGTCAAACGGCCTCATGGGCGGGCCTTGGCCAATGAACGCGGCCATCTATTCCAGACCTTCAGCCGTCAGTCTGAAGCTCTGGCTACGCAATCCACAAGCTGTCATTTTGGCAGACTGGCTTCAATATAAGCTGTTTTTAGACTAATGAGAAAGTTTTGAGTTTTAAGGACGTTTTGAAACTTAAAGGACGTTTTACATCAATGACCACTTATATGCCAAAAACTCAAGGGAATTTTAGTTTCTCAGTTCATGGCCCCTTTAAGTAAGCATTTCTGTAGCATGTGTTGTAGAATTTTCCTTGTTCAAAATGAATTGCTCTGAAGAGGTTTATTAACAAGTTAACAAAAGGCAGAGTAATGATTTACCTGAATCTTTTAAAGTTTGCCTCATGTTTTTTCCATTTGTGTGAGTAGTTATCCAGTGCCTTGGAAACTAATACATTGTCTCTGAAAGATTTAAAAGCATACAAACAGAAATGACAAACATGTGCTTCATGAGATAGAGATTAATAAAGTATTTTCAGGTTTAATTGTTTAATTTCTATGAGAAATCAAAGAAATGTAAACATGAACAATTAATTTATAGACACAACCTGAAAGAATTATAATCTAATATGACTGAAATTAATAAATGAAAATATGAAAATAAAATATATAAAACATTAACGATCTGAAGGCATTTACGATTGGTGTCTTATGTAGAAAAAACAGACATTATGTGCAGTGAAAGCATACTTGCTGCATCCCTTGCAAGATTTAGTTTCTGAGCTTTTTTGAGGAATCTTAGATGAAGGGTGAGGGATTACATTACTGTAGAGAGAAAGAGATTTAAAATGTACATTTAGGAAACATTTACACATAGGCATGCTTGCAGCCAACTTTTTCATGTTTAAACATACAATTTGTTCTCTGAATGACTAATTTGCTGTTCAAAATAATTCAGTTTAGACAGTTCGCAAGAATGTTTGGCATCCCGTGGTATGAAAACGATCGCTGCGAAACACTGGTAGAGTGAACGAGTCCTGAGTTTGAGTGCGGGCACATCCACTTGTGTTGCCAGATAAACGTCTTTGGACTTGTCTTTTCTACTTAATCTGACACTTCAGAAAGTTAATTTTAGTTAGTTTTATGTTTAAGGTTAGCTATATCTTTTTCTTATCTTATTTACAAAAGATTTTAACTAATTACAGTTTATTTTTTTATCTAATTATTTTGTTTTTATTTGTTTTCATAGTATTATCTGGCAACACTGCATCGTCGGCACTTAAACTGACAGTAAATCAAAAAGGACCACAGATGGTTTGCTGAAAGGATGACACATTTGTTAAGGAAAACACAAACACACATCAATATATTATCTGTCAGTAAAACAGTAGCATTTAACGCTAATACACAGATCTAGAACAAGTAAACGCAAACACTAGCCATAAAGAAGCCTATAATATTTCATTAAGTTTAGTAGTTACATTTTCACAAAATCATGCTAAAAACATTCATAAGAGCACTAGACAAAGTTATCATACAGCAATGGTTATGAAAACTATTACAGTAATAGACTATGTATTGATACATGAATAATAAATAACTTATCAAATGATCCACCCCTAACCTATAGTAAAGTATTAACAAATTTTGATGCAATAAATATGGTTTGATTTGCAATAAATATGGTATGATAGTGTTCCTGTGGCTCAGTGGTAGAGCATTGTGTTTGCAGCGCAAAAAGTTGTGGATTCAATTCCCAGGGAACACACATACTGATAAAAAAAATGTATAGACTGAACGCACTGTAATTTGCTTTCGATAAAAGCGTCTGCTAAATGCGTAAATGTAAATGTAATGGTTTAACTATGTTCATCCCTCCAAAACAGAGACAACATCTTTCACAAACATCTATATGTCTGTAATGAGTTGTATTTGAATACAACTCCCTGAATGTCAGCGGAGACCAACTAGCCCCAGAGTCAGATCCCCAGTGAAGACCTCGTCACCTAGACGGCCATCGGGACAAGACCACGGGAACCAGATAAGTCCTCTGCACAATCGAAGTTGTCTGCAGCATGGATCAAACTGCTGGTTCGTCTGGCCGGAGGAGAACTGGCCCCCGACTGAGCCTGGTTTCTCCCAAAGTTTTTTTCTCTGTTCTGTCACTGATGCAGTTTTGGTTCCTTGCCGCTGTCGCCTCTGGCTTGCTTAGTTGGGAACACTTCATTTTCAGTGTTATCGTCAGATACTGGACAGATACTGGACAATGAGCATCTCTGAATTCAATGATCTACTGCCTTTAACTGAACATTGAGTGTTTACTATTGTCCTTTTGCATTATTGACACACTATTTTCCTATTTGATACTGTAAAGCTGCTTTGACACAATGTGTGTTGTTAGAAGCACTATATAAATAAAGGTGACTTGACTTGTAGGGGTTATTTTAGCAGTTTTTAACCCCACCATAGACATCACTCATTATCAAAGCCTGGCTACAGCCATGCTTGTAGCTCACATAAGGGCAGATAAAATATCAGAAACAATTGGCTTTATCTGGGAGAGCAATAACAACAGTTAGTTAACTAACTGAGAGAGCACTAATAGTTTGTGTGCTGCAAACAGCCTGTCTATTTTTCTATCTTAGTTTTCACTTTCTGTTCCTCCCTTACATTACGTCACACTATATCACATGGTTTCCGCTACATTCATTCTGCCATGGCGGGCCGCCACATCATCCCATCCCAGCCACAGCTGCAGCTTTTCAGTGACTTCATAGTGACGCCACTCACATCATTCACAGTCTGGTAATCAGTGGAGGAGACAGAGCACGACTTGAATTTCAGCACAAGCTATATTTTGCGCCTTATTGCATGTAAACGGCCAAATACATACAAACTTTTGTCAAAATACCCAGCTTGGCAAGTTTTCATGTAAACACAGTCAGTTTATATTAAACAGTCTGTATATAGGCTATTAAATGAATGTAAACCATTGAGAAGCAATACGCATGTGTAACAGTATATTAGATCCATCCACGAGGTCTTAAAAGAGCCTAAATAAACCTGCTCCTGTCTGTGTCTATCCAGTGTTATTTTACAGTTGAATTGTAGTAATTCTTTACCTAAATATTACTGTTAGATCTACCTGGAAAATTAAAGTACCGTTAGCTTCATTTGTATCTTGTTAATGGTTTTGTTTGTGCTATTGCATGTCGTTAATTTATTTGTTCTTATTTTATTACTTACTTTTTGCATCTTTTTTAGTTAAAATAAATTAAATTCTGAGTTTGAGTGCACATGATTCTTGGGTGGGGATGTTTAACCACCAGGGGAAGGAGACGTGGTTCACAGGAAACTGCCCTGCTGCCACAACTGGAAAAAACCCTACAAGAAACACTGATGTCATACACTGTAAAAAATGACTGGGATTTTAACGGTAAAAAAAACGAGTAGCCCCAGAGTGCTCCCTGGACTATGGAGCGGGGCGACACATTAAGGTGGGGCGACACGTGTCGCTCCGCCCACCCCCAATTTCATTGGTTTATATTATAATACAGCAGAGCTTATTGGTGTAGACGTTTGCACATAAGCATTCGTTTGTATACGTTTTTATAAATGATCTACACTGTTTTGCTGTACTACAGAAATATTAAGTGCTAACAACAGCGATTTTAGTTAGAATCAATTAGAAAATGTTTGTTTTTTTAAACTTATGATGAATTAGTTAGATTAAGTTCCTATCAAACGCTTGGTGGTGCATCTCCGAGTACTTCGGCAGAACAGAGCTGTGTATAGCCTGAATGTATAGCCTGTAAGTCACTTTGGAAAAAAACGTCTGCTAAATGCATATATGTAAATGTATAAATAGCCTCACCTATGATAAATATTAATTATGTTTCTGTGTGATGAACGTAAATAGTGGTCCTCAATCTCAACAGGTGGGTTGCACGTTAATTGAAGTCAGACATTATTGCACTTTTCACTGTACACGAAGCAGACTGAGCAGTTTTAGCTGGGCGATGTTGATAAAAATGATCCACTGTTTGAGATTTAGTTGTTTTGTATAACGTATATTTATATGTAGTCTATATTCCTTATTTTAGGATCGTGGATAAGCAAAAACTTGGGATATGATGATAATTCACTATAGTTCAGTAAGACATAGACAAACCCGCAAATGTTTTTATTTTAAAGACTATCTGCGGTGACAAATAAGACTTTAATACCAGATAGTCCATCATCGTGAACTGGGGTTTTATGTGTGGATAATGGAAATAACAAACTTGCTGAAACTATTTTATCTTGCATATAGGCCTATTTTAAATGTTTTTGTTTACTAAAACAGTTATTAAATCTGACCCACAGCAAATATTATTATTAATGTGCTTTAGTGTGTATTTAAGCAATACATGTTAATTTTCTCTGCAGCATTTTTATTTATACTTTTATATAGCCTATATGCGCAAATTATATTACTGGTTTTGTGGCTCAATCCTTTAAAAAGAACCAGGAATCACTGTATTATATTAGGCCTAGAGACTTTAGATTTTCAGTCGTTATTATAGTCTTTAATAAATGTAAAAATATGAATCACAGAGAAGGTCTCTTTTAGTCATTAAAAGTGCTCACCTACCTATTGCACAGATTTACAGCTCTGAGTGATTTAATATTCGATAGTTATGCAGGTCTATATGGCTACAATGATCGAGTGTTAATAACTGAATATAAAAATTAATCCCGTACACAGATCAGAACACGCACACACAATGAGGGTGTGGATACATAAATAATTAGATTTTTAATACCTGATGTCACGGACACTTATTTACTATGAGATAAGAACCTTTAAAAACTCTAAGAGAATCAATATAGGCTCAAATATTTAATTAAGATATAAACAAGGAAACATTGAGCTTGCCATGAAAGCATTTATTAGCACTTTATAAACTACAAGTTTGTGACGCATTGAGCAACGTAGGCTATAACTCATCTCTTTAAACAACAGCAAAAAACGGTTGTGCTTTAAAACGTCAAATCAGCCGCTTATGTTCGTGTTCGTTCATCTCTAAAATACAGTAAATTATCATAGTTTGTGTAAAAAAAATCCAACTTAGTGCTGATCCGTGGCCTGACGATCCTCAAGGAAATATAAGAACCCGGAGCTGCTGTCATCAAGAGTTTATTTGTAAACAATGACTTCATCTGACTAAAATTACCATGGTTCCTAAACAGATAATAATTAAGATAGGCCTATGATTCTAGAGTTAGCACATAATATTTCTGTGATATGGCCGAATCAAATACAAAGCAATATGCATGCTCGGGTCTACACCAATAAGACTTGCAGTGTTATAAACCAATAGAATTGGGGTGGACTCGTGTCGCCCCACCCCATCGTCCAGATTGCACTCTGGAGTACATGAAAAAAAACTGTGAAAATGCTACAGTAAAAACCTGTTAAATGGTTAATGGTAAGTTCCAGTAAAATCTACAGGGAAAACTCGTAAACTGACTTTCCCAGAATTCCCTGAGTTGTGTTTCAAATTGTGTTAGATTTTTATGTTTTTCTTTGAAATAACTGTTTCTTCCTTATCAGTTATGTTTATTAGGGTTGTATTTTACATCTAATGTTGTTAAATGAATGTTTATTGCATATTTCAGTTTAATGAATCTCACCGTGATGGTGTTTAGTGCTTGTGTGAACGACACGGTGCACCTTCTATATATGATATCATTTAAAACCGTGGTCAACAACAGGTGGCCAGCCAGCAATAATATTTGGTCTGTGTCCGTATCCAGATTATTATGAAAGCAGATGGTTCTGAAATAAATCTGTCATAACAGTAACAGTTACTCACAATCAGAGTATGTGAGCGGAGTGGAGCGGTGTGATTTTGACTGGAGCGAGGAGTGGATTATTAAAAGTCGGAGCGTTATGTTTTTCACTCGCTCCACCACCATCACAAGTACAATTCATGCCACCGACCCCTAATATAACTGCATATTTAGCAAGAATGCACATGTTAATATTTAGCTAACTTGATGGAGAAGGATCACTCAAATCAGAAGAATGTGAAGACTATATGATGACGGTAATGGACATGAGCGGTAAGTTATAAGTTCTCAAAGAATTAGTTTGTTGCTTCTAGTCTAGATACTGAATATTTTCAGCTGAAAGCATGATTTAAACAAGTACTACAACACTTGTTCACACACTGTCGCTCTCTCAATAATGCATTCAGACTAATGTAATCTTACAGTGCTACTTCATCTGTATCTGATTTCGAATAAGTAGATATCTGTAAGAAATGCATCGATCCGTAGGTAAAATAACTGATGAAAACCGTTATTTTCATCATAAACAAAATCTGCACCACAAAAAAGCTGCTATTATAATGCTGACAGCCATGTTATTAGCTTGTCATGTGGACGTGGTAGGAAAGAAAAGTTTGCACACCAGCGTCCCAATAAGTCACTTATTATCCTTTGACTATGTTCTGGCCCGCTATCTAGTGGCAAAAATGTATTTTTGGCCCGATGCCAAACTTACTTGCTGACCCCGATTTGAAAGTTGCTTTTGATGAGCTTTGGTTCATCGTGTGACTTTCTCATCACCATCTGCATTTGGTGGTTATCAGTGTATTTCAATGGTACAAAACAGATTTCAGTACTTCAATAAGTTGGTATATTAACATTATATTAGTTAATGAAATTACGGCATTTAACTCTAAATTTAAGTTAAAACCGTAAAACCTCAAATGTTGTTAACCTTATTTTTTACTGTAGAATTCAGTAAAAACACAGCTGCTAGTTTTTTACCATAAATGTTATGATTTTTCTTTTTACAGTGTACATATCGCTTTCTGCCTCCTTTGCAAGCTGTTTGCAAAATAGATCCAGATGTTAAACTGGTTAAACTACGCTGATTAGAGCTGAGAGTGATCCTGTGGTGTAAATGTAGTATTTTGTTAATTTGTTTGAAGTATTTAATTGTACATTTCTTAAAAAAAATTAAAAGAAGATTCCTCAGAGCAGTTCACATATCTAACCTTAAGTATATCTAAACACAAACATCCTTGTTGAATATAATCCTACAATTACCTTCCAACTACTCACAACGTGAGTTGATGAGTGCCACAGGAGACCTTTGACCTTCCAAACTCAGGATATAATCTATTTGTACGTTTACTCTTCATGAGGCCTATGTAGCTATTAAACATTTTAGCATTACAGAGGTGATTCACCAAAATCCACTTTTATAATACTTATCTTCCAGCAAAAATTAAAGTTTGTTTCCTGTAATTTGGCATCTAAGTAACAGAAGCTCAATTAATGTTACCTATAGTGGACCACCCAGTGATTCTGTGCCGCCGTGAAGTTCTCAGCGAGTTTAATCTCCCACATGCCTCGTTGTGATTAAAGGCTGCTGTTGCCAATGTAACAGCACATAATAAGGGAAAGGTCACAGCCATGACAGAAAAAAGCCCAACATTACCCTCAGTAACACCATGCATAATCATTCATATATTTACTCAAGCAATGTAAAGCAAGTTTTAAAGCATGTTAAATAACTGGCTTTGAAATAGATACACAATATAATATTACACTAGAAACCACATTTCAAAATATAATGTCAAAATATAATTTTCATAAATGTTACTTTGAAGAACTATTTTTAGCTGATCTAACTTCTCTGAACGTTTCTATTTATACCTGATCCAACTTTTTATTACATATCATTAACATGCCAGGATTCAGACCTTAACGCGGCCGTTCAATGCACTTGTGTTCCAGCTGACTCGAGAGCGAGAATGTAAACAAATTACATTTATTATGGAATTTGATAATCGATTATGATGACTGTGATAATACCCAAATGTGTTACAGAGGCTGTCTCAAAGATTGAGAAAACAAATGTATAAAATAAATTGAGAAAGATCATCCTGCCCAATTTTGATTTCTGCACTGATATGCATACATTTTTAAGTTAATTTTCTTTTCATAGCCATGCAGTTGCAGTATATTATGCATATACAGGAATATTTGTAGAAAATACACTTGTGTTTATTAAGTGTTATGTAAGAGATAGTTTGCAATCAGCCGGTTATTATTAAAAAATAAACCAGGTTACAACAATATTAAATTCATATTATTAATACTGCATATGATAGCAATTAATAAATGAAATGCAACATTTTGCAGTTGTTATTGCATAAAACAATAGTTACAGCATTGCCATGGGCAGCATGAATGTATCGGACTACTAAATACTGCGACTGACCAATCATAATTATGTTTTATAGAGAACATGTAATAGATGCCATTTAGTTGATAATTTAATTGTCTTGGTTAATTTGAAGATTGTTGTTATTCATAATAGAATTGATTATGTTTCAGTCAGTAAATGTTCTGTCACATGAAATGCAAAAATATACAGCAACCTATATAGCCTATAAATCATAAAATATTACTGATACACTGTATATGCAATATGTTAGTAAATATTTTTTGTCTTTATATACATACATACATACATAGAGAGAGAGTGATGTCTCTGAAAGAATACATGAAGCTTTTGAATAGCTAATGTTAGTGATCATGTGTAATGACTTTCTAAGCATTTGAATTTAAGAGATCAATGTTCAGACAAGCAAAATAAACTTTCAAATATCTACTAATGTGAAAAGTGATACAAAACTTTACTGAAACAGGGTAAACAGCAAACATCTAAAGTCGCTTCCTAACAAAGTAATGTAATCTTTTACAAATCAAATATCTGCAAATGTCTGACAGAATAAAGATTAAAATGGTATTTGCTTCTTTAAAAATATGGGTAACCATCTTGAAACTTCATTTCAGTCTTGGTGACTCGACGTGCTGTAACACTTTTAAAGTTCACTCTCCAAATAGTAGGACAGACAAGATACACACACGGGCTGACATGGATATACTCACTTGTTAGAGAGGAATATCCAGAAGGCCACACTGCAGAGTGAACACAGGAGGATGATAGGAAGGAGCCAGAGCGTACGAGTCTTCATAACGCGCATCCACTCTCACACACAAGCTTTGTCGCACACATAGCTGCTGACAAGCATGCTCTCATAAACTCTCATTTAAATGCTGCTGTACTCGCTGCCAATGACTTCCTCTTGGCGGAAGGCGGACCGCCTTCCTCTCCTTGTTTTATCCCCGATTTTGTGTCTTGACGACTGCTCCCCTTTCTTTACTCTCTCTCTCTCTCTCTCAGACTGTTAATCTCCTCACCCTCCCTCCCTCTTCTTAATTTAACTGCCACTTGCTCTCTTTTTCCCTCTCTTTCCTCTACTAACAGGCTTGGCTTTTTATCACTTCTCTGCAGCTTTGCTCTTCTCTTGATCTATCAGCCCACCTTCTTCTCGTGTCTTCTTGTCTCGCACAATAACAAATTCATCCGCTCCTTTCTTGGCCGCTATGTTCCTTTAATGCATCTTTGTTATTTTCCATGCTTCTCCAACCTTATCCTTCCCTCTGTGCTTCCTTGTATTGTAGCTGCTCAGACTTTCCTTTCGTCCGGTTCCCTAGAAAACTCAAACTGTTGCTTCTTCTGCATTCTCAACCCCCTCCGCTTCTTCTCGCTTGCTCCTCCCTTCCTATCTCACTCTCTCTCGGGGTAATACGAGTGCCGAGTTCAGAATTAGCCCATGGCAGCTCCTCGTGACTGGGAGGAAGGGTTGAGTGCGCTAGAAGGGGTTTCCCCCTTCATTTTAGCCAATGATGTCAAAGAATGCAAAGGGCAGCGGCCAATCAAATGCTCGTCTGATGTGACCCCCAGAAATTACTGTTCAGCACGATTATTGTACTGAATCATATTTTACTGATGTCGAGGAGTTGATATTTTGAGCATTTTGGCAATGCAACAAACTAAAAAAGTGTGGTAAACAGTTCAGTTACTGTTTACCACACTGAGACTTCAGAAAATCCATCACTTTAAAACAAGTCACTGATAAATATCCCTGTTGCATCACATTGCAAATACTGAGCAATCCTAATAGTGATTCCGAATTATGTTTCTATTATGTGAATCATCAGTAAATATTTTATGTGCTTTGATATTTTTATCTGCTTGACCACACACACATAGCAGTCGGCTGATTGCTGCTGATATGCTCTTGGTCTTGGCTAGCATGGAATTCAACTAAAATAACAGAGTCTCTTTGGTTGCATAAAGATGCGTGGTGATTAAATAGAATTTATGATGATCATGCAGATGTTTACTTGTTTTATGATGTTCTATGTGATGTTTCTTTATCCTTGATGCCTTGCCCCAACCCACGTTATCAGGACTATGCAACTGGTTAAGGACACCCTCTTTTGTTTTCTTATATACCACAGTTACATGTAATGCTTTACTTATTCTCCTGCTAGTCTTGAATGTTATGTTTTGCATACTCCGTTAATAAGTGTTAGCTTAAGGAAAGGGATGTAGAGTTGTTAAATGTTGTATAGCCCCTTGAGGTTGGTGTTGTTTTGAGTGGGCAGGCAGTTTGGGTATAAGGTGCAGGGACACGGACGGAGAGTCGGGTGTGCACCGAGTAAGAAATAAACTACAAGTTCTGTTGTGCAACTACATCCTGTTTTGTATCAGTTCTTCACACATCTACACTCTCGCTCTTCTTAATTTAACTGCCACTTGCTCTCTTTTTCCCTCTCTTTTCTCTACTGACAGGCCTGGCTTTTTATCACTTCTCTGCTGCTTTGCTCTTCTCTTGATCTATCAGCCCACCTTCTTCTCGTGTCTTCTTGTCTCGCACAAGAACAACTTATAGAACAAATGCTATAATGTTAATGTTCCTGTCATCTGTTTGCGGAGAGTCCCCCGAAGCAGCAGCAACTTCAGTGTCAGGCTTGCAAAAACACTGAAAGGGTGTAGTTCATGTCATATCTCCTTTATTAGTTAATTAAAGCTTAGCAATAGTCGTCAACAGAAATATGGCGTGATTATCAGAAAGACTGTGCTTCGCAACACAGACTGGATGAATTTATGAATCAACTTGTGAAAGGTCTGTCACAAAACGATGCTGTTAGGTATCGGCATACTTTAAGTGAGTATACGCAAATCCTTGACCTTTCCTGGTGGGTATACGGCGTACACCATCACGTAGACTACACCACTGCCCCGTTTACGGGGCATGTTGTCACATTTCACTTCCAATTTTGAGGGTAAATATAGAAAAACATATACACTGTATTTATGAAACAAAGTGACATTTGTATAAAATAATTTATAATTTAAATAATGCGCATGTGCGACCTGCGCATATAGTACGCGTGTACTGTTCTGATGACGAAATACAGTACTGCACGCTAAGAGTGAGAAGCCAAAAATGTATCACCAAACACCAATTACTTGTACATTCATTATATAGACAAAAGTACTGGAACACCCCCTTCTTTAGAAGAGAAAAAGGCACTTCCAAACTGTGGCAACAAAGAAATGCATGTACTTAAAAATTGCATTTCCATCTCTGTTGCAACAGTTTTGAGGTGTATGAAATGATTGTACCCATATGTACTCATATGTCATTGGTGTTTGTTTGTGAGTTTTTTGCTCATGGTCTGCATTTAAAGTCACACCAGAGGTGTTCAGTTGTCTTTCTGCAGACCAGTCAAGTTCTTCCACACTGACTGAATCATCATTTCTCTCTGATTCTTGTCTTATACACAGAGACACTGTCATGTTAGAATAGAAAAGAGTTATGTCCAAACTTTTGCTATAAAATTAGAAGCACACACTTCTCTAGAATATCATTATATGCTTAAACATTAAGATTTGAACTCACAGAAATGACTAAAGTAGTCAAACCTTTCATTAGAAGGGGGTGACTTAATACTTTTGGCAATATAGTGTATTACTTTAATATTACTTTTTAACATTTAAACTTGTGTATTATTGACAGATACTGATATTGACAGAGTGCAAACTTTCATGCTGAAGAGCCACTGCCAAGTATGTTATTAACATAATGTGAATAACACTTTTAAAATGTGAAAGTATACATTTCGTCACAGGATGAAATTCCTAAAAAGAAATAACATTTATTCAGTCTGTTATTTAATTCCAAACATTACTCCTGGTCACAGGCTTTCCTAAATATTTAGTTTATACATTGGTTTATAAGTTTAATGATACAACGGTCAAACATTAATTAATGTGTGTATACCTATATATCTCAACTATGTTTGGATATATTCAATTTGGTGCAGCCGGCCTATTGATGCCTTTTCGGGTATTGAAAGGTCAAAGTTTATGTTTCCTACTAAAGTTCGCCATGTAAAGAATGCAAACAGAAAATGTTTTATGTCAAACATGACAAATAATGTTACGGGAAGTAGACCCGACAGGAAATGGAATAACACAGTGAAGTTTATCTGAATTCAGCAGTCGGGTAAGCAGGGAAGAATGGTGAGTAAGTATCTTGAAGTACTTAGTATGTTAAAGAATATACAGATGATGGTTTTCTTGCCAGGAACTCGTGGATGACGTGGTTGAGCACATGCCTCGGACCAACACCGAAGATGAGCTGGGGTGACAGACGAAGACAGGCAGACGTAGGACCAACGAGGACCAGGAGGTAAGCAATCTTGAGGTAAGTAACTGTGTAGAGACCGTGTGAGTCCACTTCATGTCAGCAAGATCAGACAACTGACTGAGGTGAGGTGTGTGCTTAAGTAGTGCTGGCTTAATTGAGTGTTGATGAGGTGCAGGTGGTTTGAGTTAAAACTCAGGTGATAGTGATCGCTGTGAGAGCCTGGCTGATCTGTGACATTTATGTTCCTTCTATTTCATGTTCCTCCTTTATCTTCTAAGAAGCTTGTTAAACAAGTTCAGGCCATTCATCGATTTGTTTGATTTAAAATGAAATACACACACACACACACACACACACACACACATACATATATATATATATATATATACAATGCTGCTTGAAATATTGTGAACCCTTTAAAATGTTCTGTATTTTTGCATTAATATGACCCAAAACATCATCAGATTTTCACACAAGTCCTGAAAGTAGACAAAGAGAACCCAATCAAACAAATAAGACAAAAATATTGTCTTTGTCATTTATTTATTTATTCAGAAAAATTATCCAATATTATATATCTGTGTGTGTGGCAAAAGTGTGTGAATGTCTTGGATTAGCGATTAAATGAATATCAAATGTCAGTACGTGACCTGTTTTATTCAAAGAATAAAATATGTCTGTGGAAGTGAATCATGTCACAAACAAAGCAGATTACTGAGGACCTTGGTAAAAGATTTGATGTTGCTCATCGGGCTAGAAAAGGTTACAAAACCATCTCTATTCAGACAGATTGTGTACGAATGGAGGAAATTCAAGACCACTGTTACCTTCCTGAGAAGTGGTCGACCAACAAAGATCACTCCAAAGCAGAATGTGTAATAGTTTGCAAGGTTGCAAAAGTTCTCAGGGTCACTTCTAAGCAACTAAAGGCCTTTCTCACATTGGCTAGTGTTAATGTTCATAAGCCCAGCATCAGCAGAACACTGAACAACCATGGTGTGCATGGCAGAGTTGCAAGAAGGAATCCACTGTTCTCCAAAAAGAAAATTGCTTGCTAAAGATCATGTGGACAAGCCAGAGGACTGTTGGAGAAAGGTTTAATGGATGGATGAAACCAAAATAGAACGTATGGGTTTAAATGAGAAGCTATTATGTTCAGAGAAAAGAACACACAGCATTCCAGCTTAAGAATCTCATCCCATCTGTGAAACATGGTGGTGGTAGTATCATGGCTTGGGCCTGTTTTCCTGCCTCTTGGCCAGGACAGCTGCCATCATTGATGAAACAATGAACTCTGAAACATACCAGAAAATTCTAAAGGAAATGTCAGGACATCTGTTTAAGAGTCTCAAGAGAAGATGGATTATGCAGTAAAACAACAACACCAAGCACACAAGTCATTCTACCAAAGAATGGTTAAAGATAAACAAAGCTAATGTTTTGGATTGGCTGAGTCAAAGTCCAGACCTTAATCCAATTAAAATGTTGTGGAAGGACCTAAGCAAGTAGTTCATAGGAGGAAGCCCACCAACACCGCAAAGTTTAAGTGGTTCTGCACTAAGAAATGGGCTAAAACTCCTACGTTATTGTGCAGGACTGATCCGCATTTACAAGAAACTTTACCTTCAGTTACTGCAGCAAAAGGGGGTCACACCAGATACTGAAAGCAAAGATTCACACACTTTTGTAATGCACATACATGTAACACTAGATAATTTTTCTGAATAAATAAATGACAAAGAAAAAAGTTCTCTCACTTGTTTGATTGGGTTCACTTTGTCTACTTTCAGAACTTATATGAAAATCTGATGATGTTTTGGGTCATATTTATGCAGAAATATAGAAAAAAGGTTCACAATCTTTCAAGCAGCTCTGTATATATATATATATATATATATATATATATATATATATGTGTGTGTGTGTGTGTGCGCTTGTTTGTTTATGCTACATTGTGGGGACTAAATGTACTCACAAGGATAGTAAAACTTGACATTTTTGACAAGGGAATTTTTTTTTATAAAAAATATTAAATGATGTTTATCTGAAAGGGTAAAGTCTAGGTTACATACGTCCCCCTGATGGAGGGAACGGAGACGTTATGTCGTAATTTACTTGGAAGCCCCAATCATCTCCGACTTTAAGAGAAAACGCAAATGAAGATTTTGCATACCTGAGCCACTCCCCGTGCATACGGGTATAAAAGGGCGACAGGTGCATCCACTGATTAGGTTTTATGCTGAGGAGCCGAGAACAAGTCCCTGGCAACCAGCGATGTTCAAGATTGTGGCATGGGGACATAACGTCTCCGTTCCCTCCATCAGGGAACGGGGGTTACATACATAACTAGACATTCCCTATCTGTCGGTCACTACGAGTTATGTTGTGATGACATAGGAGTCCTATGGAAAGCGCCACAAGATGAACCTCGTCACAACCTCGTGGCATGCAGATGTTGACAAGCGAGTGCGTGACAGACAAATGCCATGCAAGAGGTTGCAACCTTCCCACCGCAAATTCGCTAACCTTGGTGCCTGCAGGGACCCCTGAGTACATCGTGCTGGAGATAGCCAAGCTGCTGTTCCTTTCCCCACAGAAATCAGAAGGGATATCGACCTTCAGTGAAAGACGGCTTCAAGTCTTTCCTATTTGTTGTTACAGCTTGGCAGTAACGGCAGGGAAGCGAGCCTTCCGGAGAAGGGTGTTACGGAGGCCACATCCTGCCCAAAGGGAGGTAACATGTGGATACACTGATATGGACTGACCCAGGCTTGGGACAGTACTACATACGACTGGGCTCTGGGGCAGATCCTACCTAGGTGTAGGGAGGAGGGCTGCCAGCATAACCTGACAGAGAGCTCTGTCAAAGAGAAGACACGGGTTTACCACCGCACCTTCATCCTCAGAGGACGTAAGTCCATTCGCTACGTGAGGAGTAAGAGGTCTGTGGGGACGTACCCGGCGGAGAGGCTATTACGGTCACCCTCAGATCTCCCAGCGTGCCAGCCGGTGGTCCTCGAGCCAGAGAGACCAGCGCGGGTATGAAGGTTTTTGAGAGACTTTTAAAGAAACACATTTGCTCCTCCATCCCTGCTACCTTGGACCCTCTTCAGTTTGCCTATCGGCCAAATAGGTCTACTGATGATGCCATCTCCCAGGTACTGCACTCCTCCCTCACTCACATCGACAGCAAAAATGGCAACTATGTCAGGCTGCTATTCATAGACTACAGCTCAGCTTTCAACACTATAGTCCCCACCAAGCTGGCTGTTAAACTCTCAGACCTTGGCCTAAACACTTCACTTTGTGACTGGATTCAAGATTTCCTCACCGCCAGACCACAAGTGGTGAAAGTCGGCCAGTTCACCTCCAACTCCATCACCCTGAACATAGGAGCCCCACAGGGCTGTGTCCTGAGCCCCCTGCTATACTCTCTATACACCCACGACTGCGTGTCCTCTCACAGCTCCACCTCTATTGTCAAATTTGCGGATGATACTGTGGTTCTGGGCCTCATCAACAACGATGACGAGGCCGCATACTTGGATGAGGTGGAGAGACTTACATCATGGTGCCAGGACAACTGTCTCTCTCTGAACGTGAGCAAAACTAAGGAGCTGATCGTGGACTTCAGGAAGAGACAGCAGCAGCCCTACACTCCTCTTATGATCAGTGGAACCCCTGTGGAGAGGGTGAGTAGCTTCAAGTACCTCGGTGTAAACATCTCCGAGGACCTGACTTGGACTACACACATTCAAACACAGGTTAAGAAAGCCAGGCAAAGACTGTACCATCTGCGACAGCTGAGGAAATTCAGGGTCTCACCAGCTATCCTGAAAACTTTCTACTCAGGGGCCATAGAAAGTGTTCTGACTCAGTGCATCTCAGTGTGGTATAATAATGCCACAAACCAGGACTGCAAAGCTCTACAGAGAGTCGTGCGCTTAGCTGAGCGCATCTCAGGGTCTGCTCTCCCCTCTCTGCAGGCCATCTACATCAAACGCTGCAGAAGCAGAGCTGCTAAAATCCTCAAAGATTCAACTCACCCCAGTAACCATCTTTTCGGTTTACTGCCATCTGGCAGGCGCTTCAGGAGCATGATGGCAAAGACTGAAAGACTGAGGAAGAGCTTCTTCCCTCAGGCCATCAGGCTCCTAAACTCAGCCTCATAAACACTTACAAGACCCATTGTTAACTGTATATATTCTCTCTGTAGTCACATTCTCATCATTGCTGCTCTATGTACAATACCCTGAACAACCCGTCTGCACATCCCTCTTATTCACATTACTATTTATTAAGTCCCAGTACACTGTTTTTCTTTTTTTGTACATATTGTTTTTTGCACATCTTGTTTTGCACTTTTTTTATTTCATTGCACATTTTACTCTTTCTCCTTTTCTTACCATATGTATGCCCTTGTGTTATGTTACTTTATATAATTTGTATTCTTATTATTTTGCACTGTCCACTGAGCGGACCTGATTCGATTACATTTCACATCTAATTATACCTTGTATAACTATTATGTGACAAATAAAGAAACCTTGAACCTTGAACCCTTGGGTGGCGGCAGAGGGTGCCAATCCTTTGAGAAAGGAAAGGGGAGATCGCTGCGAAGTCATGCTCATATGCCCACAAAAGGCGCATGAGTCATCCACGAACGCATCTTCAGCGTGTTGGAAGCCCAGACACTGAAGACAAGATCGTGTCCGTCATCCGTGGACAGGAAACGACCGCAACCAGAAGGACACGGATGGAACGGCATCTTGAAAAAGACGCAACCGTCCGTGATTTGCTCTTTTAGAATTTGCTCTTTTAGTTGAAGTGCCCAGGGGAATCGCTGCTGAGAGGGACTCCGCTGACTGCACCGTGACGCCAACCAGGAACAAATAAAGAGATGAAAGGCTTGTGGAGATCAGCACACTTCTCATCCACTCGGCTCCGAAGCAAAAATCGAATGAATGGATGCACCTGTCGTCCTTTTATACCCGTATGCACGGGGAGTGGCTCAGGTATGCAAAATGCACTAGCCAATTTCATTGGCGTTTTCTCTTAAAGTCAGAGATGATCGGGGCTTCCAGGTAAATCCCCTATGTCGTCGCGACATAACTCGTAGAGACCGACAGATAGGGAACTACGCAAACAGGTTTTGCTGTAAGAAGTTTATGGTTAGGAGATAGAAAATATTGTTTGATCAGTATAAAAGTTATAGAAGTCCATATAAAGTCCCCACAATTCACAGAAACAAACGTGTGTGTGTGTGTGTGTGTGTGTGTGTGAGAGAGAGAGAATTCATTTATTTATTTACTTAAAACTGTGAGTTCATGAGCATTTGAATTTAAGGTAAGTTATAGGAAAGGTATGGAAAGGTATGTTCCCAACTCACAACATGATTGATTTGCGGTACGTACTGTACCTGACACAAACCCACAAGCTCGGTTATTTATTAACTGCTCTCTTAAGCTCTTCTTTTAAAATACAAGTGCATGAGTACATTGAACTGTAATCTAGCATCAATAATCACTGAAAAAAGAAAGTTTCAAGTGGGGTAATCAAGATCAACTCAAAAAAGGAGCATAAATGTTTTAGCCGTAGAATTCCTTATGATGTACAAAATCTCATAATACTGTTCTAATGAAATACTTCAGGATTAATGGCTGTTCGGCATGAGACATGGCTGTTTGTGCACTGGTTTCTACAACTGTGGACTGGATCAAGTAATGGGTGTCTCATTCCAGACGTGGAGATCACACAGTCTTTACAATGTAAACTGATATTATGAAATCTCCAAAATATTCTGCCACATGGTTTCTGTATATTGAATAATGCACAGTAACGCATTTTATACTGAATCCACTTATTTCTAGTAATACAAAACCGTAATAAACCTGTCTCACCAATGATGCAAGAAAGAGTTTTTGCACGTACACTATTCAGACAAAACATTCAAAAGAAGAAAAAAGATGAGGAAGCCATTGTCTTCTAAAAGGAAACATTTAGGAGACAATAAGAAAATAAAATAAAAATACCAGTTTAAATACTATTATGTATTACAGAATAACATTTATAGAAATAACATTTTTGTCCACTGTCACACCCTTGCTTTTTAATTTATCACAATCAGACAATGTCCCGTAATATTTCCAATAAGTTGTATGAATTCATCGTACCATAAAATATCACTCCACGCAGATGATGTTTTGCTGTATATATCAAACATCACAGACTCGGTTAAGGAATGCTTAAAATGATCTGATACATTTGGTAAACTGTCTGGTTACAAGATTAATTGGAACAAATCCATACTTATGCCCCTTAATTTAGCTGCTAAATCATAGATTCAGAACCTACCCACTACGATTCCGGTCAGTGACCAATTTAATTATCAACCATTTCCAAGTGTAACTATCAGTTTTTTCTGGATAAGATTAAGAGCGATCTTCTGTGTTGGTCTCCACTCTGTTTGGATCTTCATGGAAGGATAGCCACTGTTAAGGTTAATATATTTCCGAGACTAAGCTTTTTATTTTCAGTGTTACCTCTGTCACCATCCACTGGCTATTTTAAAGAGATCAATACATCAGCATCCAATTCTTGTGGAATAATAAACTGCCTAGAATTAGTTTTAAATCATTGCACCGGCTACAAACTCATGGTGGCTTATCCCTAACAGATTTTTGTTCTGCACATTTTAGAGTGGCTTTTTATTGTGGCTAGCCTAAGGCATACCTGTAAAATAATCATGCTGTCTATCAGTGTCTTGATATACCGCACCTGTGAGGTGGATGGATTATCTCGGCAAAGGAGAAGTGCTCACTAACACAGATTTAGACACATTTGTGAACAATATTTGAGAGAAATAGGCCTTTTGTGTATATAGAAAAAGTCTTAGATCTTTGAGTTCAGCTCATGAAAAATGGGGGAAAAAACTAAAGTGTTATGTTTATAAGTTTGTTCAATGTATGTTCTGGGACTGTCCCCGAATTGCCTTGCTCTGGTCCTTGGTACAGGACTCATTGTTGTATCCAAAAGGACCCATTGGTTTTTCTTTTGCTGGATGATTCGTCGCTGTCGTTGTCTGTCAATCAAAAAAGGATTCTGTCTGCTGCTCTTACTGCTGCCAAAAAAAGGTTATTTTAAAACTGTGGTTGGTTGGATCCATCTACCCCAGTTAGATTGACGTGGATGTCATACTTGCTGGAAATTGTCCTTTTCAGAATCAGAATCAGAAAGAGATTTTATTGCCAAGTATGCTTGCGCATACAAGGAATTTGTATTAGAGTCATAAGCTTCCAGTTCACAGAGACAACAACGACACACAGATAATAAAAATAAGATGAGAATAAAAATTACACATATGTAAATATAAATAAACAAAAAAGCTTGAAAAATGGGAAAGAAATGGAAACATGAATGATTGTATATACAGTTGTGCAATAGATGATGGAATGGGATAGAATAGAAGGAGATGCAGGCCAGGGATGTACTATGATGCAAGTGGTAGCAAATAAATATAAGGTTATTGCACATTGTTATTGCATAATGGGGGGGGGGGGGTAACTGTTCATAAGTTGGATTGCCTGGAGGAAGAAACTGTTCTTGTGCTTGGCTGTCCTGGTAATCGTGGCTCTGTAGCCGGCCAGATGGCAAAAGTTCAAAATGGGAATAACTTTTGAACCCTTTTCCTCACTCTGGATGTGTACAGTTCTTGGAGGGTGGACAGGGGGGCACCATAATCCGTTCAGCAGTCCGAACCGTTCTCTGTGAGTGTACCACATCCAAAATACATGGAATAGAATTCTACATTCCTAATGATTGTTTCACAAATGTATTTCATCCAATCCTGATTACCAACAAAATTTGTTTCAACTCTTCTTTTGTATTTGTGTTATGGTGAGGCATTTACAATGGATGTGAATGTGGTCAATTTTGGGGGGACTGAAAAAACAGAAATGTGAAGCTTATAATTTCATTAAAGCACTTCACTGAAAGATCAACATCCGTGTGCTCTCTAACAGCAGAACTCTGCTCAGGGAGGTTGCTGGGAAAAAACATGGCAATTGTAATCAGGAAATGTTGTAGCATGGCAAACATTTCATGACAAATATTATGTTAATTCCATTATAAAATAATATTAGCTGTATTATCTTCTGTTTAATCCAATGAATCAAGTCCAAGTCATTCATATTCCTTAGAAAAAGCTTTGCTTGATTTAAAGAGAAAATATATTTAAATATAAGTTGTCCATTTAAAACAGGGGTCTCCAAACTCTTCAAAAACACATGCACACATACATAAGTTGATCTCCAGCACACCGAACTGAAATCCAGCATTAAGAAGCACTGAAAGAGGAATATCCAGGTTCAACTTGGGGAGATCAAGATCAATACAGCCTTAGAATATCTTTTTAAAATCTGTAAAATCTTTATTTTTTTTAAACATCAGGATGAAGTTTCCAGCTGTTCATCATCAGACATGGCTGGTTTTGCTCTTTGTTCTACACCTGTGGATTGGATCAAGTAACGAGTTGCTCGCAGAGCTGGTCTAACTGATCACATGTAATCTGGATTACGTAATCAGATTCCAAAAATTAAGTACTTGTAATTAGAGTAAGTTACATTTTATTACATATTATTCACACAATAGCAAAAAATGATTAATAATTAATTGATTGTCCCTAATTTCTCTTTTTCATCTTTTAAAATATAAAATAGCCTAGCGATTATATAAATAGTTATACATGCATATATAGTCCCGTTTTGTGGACACAAAGATCAGTCTTTAGTCAGCTGGCGACTGCGTTTAACTGCTGGATTTACAAAAATCATTTCAGGTTTAAGAAGGGTTTCAACATTGCATCAACTACTGATAAATACATTAATTTTTATTTGAATTATTACTCTGTAGTTTTTAATTAGGGTCAACAAAGATGTTGATCCAGGAACATGTCGCACTTGGTAAAATCATGTTCTGCATCACTGCCATGGCGGGATGTGCCCAGATCCCCTCTGCATTTACTACTCCAGTGAGAGTGTATTCTGCCCAAAAGATTAGCCCACCAATGGTGGAGGAAAAGAACAATCGGATGTGGTCATTATTTCCCCTGAAAATGATTGCAGCGTTATTCTGTGGGATTTCAGTGGGCATAAAAGAATCGAAAAGTACGAAATCATGTTAAATGGAGAACAAAAGAAACACATTTATGATGAGAGGGTCAAAAAGGGTCTTATTCTATTGGCACGTATGTTTGACTTAAAGCAGCATAACATTTAAACTCAAATGGAGCAAATAACTAATTTTGTAAAAAATATATGCTATCTGACTGCCATCAGTGTCGACGAGACTAATAGTTTCTGTCACATTCTTGACCACTTTATTTATGAACATTTTTATAAACTGAAGATCGGTCTAAACACTGAGGTCCTTGTAGTTGGAAAGCAGACTTTTATAACTTGCAAACTTCAAGATCTCTGCCTTGGTAGTGATCCAAAAGTAACCTGGAAGGGACTCAGCTCAAAGAAGTTTTCTGATCTCAGATATCCCAGGAAAATTCATACATATTTGATATTCAGCCAACAGCTCCTTCACACGCCTGTCCCTGAGGATCATCAAGCAGAGACCATATGTGAAGCTACATTTGGGAAAAAAGTGACAGTGATACCATGACTTTGAAGGTTCGCTGTGAGTGCCGTTACATTTCACATCTTGTGCTGATAATGTTTCATGATTGTGTATCTTGCAGCTCATGCTCGGATACTGAACAGCTCTGCATGCTCTCTGCAACAGGATCTGCTCACTAGTGTGTGTAAGTCAGGGAGTGCCTTTGCCTGATATTCTCTGGCCTCTACAAAACAACGCTGATTTGAACATGGTCAGAGCATCAGACGGTCACATCACTGTAAAACCTTCACAGTGACTGTTGAGGACCTTACCAGAATCCGTTCTCCAGTGTGCATCGGCAGAAATGAACTCAGTCAGACAAATATGACTCTTCCAGTAAATATGAATGAAGGTATAAGCCTGCTGATAAGTGTGTTTACAGTAAAAGAGGGAAATCTAAGAATAGCACAGGAAACTGAAAAGCAACACGATGCTCATGCAAACACAGACACTCATTATGTTTTTTTATATGGTGAAATATTACTGCCTGCCTGAACTCTGTCTCTTAAAACCCACAACACTATTTGCACCAAAAAGACGTGACACATTCTGTCCACGTGTATTCATATAAGATATTCAGTATTCAAACTAAGTCCACACGGTTTCTGAACAGCACTTATTGTAGGATTGTTCACGCTCTCAATTCCTCTGGTGTCTATGCATCTATATTCCACTCCTTATAATTGATGGGACATATATAGCCGTGTATGTGTTTATGTTTGTATTTTAATGTTTGTTATTATTGTTGATGAGCTCACCAAAGCAAATTCCAAACAACTAAGGTGTTTGGCAATAAATAAATCAATAAATATGTTCATGAAATTCCAGCCAAATCTCAGGAGAAATACCAAATGACACTGAAAGAGATGTTGTCTGTTGAAACAGGATGCTATAGTGTGTTAAGTTTGACGTTTTTTAAACAACGTGTTGTTTATGTAACATAAAAAGAACCACAAGATGGAGACAAACATTAAACACTGTGTCCAAAACTACGTTGCTCAAAGAAACATCACCAAGACCATTTATCTCCATTCTGTCTGTTTTGTTTTTCTTATTAGGTTTTCAAGGATAATACAATAAGTATCTGTGGTTACAAAAGTAACAGTTTATCAAGATAGCTCAGAGATAAAAGAGACACGTGACCATTTTTTGTAGGTGCATGACAAACAATGCCTTAGACTCGACAGAAAATGTCAGACAAAGATTACTTAAATTATATGTAATATTAAATAATACGTTTACAGTTGAAAATAAACTTCCATTTGTTAAGGTTATGTATTAGGGTATCATTAACTAACCGTGAGGATACCTTTACAGCATTCATACATCTAGCTTGATGTTACTATACGTAACATAATCAATATTGAAAATTGTATAAAATACATTAATCCAACTTAGCCTAGGAGCAAACGTGAATTAACAGTGAACAATAGAGGCTATATTCCTAGCTGAATGTTAACCTAGCCTATATAATGGTATATTGTTATAACGTGTTATCAGTCGACTAATGATACATATTTTAATAATCAAAGGTGTTTTTTTATACATGCACTAAAGTACCGAGCCATTGTCCACTCCCTTGGTTCTGGTTAATAAAACTGACACTTACAGTATCCAGTAAATGGCACTTTGTTTATCTATCTTGTAATTTGCTCTTAGACTTCTCATGACTGATACGCAGTGATGTTGTGTGTTCTTTCTATTCGCATGGCCATCGGCTACTGTTGAATAAGAGTGGTGGAACTATGATGTCACTTCATCATAGTTCTTCAAAGGAGAAAACCCGGAAGCGAGTTAGCATTTTAGCACTTCCGGTTCCATCGTCCCAGAATTAACGTTTTTTTTTTAAATGGTTAAATCCCTTAAATAAGGTCCGTGGTTCACACAAGCTCAAGATACTTTCACGTTTTATTCTAAGACATAAAACACACCAGTTACACCACACTCATGATTTTTTTAAGCTGTTACGTTTCTTAAAAAAGACGGTTGCTAACAGGTTGCTAAATGGGGCTACAGGCGCTGTCGCAGACATTTAACGTCATCACGCCAAACAGTTTATCAATTTAAAGTATGTTCCAGTTGTAGTATAATTTGTAATACAGTTCAATTTAGAATAACCAATTAATAGTTTCACGCATTTTATATTGTTGTTCGACAATGTTTTTTAAATGTTTTATTTGTCACGAAATGAGATGGAAGATGCTCGTTTTATCACTTAACATTACTGATGCGGAGACTCTGGGTTCGTACCATAAGGTAAACTCATATTACAATTATTACATGTAAACATCACATTTACCGGCTTTACGTGGTGAAAGTGAAACTTTAATGATGCGTAGTGCTTAAAGCCACGTTCAAATTAAAGGTTTACGGCCACATGAAGCTGTGAAAGCATATAGATTGAGGATGTCCTAGAAGCAAGGATAAAATAACATATTGTGTACCCACCCTAACAAAATGAGCTGAAATGTGGTGCTTAGTTCACTAAAATAAGTTTCATCTCACCATATCCAAAAACTCACTCACTCTGCTGTTATTTAAAAGATTGAATATGCGGATATACGTTTTTAATTCATATTAATCAAGGAAATATTGACTTTTAATACACCTTATTTCGAAATGTACATAAACACGTGCACATATGTCCTTCTGATATGATTATTTCATTTATTCACTGTACTATTTATTACTAATGTCTCATTTCAGTTTTAGCTGTGCTCTATAGTTTTGTATTTATTCCAGTTTATATGAAACGGTTCATGTAGCATGGATTAAAATGCATATACAGTGTAAATCCTTTTCACTGAACGTTAAAAACAAGTTTTATAAAGTCGTCGGGAGCTCGGTGCTGGTGACGTTGAAGCTCGGTGCTGGTGACGTTGAAGGCGAGCGACCGTGGTGCAGTAGTTCGTTTATAGCTAAGTTTAGCTTTTCAGTTCTGGCGCTTTTATTTAAGCTTCACAATTCGTCAAAGTTTAATTATTTTGTGAAGATTATCTTGATGGACAAAACGCGTAAGTGTCATGAACTATGATTGAACACAGAGCTTATGTTTTGCGATAATCCAAAAGCCTATGGAAAAATCCTATTGGCTATTTGTCAAGGGAACCAGTTTCATGCTAACAGCCGATCCGCCTACAAAGTGACGTCATAGCTCCCCCACTCTAGATTAACACTAGCTACGCAGTCTCTTTTTCAAAAGGATGTTGTCTTTAGACCTCCTGTTGCATCTTTCTGGAATAGCCGTGTTAATGGTTTGATATGGCATAAAATCTGGAAATTACCTCATAAGTATTTAATCACAAATAAAGTACAATGTATTTATTTCAAACTCATTTACGAATATTACCCCAGTAACTATTTCCTTGTGAATAGATTTAACTGTGATATCGATACACTATGTACATTTTGTGGTCTACATACAGAAACGTTTTTTCATTAATTTTTGGTCAGACTTCTGCTAATTTGTTAGAGATCATATCATGCCCAGCTTTAAACTTTGTTTTGAAAATGTTTTATTTGTTTTTTTTCACTTACGACATGTCATTCCATAAGGAATATTATTTGATTAATTTATTACTTTTGATGGCAAAGTTTAGTATACATAAATGTAAGTACAGCGATTACAAACCATTGTTTCTCATTTTGAAATCAGAAGTTAAGCAATACCTAAAATCTATTTACACTTTGATAAACAAGAAACTGTTAAGAGTATTAATATATGTAAACATTTATGTTTTTATGTAATTATTGTAATTTTGAATCTTTTGTGTGTGTGTGTGTGTGCATGTTTATGTGGTTTATGAGGACACAAATTTGTATAATGACATGGGTATGAAACAGGTATTACAAGGAGAAGGTGATTTATGAGGACATTTTCAGTGTCCCCATAATTTATTAAAACACTTATAAATCATACAGAGTGAGTTTTTTTGAGGGAAAATAGAAATTCACCGTCTCCTATGAGGGCTAAGTTTAGGTTTAGGGTAGGTGTAGGGCAATAGCACATACAGTTTGTACAGTATAAAAACCATTACGCCTATGGAAAGTCCCCGTAAACCATAAAAACCAACGTGTGTGTGTGTGTGTGTGTGTGTGTGTGTGTGTGTGTGTGTGTGTGTGTGTGTGTGTGTGTGTGTGTGTGTGTGTGTGTGTGTGTGTGTGAGTGAGTGAGTGAGTGAGTGAGTGAGTGAGTGAGTGAGTGAAATAAAAAAACTAGCTACGCAGTCCCAGGTCTATCATCAGTGTTGGGGGGTAATGCGAGTTACGTAATCAAATTACTTTTTTTCAAGTAATTAATAAAGTAAGCCATTACTTTTTCATTTACAAGAAAATATCTTAGTTACTTTTTCAAAAAGGTAATGCCAGTTAGGGTGCATTAAGGGTGATTGTCCCAATAAGGTCAAATGGGACAGTATAACTATACAGAGTTTATTTTATCACCTGATAAGTAAAAATACAACTGTTTTTGCTGAGTCCTTACTATGAGACTACATAATCAAATGCATGCATTCATTGTTGTGACATTATATAGGTGGGCGGGGCAAAACATTTAACAGGAAGTTTAACATTAAATGCATGAGGTGAGGAAAATTATATTAGCTTCAGCTAGTTTTCAAAATAAGGTCATGCAATTATTATAGATAATATATCCATATATTATAGATAATATATATATATATAGCAAAAACAATGCTGTTCAATGAAATCTGAATGTGAGAATGAAATGTTCAATGAAATCTGAATGTGAGAATTAAATGTTCAATGAAATCTGAATATAAGAATGAAATGTTCAATGAAATCTGAATATGAGAATGAAATGTTCAATGAAATTTGAAGGTGGAAATGAAATGTTCAATGCAATTAGTTTAATAAAAATGTGTTATAATAAATTTGAACAGAAATAAACAGGGAGTCTTAATGATGAAAAAAATATTGTATTAATAATAACATATTTTTTATCATTTTAAATAGTAAAATAGTATTTATAATAAATATATTATAAAACATGAAACTATGAACTGACTTTTGCAAAAAATATGTTCACTAGCCTAAATCGATGATAATATTTGCAGTCCCAATCATCTCGGATGTGCATTTTAGTTTTTCATATGGTGATTATGAAACACGAAACATCACTTACATGAATTTATGGTGAAATGTGTTGTTTTTTATGTTAATCGGGTTAATTTTGATTAAGAACAATGCACTGTGACTTTAATTCAGCGTAAGCGGCGCAGCAAAAATAGACTCGACGCCGAAACGATCGCGGCACTGCCGCTTCTGCTCTGCTCCTGCTACGCGTTGCCGCGCCGCGTCTGCGCGCGGTATGAATGGTCTAATCTGTTAACCCGCACACCGACAAAATCCGCGCTGCTGACGCTCCGCTCACGCTCGGGGTGTGAAGCGGGCGTGACTCAAGATTTGTTGAAGTACACAGGACATGATCTCACAATCCTGGTTATTATGAGGAACTGCTTTCTAAAACGTTTTCTTTACAACAAGTAGACAACACTGAAGTCTGGTATTGGGTATGCCAAAGAGATCGAGGTCAGCACAAACATGATGAAATGGTAGGTACATGTTTATACATTTCTAAACGTTTGAAGACAATGTTCAGTCTGTGTGAAATCTAACACTGTTCCAACACAACATTACAGGAGAGCGCTGTCTGTTCTGCTTGTTGTTCCGTTCTTGACTGGATTATGTAATGGATGCCTAGCGCCAGGGGGTGAGACCAAAACTTGCATTTTTTCTTTTCTAACGAATTGTGTCAATTATAAAACATTGTAACACTAAGTGTTGTGTTTAGGAGATTATAAATTCGGATTACGACTGACAAAAAAGCTTGTCGGCACTGAGAGAGGACGCGCGTGGATCCCCTGCGCGTTTTCCGCTCCAATGAGAGCGCTCTCCGGCCGACAGGTCTGGTTCAGAGGCAGTCCTGAGTTCCCCCTCGGTCCCGCCGAGGTGCAGAAGAATACTGGACTGATGAGACCGATGATTTCCACGGAATCGGAGTGCAGCGTTGTTTTGCGGGACGCGCGGGACACACCGGAGGAGTACGGGTTCATGTTGGAATGGGGAGCGAACGAAAGACACGTTTTCCCGGATAGGGTTCAAGTGGCCTCATGTGTTGGTATGTAAGTGGAAACCACTAAAATGTCTGAATGTTTAATACTCTTTCATTAATATTTGTTTGTTTACCCAGGTTAGACTTAATAACATGGGGTGGTTTACTAATTGTGTGTATCCTGCTGAACAATACATTAAAAACCATGTTAGAACCAACATTGTAATGGTTCCACTACAAATAGCCTACCATTCCAAACCATCAACTTTTAACCATTACAACCATTTAAAAATGGTTTCCTAGTGTGTTTTGGGACTATAACCAGTAAAACCATTACAAATTATGTGATGGTTTCTATTACTATTTTCAGCAGGGTAATTTGGTATTGCTGTCATGCATTGCTTTCACATTTGAAATATTTCCATAACAACACTGACAGCACCACAACAACTTTTATTGTTATTTAATATATATATATATTTCATCTAACTTGATTGAATTAATTCTTCATTTGAAAACTCGTATGCA
This sequence comes from Oxygymnocypris stewartii, assembly GCA_003573665.1. Taxonomy (NCBI): domain Eukaryota; kingdom Metazoa; phylum Chordata; class Actinopteri; order Cypriniformes; family Cyprinidae; genus Oxygymnocypris; species Oxygymnocypris stewartii. Next base: position 165,552 of record QVTF01022561.1, read on the forward strand.
ATTGTATTTCAGTGTATTAAATTATTGTCATGTAGGTCCTATTATAAATGTTTTTAATTCTTCTATGGGTATTTTCAAAGATGTTATAGATAAGACACTACAGGAAAAACTGTTTTTTCACGCACTGGTCTATTTTTAGTTATTCTGAGCTATATCTATAGCCGGAAATCTCCGCTTCAGCAGCACTTGCGTTACAGTTATATTCCTGTCTATATTCTGAAGGTTTTTAAAGACATTTCAAGTAACATTAACCTGATTTATGTAATACTGTATTCATAAAAATATGGCGTATTGTTCTGGTTGTGTGCCGTATTTTTTAATACTACACTATGTTTAATACATTTACAAAATCCCCTCTGTAAAAACTTATAATCCTAATATGTAAACAAAATGAAACAAGAATTTTGAATCTGGCTGTATCCAATGTTCAGATTAGGGTTCGAAATAATTGCATATGTGTGCATATTTAATTAGTGCCTCATTTGCATATTTAAAGGTAACATTTCAGCTGTTTTAAAGTATTACGATTAATCAACATGTTGATATCTATTAGTTCAAATTTTAATCCCTAATCACTTGCATTGTTTTGCATTAATATTTCTTATTTAGTGTTTACATAATTAAATGTTATGCTATAAAATAAATTATGCATGTCTTTATTTTCTCTAGCGACAGTGGAGCTGACTCCAAGCACTTACTCCAAGAACCTTTTGGCTGGAGAGGAGACTGTTTTCAACTGTGGCCTTTCAAATCACTGCCCTGGTATTGATCCAAAGATAACCTTGAAAGGGCTCAGCTCAAAACCACTGGTAATACAAAAATCTAAAAGAATGCATGAACATTCCGGATATTCTGAACAGCTCCTCTATGTACCCGTACCTGAGGATCATCGAGCAGAGATCACATGTGAAGCAACGTTTGGGAAAAATCTGAGTGCAAGTGCTAAAGCAATGTTGACGGTTCACTGTGAGTAATATTTCACATTCTGACTGATCACACTGAAGCTTTTGATAACTGTCTCTCTATGATAATGTTTCATGTTTCTTGCAGCTCGCCCTCAGATACTGAACAGCTCTGCATGCTCTCTGCTAAAAGATCGGCTCACTTGTGTGTGTGTCAGTCAGGGAGTGCCTTTGCCTGATATTCACTGGCCTCTGCTACAAAACAAACACCATCTTAATAAAGCCAGAGCATCGTACATCACTGTAAAGAGTTCCTTCACAATGACTGTTGTGAACTTCACAAGTAACAGCACCGTCATGTGTGTCAGCAGAAACTACCTTGGTCAGGCAAATTTGACTCTTCCAGTCAACATCATTGAAGGTGAGCTGATTTAAATGTCAATAGGGTAACTAGCTGGGTAACAGTGTACTGTTTTACAATATTACTCAAGCAGTAAAACACATTTAGCAATTCACTTTGATTTAATTGAAACTGTCCAGTGCTTGATCTGTTTTAAAATCTTTGCATCTTTGGTCACATAGGTCTTAGAAATGAATATAGGTGGACAATCAAAGGCCTGGCGATGGCATTATTCATTACACTGACATTCTGTGCGATTTGTTTTTGGCAAGTAGTCTTTATCATTCAGTTTGCTTATGTGTATCACATATTTTATGATATCATACAGTGCTGACACTAAACATCATTGTAGGGTTTTTATTAGGCATTTCTGTTCACTGTTGTCATATTACTATTTAATTTCCAAATATAACTGCCCACTTCAACGTAACCGTGTATTACTGTTTCTGCAGGATGAAAGCAAGATACCAGAATCAAAAAGAGGCGCCCTACAGCTCACTTAAAGAGACAGCAGAGACACTCAACACTGAAAATAACATAAATACACCATGAACCAACACTGGACTGGTTTCCTTGAGCAGCATTGTTCACTGATGCTTTCAGAGATCTGCTTGGCTCAGAATAATATGGCACTTAAATTGGTTCGGTTCAGTAATTCTTTAAAATGGTCATAACATGATATTTTCAGGCTACCTTTTTTTAAATGACTAATGCCATTCTGTGGGTCCTCATTGCTTTAGACTGATGCGGAGTCATGTCCTATGCTGGTAGCCTAATAAATGCATGAATCTTAAAAAGGTTCAATTCTGAGGGGCAGCAATGCTATGTGAAATGTGTTGATATAATTCTATGTTAAAAAAATGTGCCATTTGGAAATTGTGTTCCTTTTACACGTCATAAGAATATTTTTTAAAGCTTAATTTCGTGTGTTGACCCTCAAAATGACCCCTCTGTCTGCATATATACCCATAAACACTCTAGAGACCAAAGAGCTGTAGCAAAGTGTATTTATTATCACTTAGGTGAGCCGAAGAACATTTGGGGCAGGAAAATAAGACGATCTTATTTCTTGGTCTCTTCTTCCTTGGAAAGAGTCTTAATGATTTCCTCTTTCTTAGCCTGCAGTCTCTCCTCACGACGTTTACGTGCCTCACGGGTCTTCGTACGACGAGCCTCTCCCTGATCACTGCAGGGTGAAGGGACACAGATTAGCATTGCTCTTTACAGACCATGTTTTGACACATTCACAGCTTATTGCCATGGAATATTTCACTAATTTCCTAGTCAATTCAAACGATTTGTGATGAAATGAGATGAAGCAGCTGGGCAGTGTATTGATGTGGTGCACACTGGGTTATGTTTTTTTGGACACTTACGACAGGAGCTTCTTGCGGGCCTTGTCTGCCTTGAGCTTGTGAATGTGCTCCATCAGGATACGTTTGTTCTTGAACACGTTACCCTTTGCCCTCAGATACAAGCTGTGGTACCTGAAGGAGAAACAGAATTGTTATACATTTATGGATACACACGTTCACACTGTGTGTTCACCAAGTTGTTATTAACAAAAACGGATCTCGCCAAATCAACGTGTTCACGGTTGCAGTTATAAAATCTTGATATACAGTTACTGAGTATAACTGCATACAACTTAAAATGAAAACAAGAGCTTACATGTGCCTGTCGATCTTCTTGGCCTCTCTGTAACGTCTCAGAAGTCGTCTCAGAATACGCATACGTCTCATCCAGCACAGCTTCTCTGGCATACGAGCATTTGCCGTACCCTTTCTCTTACCTGCATGCAAACACAGCCAGAAAAAAGCTCAAGTATCAATGCCCACTTTTTAGTGCCCTGGAGTCCAGACCTATTTTTATTTAACTCGCACGACTGCATTAAGTCACTCTTTGGATTGCCATGATTCCCATTCTCATAGAAATAGCAACTAATAACCAAATGCCATTAAACTAGTACACACCAACACCCATATGACGACCCTTTCGCCGTGCCAGGGTATTCTTGCGGCACCGAGCACGAGAGTGAACGGTTACAGGCTTCTTGATGATCAACCCATCCTTCACCAACTTGCGAATCTGCTGCCCTAAATGATTTAAAGGAAGATAATTACCACTCAATGGCAAAAACTGTTTGCTGAGAAAAGTACTAAAGGAGGTCCTAATTACTTACGAGAGTTGGCATTGGCGATCTCATTGGTTTCATTTGGGTCCAGCCACACTTTCTTCTTGCCACAGCGCAAAACGCTGGACGCCAACCTCTTCTGAAGCCTGAGCATGCTGGAGAAAAAAAAAGTTAGATAGTGTTAAGATACATCACATAAATGTGTCATTCAGAACAAAATCCACAATTTCATAAATTTTACATTAAGTTTAACAATATACACTACTGCCCAACAAGTGAGCTTTCCTTTTTATAAACTTGCCACCGCATTAGATTTACACAAATTGCATTTACATTCAGCAGACGCTTTTATCCAAAATGACTTACAAATGATGACAATAGAAGAAATAAAAATCAACAAAAGAGGTGCTATGACAAGTCTCAGTTAGCCTAACTCACATGTAGCAAGAGTATTTTTTTAATGATACATTTAGTATTATATTACTATAACATAAAATAACCCGGTCATTTTACTCAAATCTAGCAAAATATGGAGAGATGAGGCCAAATGGCCTGTTTTTCACGATAGGCAGGCCGTCGAAGTGACCCTAGTCTAACGTTATATACGGGGCATGCGGAGCACGTTTGCTAACCGGGCTAACGTTACACCTCAAATGGACGTTTGCCGCATCCGATAAACAAAAATACAATATAGTACTGGAAAAGAAACGCACATTAAACCAAAGTACCACACAATGATAAACGTCTGCTAAAAACCTTTTAGTGCGTACAATGCAAAATAATCCAGACGTTACGATTGCCAATACCACGACGCAACATGGCGATTATACGCGTATAGCAACATTAACGTTACACCCCAAATCGCCTTCAGACGTTCCATTATCTGTTTATTAAACAGTTTTAAGAATGTTTACATCAAAATAGAACGTTTTGCTCCGTTATATTCACGATAAAAATCGAGTATTTTACGTGTAGAGAAATGTACCTCATGGCTGCTACTCAGCGGAAATTGAAAGAGGCTGTCAATGCAGGAGACTTCGCGATTATACAGTTATATTCCGGGAGGAGGGGTTCCTACTGCACAGGAACGCAATTCATACAAGATAACTACAGAAGTAGAGGGTTAAGGCAAATGGTTATAAAGTCATTAAACCTATTTATTATATGTACATTCAGTACTTTACTCAATTCTATTATATATCGTTCAGGTAAGAGTACTAATATACATTTAAGACGTTATATGCTTACCTCGGCAACAGGAATGGTACGGTCCACAAATGATACTGCTGGGAACTGTATGCAGGGGTTTTTGTAGGCTAGTTTTTGAGCGCTGTTTCATGAAAAGGCCACACGGGGACAGCGTTTTACTTGTTGAAAAAATGAAAACTTGTAGTAATGTTGTAGTGAATTCATATGTGACGTAGATTGGTGATGATGAGTGAGATAATAAATGCAAAGTGCTGTAGGCCTATTAGAAGAATGAATGAGAATGTGCAAATTATAAGAAAAGGGGCAGTTTGGGTAGCTTCCGTCTTTGTTTACTGGTTATTTTAATATTTGAATAAGCAAACAGGAATACAGTTTTCCAATTACTTAGACTGATTAAGACAGTAATATATTACATACCCTATATTGCCAAAAGTATTTGGGCACTCCCTTTTAATGAACATGTTTGACTACTTTAGTTATTTCTGTGAGTACAAATCTTAATGTTTAATCATATAGTGATATTCTAGAGAAGTGTGTGCTTCTAATTTTATAGCAATAGTTTGGACAGAACCATTTTCTATTCTAACATGACAGTGACTCTGTGTATAAGACAAGGATCAAAGATAAATTATGATTCAGTCAGTGTGGAAGAACTTGACTGGTCTACAGAAAGCCAGCTGAACACCTCTGGTGTGACTTTAAATGCAGACCGTGAGCCAAAAATGCATCATCAAACACCAATGACTTGTACATACACTATATGGACAAAGGTATTGGAACACCCCCTTCTTTAGAACAGAAAAGGGCACTTCCCAACTGTGGCAACAAAGATTGAAACATTATTAATGTCTTAAAAATAATCACTTATCTCTGTTGCAACAGTTTTGGAAGAGTCTAAAATGACTGTACCCATATGTACAGGTCAATAGTGTTTGGTAATGTTTTATTGGCTCAAGGTCTGCATTTAAATCACACCAGAGGTGTTCAGCTGGGATTAGGACTTTGATTTCTGCAGACCAGTCAAGTTCTTCCACACTTACGGAATCAATCATTTCTTTTTTTTTAACCTTGCCTTACAGAGGCATTGTCATGTTAGAATAGAAAAGGGTTCTGTCCAAACTGTTGTTATAAAATTAGAAGCACACAATTATTTAGCATATCATTATTAGCATTAAGATTTGTAAAGTAGTCAAACCCGTTAATTAGAAGGCGCTGTCCCAATACTTTTGTCCATATAGTATATAAAAACAGCAAAAATGGCATATTGTGATTATCCTTCATAAACAGAATCAATGGGTGTGGTCATTTATCGTTCATATGGCACAGTAGAGTGCGGAGTATAGAAGCCATTGTCCAGCTCATAGTACTTTCGATACGATCAACCAATCGGTGCGCAGACAGTCGACTAGCCCCGCCCCATCCCTATCTGATTGATTGATAAGAGAAGAAGGGCGGGGCTTGTCCCTCCGCTGAACAGCTGGAGAGTAGGGCTCGTTGTATTTGCAAAGGGAGAGGGTTTGTGCTCAACGCCGCTAGAGCTGGGGGCGCAACAGCGCAGTGACAAGCCATCTGTAAGCCACAGGAAGGAGGAAAACCACCTTCGGCTCTTTTATTTTTCTTTTAATTATTTTACAATGCAGAAAAAACTGAAAGCAGGCTCTAAATGAAAAAATAAAACCGAATTTAAAGTTTAAATCAATGGTACAGGAGGGTATTATGTCCAGGACGCCTTCCACCTCAACCCAGGAAATCCAAATGGACATGTTTGACCACCACGGCTCTCACGCTCAGGTAAGAGAGAGACACTAGACAACTGCATGCAACCAGTGGAATACAAAATACAAACCGCCGCCCGCTATTTACGAATAACTGAGTGAAAAACACAGATTTTATTTACGGCGAGGATTAGCCGTTATCAGCCGTAGCTCGTGTAGTGGTTACTTGGCAACAAGACGGCATCTTTGCGCTCGCTACAAGGTCTTTTTAAAAGTGCGCTGCGACTGAAAGTTGTTTATGTATGAGCTACATTGTTTTGAATACGGATATTTGTTAGGGTATAAAGTGCATTCCCTCCGGTAATTGGTGGGATAACATTATTTAATCACATAGCCCCTCTAGACAGCTGGCCTTCTAGAGTCTTGCATTTTTTATGACAGTCTATTTATTCTGTTGATAAGTTGTGAACCATCACTGTTAAACAAGAGATCGTGTTTTTTTTGTTTAAAGTACGTCTTATATTAGAGCAGGGCTGATCTTATGAGCCGTTTAACTTTAAAGTTGATTAAAAGTGGTGTCAGACAGTGCTGGAAAGATGATGTCAACGTAAGCTGTAAAACGTAATGTCATCAGAGCGCTTCCGCCGCGGGGATTTTACCACAGACCACGCCCACACATATCATATATAATATATTTAATATAATATATAATATATTTACCAGACTATCTATCTCTCTCTATCTCTCTCTCTCTCTCTCTCTCTCTCTCTCTCTCTCTCTCTCTCTTTCTCTTAATTAAAGACCAGATGCCCCATTTTGGTGACTGCATCAAATACAATTTACCAAAGTGATTTTCTATACAGCATATTAAAAGCAAGTCTGTTTCAAATTACTTTTGTAAAAATAGTTCCTGCGCCATTCAGTGTAGCCAATATATTTATGTAAAAATGAAACCACATACTTATTCTGATCTGTACTTTCAAATGATTAAAAACTTCTTGCTAAAAATGGGTAAAACCTAGTAGTTTGAAGAACAGTGAGAAAGACTGGTACAGATCTGTCTGTCTCCATCCATCCATCCATCCATCATCTCTTATTGCAGCAAGTGTGCAAAATTACCATTTGCTGCCAAAGAAAAGTAACACAAATGCCCCAAACAGCTTCCCCCGATCACCGTTTAGTTGGATTCAGTTCTGCTCACACATTTACATACAGTATCTATTGCAGAATATGCAAAATGTTCACAATTGTTTTGTTTTTGTTACCAAATATGAGGGATCTTGAAAATTGCATGTTATTTTTTATTTGGCACTGTCCTGAATAAGCTATTTCAGATGTTTACATATGCTTCACAAGACAAAATAATAACTGAATTTATAAAAATGACCCTGATCAATACTAATACCGTGCCATTGCCTGGATGATCCACAAGTGTTTATATTTTGTGATCATTGTTTACAAGTCCCTTGTTTGTCCTGAGCAGTTCAACAGAAAAAAAATCCTCCGGGTCCTGCACATTCTTTGGTTTTCCAGAATCTTGTGCATATTTGACCCCTTTATCAGTGACTGATTTTGAGATCCATTGTACATGAAGGACAACTGAGGAACTCATACAACTATTACAAAATGTTAAAAAACATTTACTGATGCCTCTCTCTGGCTCCATGCAGGCAACTCAGTCATCCTGTTCAGCACGGCTTGTTACTGTGTGTGGTGCGTGGATGGATGTTTCAGTAGTGTTCCTGATGGCTAGCTGTATTTATATAATGGTCTTTATATAATGCGGTAGTGTGAATGTGTGTGACCTGTGTTGTGGAGAGGTGCTCTATCTGAATCATATCTGTATACATAGCTGTGAGGAGGTGGAGTGTTGAGAAGCGAGCGAGCGAGTGTGTGTGTGTGTGTGTGTGATTTGTTGAATTTTAATTGGATTGATGTCATTAGCCACACAAGGTCAATTATGGACACTGTGTTTAAACTTCATTAAGCCTTCTCTTCCCTTCCCTTTCTGTGATGAACTAGTGGTGACACTGTGTAACTCCAAAATCCTTCCCCCTGCCCAGTGGCATAGCTTTTCCTCCTTAATTACCTAATTATCCTCCGAGGCTGTTTGTCAACAGGAAATCTCTCATCACCATAGCAATACATCCCTCCTCCCTCCCTTGACATTTTGCTGGCCTTTCTCAGATCTGGTTTCGTGGTTTATGAGCATCTCCAGCCTCTCACAAACCTTCCACATTAAACCGATTGTGGTGTTTGAAGATGGTTGTTCGATTAAAACATGTCATGTGTCTATTATGTCTTTGGATGCTGTGTTAAAAGTACATGTGATGGCAAAAATGCAAGGTTATTTTCAGTGTTGTTATTGTACACTAAAAGTGTTGCAGTTATTTAAATAAAGATTAAATAATATAATATAAATAGTACATGAAACTTAAGCTTACATTTTTTTATGAAAAATTATGACTAACTGAAACTGAAAAGTTTAGGGTGAAGAACTAAAATTACTGAAAAAAAATAAATATATATATATATAAACAAAATTGATTAGAATATTATTTTCTAAAATAGAAAATAGACAACAAAATGACTAAAACTTAACTAAACCTAAACTTAACTTAAAATGTAAATATATAGATGGATATGGATATAAATACAAAGGCTAATTCAAGATTGTATTACTGTTATTGTTGAAATATTATTATGATTATTATGTAAGTATTACTAAAATAACATTATTTTATAAGTTTACAGACCAGTTATGATTAACGGAAACAAGAGATTAACCAAGATTTAAATACCAGATATCTCAAACATAACAGCTTAAAGTCAATGTCAAATGTTGTTTTTTAACCATTTTACTTCCATAATCAGATGTATTTCTGTGAAACACATTCAAGAAGGAAAATGTAGCAATAGATTGGATCATTACAAGCAAGAATCCTGTCAAGTAGTTGCGTTTCAAGTTTTCTAAAGAGCACATAATGCAGTTTCTCATGATAATCTATAGATCATCTGCAAACTGTAACATCGACACAAATAAAACAGGAACAAAAACTTGATTTACTTAAATGAACTATAGCTAATAAATAAGATTCTGCCATATTCTATCCAGAATCGGATCCCAGCATCTTCCGTAACCTGAATGAAGCACGTTGATGGGTGTGCTCTTGCTCTCGCACTCTTCCGGAAAAAGAGCCCATACAAGTAATTCTGCCCTTTATGAGATTATACTCGAAAAAAAACTTTCCAAAACTTACACAAACTTCGAAGAATTGTATATTTGGCACGTCCAACTTGTTTTTTGAGACTTTGGTTGTTTCGCATGAAAATCCAACACTTTTGCGGTGTAATTAAGTCAGAATGCATGAAATGGCATTAGACCATACGTTTGTATATATTGTTTACATTTGAGTTCTGCATTATTGTAAGCATTTCTTTACTGGAAATGATGCAAACAAGTGATTTATGCACATCAAAACCAGGATTGTGCCTTAAGGAAGTAAATTGGGTTAACTGATTTTATGTTGACTTTAATAATATTGAAATGCATTATAAGGTAAAATATTTATTGTGTCTGGCATATACCACAGTAACTTGCAATGGCAGTGCTCAATTATGCTTTTTTTTGTGAACATAATATCTATTATGAACCCTTTATGATGACGCAATAGCAATGCAGACAGTGCGGTTCTGTCTTTCTGTTCGGTTTTAAATGAATGTTTTATGATTTCACTGGCACTCATAGAGGCAAGAACTTGGGATATTACCAATATTGGGAAAGCAATGGCATTGGGGTTTGATTTATTTAATAATTTCCAGGAAGCGTGCAACATGGTTTGTGTCTGTAAACATAATATTGTGCAGATAGCTTTACCAAAAAAACCTTGTTGAGGCTTGTTTTCTGTCTGTGTGTTCCCAAAATCAGCTACACAACAGAAGACTTGTCAGATTTTTCATTAGTGTTTTGATTTTATATATTTTATTTCCTTAAAGGGTAACAAAATTAAAATGTTGTCAATGATCACTTACCCCCATGTCGTTCCAAACCCGTAAAAGCTTTGTTCATCTTCGGAACATAATTTAAGGTATTTTTGATGCTCTCTATAGACAGCAATGCAATTAACATGATCAACGTCGCAAGGAGATCGTAAAATAATCCATGTGACATCAGGGGTTCATCCGTAATCTTACGAAGCTACGATAATCTTACAGTGCTGTCAATGTGAGGGTCAGAGAGCATCAAAAATATCTTGAATTGTGTTCCAAAGACGAATTAAGCTTTTACGGGTTTGTTCTTCAGATGTTCTTCCCGAAGTAGCAATTATGTCAGTGTTAATGGTCCGGACTCTGTATGACCTCTAGATAATAACTTTACAATCTCATTTAGATATAAAAAAGTGCTTTATCACATTCGAACTTTAAGCAAATAATTCATAGTTGATTCCCTGAAAGGTCTAAACCCATTCAAAACATTGATCTGACTGTCTGCGCATCTCAACCAGCCCAATAGATAGCAATACTAGATGAACCAAAGGTGTGAATTTGGGGCGGGCCTGTCTGTTTGTCAAATGAGTGTCATACTAGGTCATACAATTTGACAACAATCATTATATCACACACTTTTGCACATTTCACTTTAAACTAAAACTGTCTGCTGGTTGTTGTAGTTGATTGCCTGATTGAAAGAGGAAGGAGTTGTGGGTTTCAGGTGAAGAAAAACAATGGTTTTGCAAACATTTATGTCCGAAAGCTTGTGTGCATCATCGCTGTTAATGCTGGTTTTGAGCATATTACAGTTTTGCCTGATCCATCAGGGTCTTTTAGTGCCACCAAACCCAATTAGCCGCCTTCTGATCTCCATGGCAACGGAGTCTGGCGCCTATGAACGCCACATAGAGGGTCCTGCTGAGGGCAGCCAGGCCATTGGCCAATTTTAAATCCAATCAGATTACTGATTCCCATAGAACACTGTCGGACATGAGTAATTAAGGGTAATCATATCTGGACACAGAGACAGGGCCCAGAATCCACATTTTGTGTGTGTGTGTGAGTGAGTGAGTGGGCATGCATACAAAAAAAGTGTCCTTTTCTAATTTCTAATTTCTTTCTCTCCCATGTTTCAGGGGAAGTATGCAAAGAGGAAAAGCCGTTTCAAACGTTCAGATGGCAGCACCTCCTCAGACACGACCTCTAACAGTTTCGTTCGACAGGTAAGACGCCCAAATGTCTTGTGTCTGTCACTCTTGCCTCAGTCGCAGAAGTCATTGTGATGTACAGATCCCCTTTTTGAACCATCATGCACCATGAAATTTAGTTTTCAGGTTCTTAGCATCCATTTTAAAACGGTTACATGCCAACGTATAGCTGCATGTATAGTAGCTGGTCATTTCCATACCGAACCCTCTGTGCAGACAGTGTGTGAGGTCAAAGGCACTGGACAGTTTCTGCTGTTGGTCTGTGGGTGTTTGTGCACTTCTTCTCCTTTTCATTGGAACATCTCTATTCTTCGTGGATGCAGTTCAGCCAATATTTTTGTTGTTTCATGTTATTTCAAGATTTATATTAAAATGGGAACAAACAACCGTGTTGTTCAGAGAAGCGTACAGTGGGTATGTTTGAAATAGTATACTAACATAAATACGGTTCTATTTTTGCAGTATGTATATTGTCTGTAATGCAAGTTTTCTGCATGCATGGTAGGGCTGCACGATATTTTGCATGCGATCGTTATGCGCATCTCGTCAGTAAAGACGTTTCTGTGATTAGCCGCTTCATCTGAAAGCAGTTGATGGAGATTTACGGCTAATCAAAGAAACATCTTTACTGACGAGATGCGCATAACTATCGCATGCAATATATCGTGCAGCCCTAATGCATGGTATGCTTACTACATTTGCAAAAGTACATGTCATATTCATTTATCTGTATTGAAAATGGTATTGTACACTACCGTTCTTAAGTTTGGTGTTGGTAAGATTTTTTTAAATCTTTAAAATCTCTTTAATATCTTATGCTCCAGAAACATTACTTATTTTTTAGCTATGTTGAAAACAGATTTGCCTCTTAATATTTTTGTGGAAATTGTGATGCACTGTTTAAAAACACAGCATTTATATATAAATCCTTTGTAAAGGTTTAAATATCTTTTGATCAATTTAATGCATTAAAGGGATACTCCATCCCAAAATGATTAGTTTGTCATTTTTCACTTACCCCCATATCGTTCCAAACCCGTAAAAGCTTTGTTCTTCTTCGGAACACAATTTTAAATATTTAGCATGAGAACCGGGTGGCTTGTGACTTGTCCAGTACTTTTCTGGACCTTGACAGTGTAATTTACTTGGTAGTCAATGGGACAGTCACAGGCCTCCCGGTTCACATGCAAAATATCTTACATTGTGCTCCAAAGATGAACAAAGCTTTTACGGGTTTAGAACGACATGGGGGTTAGTGAAAAATTATAAAATTATCATTTTGGGATGGAGTATCCCTTTAGTTGAGCATTCACTTCTATTAAACATATTTTTACTACCGACAAACCTTTGAAAAGTCGTATATTTCAATCAATATTGGATAACTGTGCATGCCTATTTCTCCTATTTTTACACCTGAAGTTCATTTCTAAAAAAATATCTCTGTCAAATGGGATCACATTTAACTCATTCTTTATCTCATTCTTTAGCAAATCTCTAAATTAATATTCATTTGTAATTCTACTTTATAATGTTGTAATGTCTAAAATCAGTTGTAGCACTTTTGAGCAATTGATTTTTAGCTTTTAAGTTTTTTTATTATTATTTAGACAATAAAACAGAATCTTAATATGAGCCCTGTATTAGTTATCGGGCATGGACATAATTACCAGCTCATCATTTTGGTTTGAATTTTAATATCCTTGCAACCCTAAATGTAATCAGGTCCTGTAAGGCAGTATATAATACATAGTTAGTCTCAAATTTTTCTTTTTCTCTTTCTTCCCCTCCCCCTCTTGACATTTTAAGGAAGGTTCCTGTGTCACGCTGAAATGTGTCCTCCTCTCTCAAAGCCCTCCCAAATGTCATTTGCCCATCCACAAGGGGTTTCATGCTAAAGTACCTCCTCCTTGGATCTTTACCCCCCCCATTGCTCTTACATGGGTACAGCAACTAGTGCAGATGAAGATATTTAATGCTACTGTAAGGACATACAAGATTCATGAATATTTATGATTGTATAGTACACTTCCGCGTGTGTCTGCCCCCTCTTTGGCAGCCGAAAGTATGAAATCTGTGTAGGCCTTGGTCTCATACACACTCACGCATATACACATATGAACAAAAATACACACATACACAGTTGTGCTCTTATACTGGCCAGGTTTCCATGGTGACAGGGCCCCGAATCTCCCCGCAGCATGCTGCACAGTCGGAAGAGGGGGAGGCAAATGGATTAGTGTGCTTGTGTATATAGGTGCGTACGTGTGTGTTTGTGTGTGGAAGCATACAGGCCGATGTGTTGATTGCTGACAAAAATGTGTGCTCTCAACCAGCCGGGGTCGTGTATCAGTCCCACTGTTAGATGTGCACACACACACACACACAAACACAGTATTGTTTTGGGAGTTAATGGGTGTGGCTCTCAAGCCAGTGTGTATTAGGATGAGGCCGCTGAATAATTGACCCCTTATCCCTGCGGGCTCTCCTGATGGATCACTTTCTAATTTTCCCATTAGTTTGGGTGCCATTAGATCAGACCTCCATGGTTTTGGCCCTGAGGTGGAGTGCTTCTTGGCTCTCTGAGGACCGGCTGGTGTTTGATCATGGCTTCAAATGGCAGCTGCATCCCCTCACATTTCCCTTTATGCCACGGTCACACCTGATGCCACACAAAAGCCGATGCGTGCTATCTGCTTCCGTGCATGTGTGTGTTTGTTTGCATGTGTTTGCGCGAGTTGTTTACTGTGTTTGTTTGTCTGGGTTAAATCGGTTTTGTCTGGAGTAGCACTTTTATATTTATCTCTTTGGTTTTATTGTTGATAAATACAAGCGTGGACAAATATAAAAGCGTAGCATGCAATATATAAAAGAGGATAAGGAAACTTTTATAGCATTTTTTATGTCTTCAGTCAGGTTTAAAGAGGATGTATTATGAATTTATGACATTTTTTTATCATTTTAGGTTTACATTACTACGTTCCACCTTCTATCTGTACCTGGCTGTTTTTGCAACTGCACTTTTAATGGTATAAGGTCACCCATAATTAGGGTTGGGTAGCAAAACCCTTAAATGCCATGCCTGAGCGATCGATTTAAATATTTGTCCTTTGTTTCTCCGAAACAAAAGTAAGAAGCAACATCACTGTGAAAAATTATTGCCAACTCAGAAAATGCATGTGAACTCAAGTCGGAAAGCTCTAATAAGTCCTAATCAGGTCCAAAAAATCTTTGTAGTAACGTGAGTGTGCGGTTTTCACATTTCGACTTAAAAGCACAACTCAGGAAATGAGAGCATCCGAGGAGCGCGTGAATGCAGAAATTACACTTGCTTTGACTGCAGCAGGTAGACTTTCCATTAACTAGCTAAGATAAACTTGCTTAAATGAAAATGCCTAAAGCTAAAATTTTGTATTCACGTTTTTTTACACCTGTTGTCCAACAAAAGAAAACATTTATATCCTTTTTAGTCCACAACACCAGTGATCTGATGTAGCTTCCTGTCACAGGATGAGGGAGAAAATATGTTCCATAGGCTACTAATACATCGATTAGCAATGGATTATAAATAGGGCTGAAACATGATTATATTGCTAATCGATTATTCTAACGATTATTTGAATGATTTATCGACTAATCGTCGATTATTCCACTGATTAATCAGTAGACTTTGATTGATTATTCAGCTTTGGCATTTAGTTAACTTAAAATATTAAGTTATACATGAAGAGTTCAGATGCAAAAGTAATTTTTTTTAATTTGAATTTGAATTAGGGGTTGAACGACTTCTGAATTTTTTTTTTTAAGTCGACTTTAATGCAATGAAAGTTGAGTCGAAGTCGACTAGTCGTTGATGACATCATTAATTAACAAATAAGTCTGGAGCTGTGACAAAAAACCTTGTGTAAGCTATGGCATATTACACAGCGCTGCCCACATGGCTATTGCTCCTATAACAGCTTATTTTAGCCATTCTTTTGTCTTTGAGTCGTTATATTTCTCACAGCGAAATATATATATTTCTGCTTATTCTAAATCAGATACAGATAAGTAACAGTACCAGACTTCCCATCACTAGTTTGAAACGAAGTCTTCTTCTCTTGAATTGCATTCAGGAGGGCTGAATTACAGTCTTGCGCTGCATCCCCACGCTGGTCAAACTGCAGTATTGCAGGCTCTTACAGTAGGTCATATGAGATCTCGACAACAAATTTTGTTTTCGAAAAAATTGTTGTCGATAATGTCAACTAATCGTTGCAGCCCTAATTATAAATATACTTAATTATTATGAAAATACCAGAGATGGCTTGAATGACACAGATTAACTATACATTGTTGTAGTCGAGTGTTTATTGTATTTGTTTTATCATTCGAAATGTTTATATCTTCAAATATAAACATTAAGTGAGCAAATATAAACAGTAAGTGAACAAAGGATCAAGTTCTTACTGAGGCAGTTTGACACTTCATAAATGAATCAAATGAAGATCATCGTTTAGTTGCCGCTCTAGTCATTTACAGTACATGCGTGAATCGGTGGGCGGGGCTAAACAGGCAGCCATGTAGAAGCAGGCACTGATGATTTTCTGCGGAGGCGGGGCTTATCCACACTATTACATCATAGAGTAGAACATTCCACAAGCTGTCGTTTTGGAAGATTGGCTTCAATATAAGCTGTTTTTATACTAACAACAAAGATTTGAGTTCTGAAACTTACAGGATGTTTTATAACACCATGACCTCTTATATATTTTTATTTCTCAGTTCATGACCCCTCTACTACCCCTTTAAATGTTAAATATATTTTTTGTTTTAAGTTCCAATATTTACTTTTTCATATTCAAGCTATTTTGTTTCAAAACAAACTTTATTCTTCATTATTTTTTTTAATAACGGATACATAAAGCATATCCACAAAAACAAAATAGTGTTCTTATTGAGCCATAAAGGCGAGAGAATATAAAGATGGTGAGTGGTGACAGGCAGAGTGTTTTGGTGAGGTGATGGGCGAGTGGTGTTGGACAGGCTGTTCCTGCGGGTCAAAGGTCGCCCTCTAGTGGTTCTGACAAACACATACCACTTGAGGATGTCAGTGTATATACACCAGTGTCTGAGACTCTTAAAGCCAAAATTTATGTTGAATCTTATTTTTTATTTGTACTTTATTTATTGGTGCTGGCATTGATTCATTGAGCAGATACTTTAAGTGTTTGTTCAGCTGACAAGCACTAAATCTGTTACAAGACAGTGGTAGACTAATATGGATTTTGCAGTGACCGAAGTCAATAACTTTGTTGCGATTAGATTATACACAGTTTCAGGAAATATTATGTGAACATTTGAGGTTTGCAGAAAATGTGGATGTGATGTGGATTTACCATGCATTTCTGCATAAATTAGATATACAATTTAATAGGATTTTCAATTACTTAACAACAATAGGCTTAAGCAAATAGTAGAAAGCAATAATGCATTCTCATGTCTTCACTGAGTCCAAACAAGATTGCAGGTATTTGTCAGATTTACTCTGTTCTCGGTTCAACCAATTTTGACTGCTGTTTTCTAGAAGTAATGCCTGATTTTAACCATGCATTAAAACATGCATTTCAGAAAACATGGAAGACTAAGAACTGTTCATTGTTTTACTACAACAAATGTTTTCCTGCAACTGTATTTGATAAACACTACCAATCAAATATTTAGGGGAAGTAATATTTTTTAAAACTCAAAAGTGACTATATACATACTTACATACATACACACATATATATATATATATATATATATATATATATATATATATATATATATATATATATATATATATATATATATATATATATATATAAATGTATGTATGTGTAACAAAATATTTATATTTTCAAATAAAAGCTGTTCTTTTGAACATTCTATTCATAAGAGTCCTGAAATATTTTACAAACATATTAAGCAGCACAACTGGTTTCAACATTGATACTAATAATAAATGTTTATACAACAGTAAATCAGCATATAACAGTGATTTCTGAAGGATTATATGAGACTGAAGACGAGTAATGATACTGAAAAAACAGCATTGACATCCCAGGAATAAATAACATTTCAAAATATTTAAAAAAAAACATTTTAGATTTTACTAAATTCACAATATAACTGTTTTTACTGTATTTTAAAAAAAGCCTTTGTGAGCAAAATAAATGTATTTAAATGACATTAAAGACCCAAAACTTTTGTGAAAATAAATATTAATGGTGAAAATAAATATTAACCTTTTTCAGTGAAAATATTTGAAAACCAAAACTCTGCATTGACCTCTCTGTTAGTATATTTTGGAAATAGCACAAAGAAGAACGAACACTTCTGCAAGTACAGTTACTGGACGATAATGTGAAAATGTTCAAATACTGGCCGGTTTATCAGCCAGACCGATATATATCAGTTTATCACTATTAACACGATCACATGCAGGTGATTTTTGAACTAAATGAAGCTGTTCTACTTGTGTGAGTCAACCTCAGGTGGAGTGACTGACTAAACGGATGTGTGGGATCCACCGGTAATGGACACAATGAATCAGGTGGCCTTCTGTCAGAGAGGGGATTGTTCAAAAGGGTCTCTCACTAACTCATCCTGCTCTATCTATCTTTATTTCTTTCTGTCTGTCCGTCTGTATCTTTCTGTCTCTAACGTTTACATTCCCACTCTTTCTGGCGCTCGTCACTCTATACCAGAGCTAAACACGAGAGAGCGAGAGATGTGCCCCTGCCTGTCACAGCTAAATTTAACCCCTCAGTCTGCAAATGTAGCACAAGTCCTGCAATTTGACCCCCCCCCCCCCAATTCTACCTCTCTCTCTCTCTTTACCCCCTTCAACTTAGAAACCGAGTACAGGTTTCAGCTGTGTGTGTGTTTGTGAGTGTCAGAATGAGCCAGGAGGGGGTGATGAGGTTAGCAGAGCAATTGGTCAATCCCTGACACACACGCATAGCCCTCTGGCTAACTTTTGCAACACACACCCATCACGGCTACACGCACATTAATACAAACCCTTTTGTGACACACACATCGTGTTTGGCGTGGACTCTGATTTTTGGGTGTGACTCTGTGTTACCGTGGCAAGGAGCGAATGCCATGGAGACCAACGCACGGATTCAGAGGCCCGGAATGGTAAGAAACACCCGGAAACGTCCGTGTGAGTTTGTGTGGTGGTTAATTAAGCGTACTAACGACTGCGTCCAAAAAAATGCTTTAGACACATGGATCTTTTTTTATCCATATGTCTTATTCGCACCTTCGCTCTACTTTTATTTTCTCCCTCTCTCTCCTTCTCTCTCTCTCATGCTGCCGTTTGATTCCATTTTGGGTTGGGCAGCTGCTTAGGCCTGCTGGGTTTAAATTAGACCTCCAGCACCACTCAGGGACCTTGCTGGTGCTGGCTGCCCTTCCACAGGGCCCTTTGTCGGGGTTTCTGTCTGGTCTTGCCACTCATGGAGTGTGATTATTCAACCAAATTATATGTACCAACTAACTGAGTTATTTATAAAGTTGTTATGGAACTGCATCAGATGTGATTAATTAGGTTTCTTCATTATGTTCTTAAATTATAAACTTTTAAAGGAGCTTTTTGAGGAAAAACAAGAAATAAGGGTAAAAATCTATCTTTGCTGGTGCTTTTTCAGGCTAGATGAGCCTTTCTTTAGTGTCTTGAGCTTTTAAATGCTAAAATGCTGTGGTGTAATATGAAAGAGCAGGTGAAATGCTGAGGGAAAATAGCTCTGTATTTGGTCAAAATTTGGTCAGAGTTATGATGACTGAATCTGTAAATTGTAAAATTATGTGGTTCGGTTGAATTTGAAGGCTGCTGATCGGCATCTTTTGTGGTTAGAAATATGCAGAGAAAATGTGTAAAATGTCGTCTTTTGTGTCATCGACAGGTTTAGTCTCACGTTGTGTTTCCACAGCAGGGTGTTTGGCTTGTCAGATCTATAGCTCTAAGATATACTGTATGTCTCTAAAATGTGATCTGGCATTAAATGTTTCTTTTTAAGTCTGATAGTCCGATTCTGTGGCATAATAAAGCTGTGATTTATTGCTTAAGTGGCTTGAAGATGTTTGAGTATCTAGGATCAGATTGATGGATGTGAGGATGGTATCAGATGCAAACAGAATTCAGGGTTTGTTCAGAAGCGTATCCTAATCTTTGCTGCAGGGGTCAATGCATTCATACATGAACATTATCTGCTTGTTTGCATGTGCTTACCATTATTTGTCATTCTGTGTAGACTGTTCACTTAATTTCCTGAACAATTCAGCTATCCTAAGAACATATAATGTATAATCTGATCCATGTAGTGCTTTGGGAACAAATGAATTCAGAAGCATATGGCTTTGTTGCGCATTCCCAGAAGCAACATGCATTTGTGACTCTCTCACGTTACTCTCACTGAACTCTGTAAACCATAAAAGTACGTAAACAGATCCACATGTTATTTAAAATTTTAAAAATAATTGAAGGAAATGGTATGTTGTGTGCTCCTCAGTTTGTTTCTTTTATTAAAGAGACCGTGCACTGGGGGCTTGAAACACTTTGATGCATATGAACCCCGATGTGATACACATGCCCTCTTTCTGAATTGTAAAAGGCAGTCATATAGTTGTATGTGTAAAGACCCTATTTTGTAATGTGAAAAATGTAACACTATAACTGTATACTTTATTTTTGCTCTCCGGCATACTGGTAAACCTTCGGAGAAGCATAAAGCTATGGCTGTCAATAGATCAAAATGATTGTGATTTAATCTTATGATTTTAGTCTTTTGATTGCTATTTAGAAAGCAAAATAAACCACAATATTGGTTTTACTTCATATTATCTGACTTGTAGTTGTTTTTTTTACATTATTTTAACAGTAATAATTCATTGTTTGTATAGCGCTTTTCTTGACACGCTGCCTTGAAAATTGCTTTATACATTTTTGAAGGAGGAAAATAAATCTCCTCAATCACCACCAGTGTGCAACATCCACCTGGATGTGAAAAAAGTAGAAATATTATAACTAAAATATTATTTGGAAAGTACTTACACTGTATATTTGACACCATAAACAACTAGTTAGTGAGAACTGGTCCCTATACTAAAATGTTACTGAACATTTTCTGCTCCCCATTAGAGTACTGTTAGTTAGCATAAACCTGAAGAAGAAAAAAGGACAATATGAAGCTTATATAATGTATTATATGGCTGTAATGTGTTTTGAATGTTCCTGTATACTTCCATTATAAGTGTAAGCACGGTAACCATAAGTTTTGCTTTTATTTAATTTTTTTACTGAGATAAGACATTTTATGTAGTAATCTGCATTTTTGAGCTTAACAATTTCTGAACACCACTTTCCTTTAAACCGAAATCATGTCTTCTAAAAACCCGGGAAAGGATAAGAGGAAAAACACCAGAATAATCAGCCAGCATTTATTGTTGATTTCATACAGAGAGGCGTAGTTGTTACAGTTGATCATCCCACAATGTGTGTGGGAGACTATTTAGTTTCTTCAGAGCGGTGCTAATCCTTCCCGTCCAACTCTCCCACACATTCCTTTTCATTTCGTCCCATTTCTCGCTTTTTTTTCTCTCTATCAGCCGTCATCTTCTGGCATGTCTTTTGTTTCTTTCCTCGCTCCGTGTTCCTGTCTTGCCGCCGCTTGACTAGCGTGAGTCTGACAGTGGTATTGATGTATAGTGTTCACGACTGCTTTCTACACAGCCTGGGAAACTTTACACGCTGGAAGACGGAAAATGTCAACTTTGTTTACGAGCTCTAGGAGCCTAAGCTAATATTATTGTTAATACGTTGCTACTACAATGGAGCCAACATCTTAACATTTAGGCCTGTGATTTTATTTTGAAGTTCTTGGTGCTGTTTGAAGAGAATGGATGTCGTAGACCTTTACTGAGGTGACCTGGTACCGACCTTGAAAACTGCCAAGCACATAGGCGGCTGACAGTTACACAAAACAGGGCTGAGGTGCAAATACCAGAATTAAAATGCAGTGAGAGATTGCATGAAGCATCTTAAAGGGATAGTTCACCCAAAAATGAAAAGTCTGTCGTTAATTACTCACCCTCATGTCGTTCCAAACTCGTAAGACCTTCTTCGTTCATCTTCAGAACACAAATTAAGATATTTTTGATTAAATCCGAGAGCTTTCTGACTCTTTTGAAATAGTTTTTAAATGGTGGGCGTTTAAGCAGTAGAGCAGTGCTGAACGGGGAGAACGGAGGTGCGCTCTCCCTCTAGTAAGCTATCTGTCACTCAAGGCTTCAGTCATGTATATGCTCTGGAACAGAGAAATATAGCATCCACATCGCAGGCTTTACGATTAGCAAATCACAATGTCTCAAATCTCGATTGCGATTCGAGTTCGATTAATCGCACAGCCCTAGTTTACAGTACATTGCTCAGCACTGTGTCTGAAAGGTCTTTTCTGTTTATATGAATAATATAACTTTCTAACTGTTGTGTAATTAATTTCCTCTTTATGTGGTCACAATAGAGCCTTATCATCTTAAGTGATTCGCTTTTTTATTAGTTAATTGTTGCTTTAGCCTTGGTCATACAGTGATACTGTATTGTCAACAACCTTCTGGTTTGAGGGAAATGTTGTTATTTGAAATTGTAATAGTTTGGCTGCTAGAGGAAAATGTCATTTGGAAAAAATGTTGCCCTGTGAAGTCGGATTTTATTTTTTTAAACTGAAACCGTGAAATACTTAACCATGCTTTGGAGACAGACTAAGTACTAAGGATTATGGATATTGTATTTTCAACTTTCTGTTTATTAAAGGGGTCATATGATGCTTTTTTAAAGATCATTATTTGGTGTAACAAAATATGTCGTCATGCTTTAATGTTAAAAAAACATATTATTGTTCAAATACTGTACATTATTGTAGGTCCTCTGTGCCCCGCCTCTTTCAAACGCTTCGTTTTCTACAAAGTCCCTCCTTCTGTCAAGCACAGTCAGCTCTGATTGGCCAACTGGCACAGTGTATTATGATTGGCCGAACACCACAAGCCGCATCGGAAATGTAACTCCTCTTTCCATAATCACGAGCTTCAGCTTTCAAAATTATAGTAAAGACAGCTAATAATGTCCTTTAGTTATACCATCAGATTCAAGCTGAGAGAGTCGCGTGACAGACAGGGATGATGCTCTTATGTATTTGCAAACAAGCCGCGATTTAGACTATATCTTATGCACTGTACTCTGTGAGTGTCTCTCTCTCACTACTGCGGTTACTGAAACCACTTCTTATGCAAATACTTCCACATCGTGACGTAGGGATGTGTTTGAATGAGCCGTTTTAGGGGCGTGGCAGAATCTTAACTTTGATAAAGAATATGTTTTTGGGTTTTGAGACTTTAGTCTTTGCAACTTCAGGGATCTTATCTATGCACAAACAGCTTGTAACACTCCAAAGAGAAAGCAAAACTTGAAATCGCATCATATGACCCCTTTAAAACAAAAGACATCTATGGAATGTCCCTATTTAAATAGCTCAGTAAACATTTGTGTGTGTCAGATTCCCTACATTTTAGGCATCAAATTTCCCAACAAGGATCATAAAACCTGAATCACTGACATTGTGGGACCAGCCAAATGATCCAACGTGGTTTTACTTTAACGGACATACAGGATTATGATTTAATGATCAGTCAGAACAGGTTTTGTTTATGGTATGAAGATATAAATATCATTAGGTCAGTGGAAAATCCCTACCATGTTAGAAAAACATGTGTGTTTGTGTGATTTTGTTTCTGCCAGGATTCGGATTTAGCCCTCATTATGACCGCTGTACTAACAATTACAAATATAATATATCTGCTGTAAAAGTGATATTATTTGCAGGGAAAGTGTGTGCGTCTAGCAGGCAAAGTGTGTGTGTGTAATCATTTGCTGCCTAGTGAAGCCGGTGATATTTATCGTGTTTGCTGGGTTCCTGTGACCCTCTGTTTCACAATGAATAATTTAACATTATTGCATATGGCATATGTCAGACTGACACATTCTCATTTCTATTTAAAACACACTTGCACACACACATACTCACAAATATGTGACAAACCTAATGCACTCATGTTCACACACACAAAGCGCATCCATCCAATGAGTCATTCTTGCAGCTGTCCGCACGCCGTCCACACCTCCCACGAATAAGAGTCCGCTCAACACCTGAAACATAGACAGGGAAGAGAGAGTAAACTCGGGAAAAAGAGATGAGAGGAGTGGGAGGCTTATATAAAAGGTTCTGACACTGTACTGTACTGTGAGAGTCAATGCCACGACGATTTGTGTAAGTTTCTGCCAGCTTTTAGTATCTTCATGAACTTACCCAGACCCTAAAGCAAGTACAAATCAATAGACATATGTATGTTTCTTCAGCTGGCCCTGTAGACTAACATTTGTGTGTGTGTGTGTGTGTGTGTGTGTGTGTGTGTGTGTGTGTGTGTGTGTGTGTGTGTGTGTGTGCATTCGTATCATAATCTCTAATTATATATTGTGCTTGATAGCATTTTGCAGTGAAAATGATGATGATGGAAATAAAAATAGTATGCTTACAGGTGATATTCACTTTTTTGTATCACATTTTCTCATGTCATATAAGCTCTTTTGTCACCTTGGTAACACTAACTTAGATTGCACTTTATTATTTGCTAATTTGCTAATCGTGGCGGGAGTGATATGTAATTTAATGTAACATTTTTTATTATTTTATATATCAGAAGTATCAAGCATTTTACATTTAAATGATCAGTGTTTTTATTGTAATCATGACAATATACACTTGTACCTTATGATGGATTTTAATAGGTAAACGGTCAAATCTATGCCTGCATATGAAAAGCAAAGAAAAAAAAAAATAGCATGAATAAATAATTAAGGCGTGATGAAAATTTTCTATGATGATTGTAATATAACAAAATTATGATTATAATAAAAAATTACATAAGAATCAACCCCTGGGACAAACAAGTTAATGTAGTTGAGGAGACACCAGTATATTGAATCTTGCACATACACAAACTCATTTAATTCAGCTGCTCTAAACATGTGTTTTTTTCTGTTTTGCTCCTCTCATATTCTTAGACACTCTTTTCTCGTGTTTGTACTGTACCTTCTGCTCCCTTTCACTTCCTCCCACACGGTTCCTGGCCTCTCCTTCAACCTGCTCTTCATTCATAAATTGTTTGCACGTCGTACGATCGCTCACTGTGTGGCCATTTGTGCCACTTCTCTTTTGGCCTGGTGGAAGAAGAGATGTAAAAATGTTGTGTTTGATTTTAGACAAGCAATACTAATTTAAAAAGAGCTTTTTCAAACACTGTGCCAAAGACTGTTAACACAGATTCCCCCTCCGTCCCTGCCTCTCTCTCACTCCCCCTCTCTGTTCTTTGGCAGGGCTCAGCAGACTCCTACACCAGTCGTCCTTCAGACTCTGACGTGTCTCTGGAGGAGGACCCTGAGGCTCTCAGGAAAGAAGCCGATAGACAAGCTCTCGCCACCCTTGAGAAGGCTAAGGTGTTTTACTCTTTCATCTTCTGTTACAGTTTCTTTCAATTTCTCATTGGTCTGTTATTCAGACTCTGCTCTGAGTGAAGACAATAGACTTGATTGTTGGAAGAACATCTTTTTTGAGAGGCTGAACCCCTGAAAAACACCTTTATGATTACCTAGATTTGTGGAAATATTAGTCATTTTATTAATGTTACGGCACAAGGCAGCAAAAAAGTGTGAAAGCTTGTTAAAGTTACGTTTTGTTTTAGCATTGAATTTCGAATTCAGTATCCAGTATTATGAATTATGTCATCGCTGTCATTTTTAATGGCACTCTGTTGATCAGTCAATACATCTGTAAGTTAATTGGACATTTTTAAACTCAATTTAATTTAAATAATAACAAAAAACGATTATTTCAGCCTTACGATCTATACAAATTCTAGAACATAAAGCTGAAATAATCTACAAAGCAAAGCTTGTACATCTGAGTGTTATTATTTAATAACAGATATTTACTATTCTCTAACCAGAAAGTTTGAGGAATATCAATGCAAGCATTATAAGACTTTTATGTTAAAACAAAAGACAATCTTAACAATTGCACAATTTACATTTTAAGGACAGTTTTTAAAAACACAAAGTGTGCACAAACTTTCTTTAGGATTTTTTCACAGAAACAAATAGGACAGTAACTTATTACAAATGTTTATGTTGTGGTACAACACCTCGTGGAGAAACACCTGGGTAAATTATTTGGCTGTAATTAATTAACCATTTAATCAAATGTGTTGATTGTGGCTTGCCGCTCCACTGGGAAATGGGTTCAGAAGCATTGTACCAAAGTCTCTTTAAGACAAGTCATGTCACTCGGCGGCCATCTTTGAAATGCCTCTCGGGGATCCAAGTGCAGCTCCTATCACTTTGTATGGGAAAACATCAAATTCTCCAACACTGTTCACTAAACTTACGATTAAATTTCATATTTAAAATCACCAATGAAACCGGACAACAGCTGTGTCATAAATGTTGTTTCTTTTGCTCAAATAGCGTTATAAAAAGCTTATTTCTCAGGCTAGATCAGCCAGTGCGCTCCCTGCAGTGCCCATTGGCTCTTTCATTCAGAAGGCGGGGCTTCCTGCGATTGAGCGTTACATATTTCCCCATTCAAAACTATACGAGTGACATGTCTTAGGTATTCTATAGTCTTTGATTAAACTGTTCTGCAGTATTTTTCCACCCTCTTGACTGTAAATACAAGATCAATCCATAGGTTACCTGTAAAGCTGATCACATGACCATGGTTCTTCCTCTCTGAAGTGTTTCACTGGAGCTCTCTTTCTTCTGTAACAGTTCTCTGTTTTAATTCTCCCCATCTATCTCTGTCATTCTGAAGACCAAGCCTGTAGCGTTTGCTGTGAGGACTAATGTTGGCTATAACCCAGGCCCTAATGATGATGTGCCAGTTCAGGGCATGGCTATCTCTTTCGAAACCAAAGACTTCCTGCACATCAAAGAGGTCAGACAGCCATATTTCCCTTTAAAAGTGTTGGTGTAATCTGATATGTAATGTAATCCTTCAACAATATATAGATCTTCAGAATGATGATGTATATGTAATCGTATGGATGGTAACTGTACCTTTGGCTTGCATGATTCAAAAGATAATAAGGGGAAAGTGTTCACTTGTGCATTTTCTGTGTTTTTCTGTTTACAGAAGTATAATAATGATTGGTGGATTGGGCGTTTGGTAAAGGAAGGTTGTGAGGTGGGGTTTATCCCCAGTCCAGTGAAGCTTGAGAGCACCCGTCAATTACAAGAACAGAGAATAAGACAGAACCGCCTTAGCTCCAGGTAACAGCCATTCAGATGAGCCTTTATCTGCTGTTTTTGCTGTGTGAAACACGCATATACTCCATGCATTACTAGCAACTCCTCCATTCAACAGTTGGCGGTCAGCCATGATTGTTTTTGAAATAAATGTATATTTGTATTCAGCAAAGATGCATTAAATTGAAATTTGTTTCAAATAAATGCCGTTCTTTTAAACTTTCTATTAATTAAAGAATCTTCAACAAAATGTATCACAGTTTCTATATACGTGTTAAACAGTGCATGAATAAATTACATTTTAAAATGATACTGTTTTTAATGTATTTTTGATTAAATGAA
The DNA here is from genome assembly GCA_003573665.1 of Oxygymnocypris stewartii. Lineage (NCBI taxonomy): Eukaryota > Metazoa > Chordata > Actinopteri > Cypriniformes > Cyprinidae > Oxygymnocypris > Oxygymnocypris stewartii. Next base: position 192,831 of record QVTF01022561.1, read on the forward strand.
TGCAGCCTTGGTGAGCATTAGAGAGTTCTTTCGAAAATTAGGTCAACCATGTTTACCAAGCAGAACATTTTGAAAGGTGGTGTATGTAGCCACTGGCCGTATTGTTGTCTTAACTACTTTCTTTCCATTGGTCTCTCTATCTGTGTTCTAGTAAGTCTGGTGGAAGCTCTAGTCTGGATGTTGCCACTGGTGCCCGAAGGCCCACTCCACCTGGAACAGGTATGATCAGACAGTAATACTGTGAGGTTTTTGTTCTGTTGGGATGGGTTGTGAAATCCCTCAAGATCAAGATTTTTTTTATTTGTGACATACTCAATTATACAGAATATAATCCGCAGTGAAATTTTAAGAATCAGCAGTGAAATATGTGACACATATACAGAACATAACACCATTAATTTCACACTGGGTAGTCACTGAACACAATGGCAGTAAGAGCACCCCTTTAGGATCCCCTCTGCCGTCCTCTTATCCCTCTTATCACTCATTCTTCTAGTCTTCCAGTCTTTATCTGTTGTTTTTCTCTTCCTCTTTTTCATCATCTGTAATTGCAGTTCCATATCTTTCTTACACTGAGCTGCCTGTGGTTTATACGATCTGTCATGGCTGTGTCAGCAAAGGGAGTTTGATTCATTTGTAATCAGGGGCATTTTCTCAGGAGTCAAGTGAGGTCCTTAATATAATTGAATGAAAAATAATAAAAGTACAAAAAACTAAAACGGTACCCAAAAATAAAATGAATATGACTGTGCCAATAATTCGGGTTACTAAAATAACATTGAACACCAGCAGGTACATTTTTAAAGGAGCGAAGCATTTATTTTAACTTATTTAATGTTAACATGACTTTCGTTTAAGTATAAACAAAATTATGCCAATTTTAATTGATACTGTAAAAATATCTTGTTAAATATACAGTGCAGTAAAAATGTCAGCTGTGAAGAAAATTCACTGTAAAATATAATCCGCTTATAACTTGCTTATTATCATTAGCTTCATAAAGTGAAGAAATCACTTTCTATATATATATATATTAATATACCAGTTTAATAAAATATTTGTTGTACCTTGAAATGAATTAATAACAAAAGTAATAATACCAGTGGTAAAACAGAAAGCCACATGATGAGTTATTTGTAAGTGGTCTTTCTATAGAAAGTATGTTTATCATAAGTAGTAAATGCATGACACTAAAATAATTATAATCATTCATGCAGGGATGTCTTAGGGGGGAAACATTTGATTTCACAGAAAAGTTACATACAGTGCAATGTTAAAACATTTAAGGTGTCTCACAGTATATGGTGAGGTAAATTACTGTAGTTGACATATTTTACTGTAGCTTTTTCTGTGGAAATTACAAACATTTTTCAGTTATTGTTATTGTTTTGGAGTCAATGCAAATAAAACTTGGCCTTCATGTGGATTCTTTTAATTAATAAATAACTAAGTGGAAAAAAATATATAGTATTATTTACTTTGTTAGTGTATGGTAAATTATATTCCTTTATCCCATAAATCAAAAATATCAAATGAAACTGGAACATGGATTTCAAATTAATTTAAAACCCCCAACTCAGGGGGTTAATCGACTTTAATCGATTAATCGACTTTATTCCATAAGGCTTGTTTTCATTTTTGAAAAGGTCATTTCTATTATAATTTTGCTTGTTCTTTTTAAAACACCTTCTGTGTTCTCATTACCTTTCTGACTGAAGTCTGTAGATCATGCTGCTGTTCTTCCTCTCTTCCTCCTCTCTCATTTTCTGTGCGTTACCCTTGTTTCCCTGTTCTTTCCCCCTTGTTTCCTTCTCTATTTCTCTCTTCCACCCCTCATTCTCTCTTGTTCTATCCTTTCATTAAAACCCGTCCACCTCCCGATTGGTCCCCTAGCTGACTTGTCCTCTGGGCTTTATGACGATTCGGATTCAGAAGTTGAGGAGGTGGAGCCTGCCAACACCCGTGACCAAAAGGGTGTGGGCGGAAGTGTCACCTCCCCTCAAGGCAACCTACCCCACCTCCCTTTCTTTAAGAAGGTAACCCTGGTGATAACCCAGAATGCATCAATAGACCGCCTCCTTCAGATGTGACTAATAATCAGAGACTCGCTCCTAACCAAGCACCTTCTGTGTCTTCGAAACTTTAGGGGAGTCTTTGCTGTTTGTGTGTGTTTGTTTGTGTTAGAATTCATGTCCAAGGGATGAAGTAAATGCATTATTACAGGTATATCCTAGTGAGAAATAACTATACTAAAGAGTATTTGAAATACATGTATATCACAAATACATTTACATATTTATACTTGTACTTAATAAAAAACACCCTGCAATTGTATTTTTAGTATTCTAAACTGCTATACTTCAAGTCTGCTAAATTGGAACAGCTAATTATGTGCTTAATGCACTTTAATACTTTAATTGCGCAAAAGTAGTGCTGAAGTAAAACAAAAGATATACTGAAGTATATTTGATTGTGCTAAAGTGGAACTATTGCAAGTAAACTTCAGATAGACTTCAAATAGCTCACATTTAAAGACCGATATTATTCAAAGATCATATAATCCTCGTGAATATTGACTTAAAAGACATTTCAGGTATAATATTATGGAATGTGCATTGTTCACTAGTCCAAATAAAGTCCACTTGTCCTACTCCAAATAAAGTTTAATTATGATTTTTATATCAGTAAGTCTTGAGTGATATATCAGTTAATATGTTAATCATTTTGAACTATACTTAGTATGAAATAAATGTATTTTAAATTTATTATTTCTTTTACTGGAGTAGTTCATTTAGTGTTATCATTAACTTACCCTGTATGATTATTTGCAAGGATAAATGTATATATTTGTACTGAGTCAGAAACAATACATTTTCAATTGCTCCCCTATCAACCCATAACAGACTATATATATATATATATAAATTCTATATTTTATCCAAAACGACTTACAAGTGAATATATATACTGAACTAAATTATAAACACAACACTTTTCTTTTTGGTCCCCATTTGTCAAGAGCTGAACTCAAATATTTAAGACTTTTTCTATGTACACAAAAGGCCTATTTCTCTCAAATATTGTTCACAAATCTGTCTAAATCTGTGTTAGTGAGCACTTCTCCTTTGCCGAGATAATCCATCCACCTCACAGGTGTGGTATATCAAGATGATGATTAGACAGCATGGTTATTGCACAGGTGTGTCTTAGGCTGGCCACTCTAAAATGTGCAGTTTTACTGTATTGGGGGGGTCTGAAAACCAGTCAGTATCTGGTGTGACCACCATTTGCCTCACGCAGTGCAACACATCTCCTTCACATAGAGTTGATCAGGTTGTTGATTGTGGCCTGTGGGATGTTGGTCCACTTCAATGGCTGTGCGAAGTTGCTGGATATTGGCAGGAACTGGAACATGCTGTTGTATACGCCGATCCAGAGCATCCCAAACATGCTCAATGGGTGACATGTCCGGTGAGTATGCTGGCTATGTTTACAGATCCCTGTAATATGGGGCCATGCATTATCAGGCTGCAACATGGTCGTGGATGAATGGCACAACAATGGGCCTCAGGATCTCATCACGATATCTCTGTGCATTCAAAATGCCATCAATAAAATGCACCTGTGTTCATTGTCCATAACATACGCCTGCCCATACCATAACCCCACCGCCACCATGGGCCACTCGATCCACAACGTTGACATCAGCAAACCGCTCACCCACACGACGCCATACAAGCTGTCTGCCATCTGCCCTGTACAGTGCAAACCGTGATTCATCCGTGAAGAGAACACCTCTCTAAAGTGCCAGACGCCATCGAATGTGAGCGTTTGCACACTCAAGTCGGTTACGACGACGAACCGTAATCAGGTCGAAACCCCGATGAGGATGACGAGCATGCAGATGATCTTCCCTGAGACGGTTTCTGACAGTTTGTGCAGAAATTCTTTGGTTATGCAAACCGATTGTTGCAGCAGCTGTCCGGGTGGCTGGTCTCAGGCGATCTTGGAGATGAAGATGCTGGATGTGGAGGTCCTGGGCTGGGGTTGTTACACGTGGTCTGCAGTTGTGAGGCCGGTTGGATGTACTGCCAAATTCTCTGAAACGCCTTTGGAGATGCCTTATGGTAGAGAAATTAACATTAATTTATCTGAAAACAGCTCTGGTGGACATTCCTACAGTTAGCATGCCAAATGCATGCTCCCTCAAAACTCGCAACATCTGTAGCATTGTGCTTTGTGATAAAACTGCACGTTGAGCTGCACACAGAGCAGACTACATCTGCTATGTGCTGCCTGCCTCACTGGATCCGCTACACTTTGCATATCGCAGCAAATGTTCCACAGACGATGCTATTGCCTTCACCCTGCACACTGCTTTCTCCCATCTGGAAAATAAGAACACCTATGTGAGGATGCTGTTCGTGGATTATAGTTCGGCATTTAACATAGTGCCTGCCACACTGGTTGCGAAGCTCCAGACTGTGGGACTAAACAGATATCTGTGCAGCTGGATCCTGGACTTCCTGACAGGCAGAAGTCAGGTGGTCAGAATGGGCAACAATACCTAATCTCCCTTGATCCTCATCACTGGTGCTCCTCAGGGCTGCGTCCTCAGCCCACTCCTGTACTCCCTGTACACACATGACTGTACAGCTACACACAGCTCCAATGGTGATAGGCGGGCTTATCACAACGGTGATAGGCCGATCACCAACAACGATGAGACGGCCTACAGAGAGGAGGTGAGTACCCTGATTAAATGGTGTCAGGAGAACCACCTCTCATTCAACATCGACAAGACCAAGGAGCTGGTGGTGGATTACAGGAGACAGAGCAGAGAACACACACCCATCACCATCGACAAGACACCTGTGGAGCGGGTAAACCGCTTTAAGTTCCTCGGCGTTCACATCACTGAGGATCTCACATGGTCTGCTCACACAGACGCAGTGCTGAAGAAGGCACATCAGCGCCTCTTCTTCCTGAGATGGCGGAGGAAGTTTGGAACGAGCCCCAGAATCCTCAGGTCCTTCTACACCTGCACTGTGGAGAGCATCCTGACCGGCTGCATCACCGCCTGGTTTGGAAACAGCACCGATGGTAGCCGCAAAGGGTCGCGCAAACTGTCCGCCACATTGTTGGAGGTGAGCTTCCCTCCCTCCAGGACATCTACACCAGGCGGTGTACAAGGAGAGCCCAGAGGATTATCAAAGACTCCAGCCACCCGTCCCACAGACTGCTCTCTCTGCTGCCCTCAGGGCGACGTTTCCGCAGCATCCGATCCCGCACGAGCCGACTGAGGGATAGCTTTTTCTCATCACGATATCTCTGTGCATTCAAAATGCCATCAATAAAATGCACCTGTGTTCATTGTCCATAACATACGCCTGCCCATACCATAACCCCACCGCCACCATGGGCCACTCGATCCACAACGTTGACATCAGCAAACCGCTCACCCACACGACGCCATACAAGCTGTCTGCCATCTGCCCTGTACAGTGCAAACCGTGATTCATCCGTGAAGAGAACACCTCTCTAAAGTGCCAGACGCCATCGAATGTGAGCGTTTGCACACTCAAGTCGGTTACGACGACGAACCGTAATCAGGTCGAAACCCCGATGAGGATGATGAGCATGCAGACAGTGGTGGTCAGTAACGAAGTACAACTACTTCGTTACTGTACTTAAGTACATTTTTCAAGTATCTGTACTTTACTGGAGTAGTTTTATTTTGAGTAACTTTTACTTTTACTTCACTACATTCCAAAGCATAAGATCGTACTTTTTACTTAACTACATTTCATAAAACATATCGTTACTCACGTGATACATCACGTGGTCCGAGACGCAGACGCGGTGTCTGATTCATGAACAAACTGATTATTTTCAATGAACCTGTTCAATCGGTTCGCAAATCGCAACAAACGATTCATTCACGAATGGCAATGATCCGATTGCAGCTGTTCTTGAGTCGAAAACTCACTGATTCAAATGATCCGTTTAGAGCGAGTCTTCTTCAGTGAACTGAACTCACAAGTAAAGAACCGGGAGATCTCGTGAGCGCGCGCTACTGATGCTGTGAAAAGTAAGTTACTAATGTCGTTTTTTAGGATTAATTATTGTAACTGAAAATAATATTTAGGTCAAAACTGTCAGTGAACTAAATCTGCTGTAAAGGGTGATCTATTAAGCCCACTGAAATGCTTGAATGCAGACAGATCGACATCAGTGTCTCTAACGTTATGTTTTAGGTCAAAAAACAAAACATTAAAATAACACCGATTAAATACAATAACTCATGCACGTTCATATTCCCCGCTGCTGTAACGTTAGCAGTTTTATTAAAATGCTATGCATTTAGACCTATGTGACGTCTGTTTTTGTATTGTTTATCAACAGTATACATTTTTATATTGTTCAGATCAACTAACGTTAGCCGAGTAGACAGATATGAATGTTTATTCATAACCATACTGAAAATAAGTAAATATTGTTAGCGAATGCTAGCTGTCTAGCTAACAAGCTTGCTGGTGCTAAGTTGAGGAAATTTTTAGATATAAAGTCCAAATATCTTTATTCAGCCACCTAGATAGATTACATCTGAGGGAAAAAGAAAGGATGTGATGTTCAGAACATAACTACAGTAATTATCAGAGTGGGAAGTGATGCCATCTGGGGGCATTTGGCCAGGGGTGTTTTTACACCACAGACAAGGTTTGAGAAGAAAAAAATTCATTATGAAAATATAATTCGATTTTCCTTAAAATGTTCTTCCTAATTTCAGGCCTAATTCTCATGTCATATATAACTGACGTTCTGCAAAAACTAAAACTTCTAAAACACTTTTTTCTTCCTGGTGAAAATTAGATGGTGAAATCTGTTTTCTCTCAGGTACATGGCAGTGTAAGCTTCACAGTGAACTACTACATCACTCTCATCAACGTAGTCCATATCAACAAAATATATATCTTGACTCTATATAGTGGTTATTTTGGGAAAAACCCAGGTATTTTGGGCAGTAGGATTATAAAAATATGTGCTAATATAAAATTAAATAAAGTAGTCTATATAAAATTGCAAAATAAATCTGTCTATCGGTACTTTTTTACTTAAGTACATAAAAAATTGAGTACTTTTGTACTTTCACTCGAGTAAAATTTAAAAAGCAGTACTTTTACTTTTACTGGAGTAATATTTTACTATACGTATCTGTACTTTTACTCAAGTACTTGATCTGTGTACTTTGTCCACCACTGCATGCAGATGATCTTCCCTGAGACGGTTTCTGACAGTTTGTGCAGAAATTCTTTGGTTATGCAAACCGATTGTTGCAGCAGCTGTCCGGGTGGCTGGTCTCAGGCGATCTTGGAGATGAAGATGCTGGATGTGGAGGTCCTGGGCTGGGGTTGTTACACGTGGTCTGCAGTTGTGAGGCCGGTTGGATGTACTGCCAAATTCTCTGAAACGCCTTTGGAGATGCCTTATGGTAGAGAAATTAACATTAATTTATCTGAAAACAGCTCTGGTGGACATTCCTACAGTTAGCATGCCAAATGCATGCTCCCTCAATACTCGCAACATCTGTAGCATTGTGCTTTGTGATAAAACTGCACGTTGAGCTGCACACAGAGCAGACTACATCTGCTATGTGCTACCTGCCTCACTGGATCCGCTACACTTTGCATATCGCAGCAAATGTTCCACAGACGATGCTATTGCCTTCACCCTGCACACTGCTTTCTCCCACCTGGAAAATAAGAACACCTATGTGAGGATGCTGTTCGTGGATTATAGTTCGGCATTTAACATAGTGCCTGCCACACTGGTTGCGAAGCTCCAGACTGTGGGACTAAACAGATATCTGTGCAGCTGGATCCTGGACTTCCTGACAGGCAGAAGTCAGGTGGTCAGAATGGGCAACAATACCTAATCTCCCTTGATCCTCATCACTGGTGCTCCTCAGGGCTGCGTCCTCAGCCCACTCCTGTACTCCCTGTACACACATGACTGTACAGCTACACACAGCTCCAATGGTGATAGGCGGGCTTATCACAACGGTGATAGGCCGATCACCAACAACGATGAGACGGCCTACAGAGAGGAGGTGAGTACCCTGATTAAATGGTGTCAGGAGAACCACCTCTCATTCAACATCGACAAGACCAAGGAGCTGGTGGTGGATTACAGGAGACAGAGCAGAGAACACACACCCATCACCATCGACAAGACACCTGTGGAGCGGGTAAACCGCTTTAAGTTCCTCGGCGTTCACATCACTGAGGATCTCACATGGTCTGCTCACACAGACGCAGTGCTGAAGAAGGCACATCAGCGCCTCTTCTTCCTGAGATGGCGGAGGAAGTTTGGAACGAGCCCCAGAATCCTCAGGTCCTTCTACACCTGCACTGTGGAGAGCATCCTGACCGGCTGCATCACCGCCTGGTTTGGAAACAGCACCGATGGTAGCCGCAAAGGGTCGCGCAAACTGTCCGCCACATTGTTGGAGGTGAGCTTCCCTCCCTCCAGGACATCTACACCAGGCGGTGTACAAGGAGAGCCCAGAGGATTATCAAAGACTCCAGCCACCCGTCCCACAGACTGCTCTCTCTGCTGCCCTCAGGGCGACGTTTCCGCAGCATCCGATCCCGCACGAGCCGACTGAGGGATAGCTTTTTCCCTCAGGCTATCAGGCTAATGAACAGTCAGAAATAATACACCCTGCAGCACACCCCCACTTAACGGTATGCCAGGCACTGCACTTTAACTTTTACACAGTTCAACTGGACTACACGCACACACTGCACAAATACAACAAATCTGGTGGTTCTAATACACATCCATGACACATAGCTTATGTATAATCTGTTGCACCTTCGCATATTACTGTGTGTGTGTATATATGTGTGCATAATGTAGAATGTGTACATACGGTGTATAACGTCTATTGATAACTCTTAATAGGACACTGTGTGTACTGAGTATATGTGTGTGTATTCTTCTGTACACATTGTCTTCTGTATAAGTCTGTAAGTATGTACTGTCTATATGTAAATTGTTTCTGCACTGTCTGGAGCACGCTCTCAAGAATTTCTCACCAAGGCACATGTGCTGTGGTGATGTGACAATGAAAGTGATCTGATTGTATTTGATTTTAGAGTGGCCTTTTATTGTGGCCAGCCTAAGACACACCTGTGCAATAATCATGCTGTCTAATCATCATCTTGATATACCACACCTCTGAGGTGGATGGATTATCTCGGCAAAGGAGAAGTGCTCACTAACACAGATTTAGACAGATTTGTGAACAATATTTGAGAGAAATGGGCCTTTTGTGTACATAGAAAAAGTCTTAAATCTTTGAGTTCAGCTCTTGACAAATGGGAGCAAAAACAAAAGTTTTGCATTTATAATTTTGTTAAGTGTGTAAATATATATATATATATAAGATATTAGGAAGAATGTTCTGCAAATAACAACAAAAAAGTACTACACCAGTTATACAACTTCAAGTCTGAAAAACTGACCCTACATTTTAGCTCCTAAATCCAATTTGTTTAATTTTATATGTGCATATTCATGTTTGGTCTATTGTGAATGAGATCTGAGAATTGCACCAGAGAAGAGGTTTATTGATAAATAATATTTTTCATTTTAGTCTTTTCATCACTGTGCATAGTGCATAAGTCATATGGAATACTTTTATGGTCCTTCAATGATGCTCACATCCTTTTGTGTTTCATTGACAAGAGTAAGTCACACATGTTAGGGATGGCATGAGGGTGAATAAATATCGACAGAATGTGTATTTGTGGGTGAATTTAGACTCCCAAATCCAGTCATTTAAATGAATCCTCATGAGACCGTGTTCATGCTGGGAGAATTTTACTACACCTCAACCTGAATGATTAATCAGGAAAGTTTATCTAATACCTTAGTGGCTCCATCTTGTCTTCATTTGACCACCTTTGATTTGTTGATTCATTCTCTCCCAGCATCCTAAATGTTTTAACAATTTGTCACTAACAAGCTTCTGTTTGTTTGCTTGCTTGCCCTCTCTCTCTCTTGCTGTGTGTGCGTGTGTGGAATGATAGGTGGGCCTGCCAAACAGAAACAGAAATCGGTGAGTCATAGTAACAACAAAGTTTCTGTTTCGTATTTCTCTCTTTGTATTGTTATGAAGAGAGATCTGAGTCTTGAGGCTATTGCCACCAGCTGAGCATGTGCATATATTTCAGAAAAGACCAATTAAATTTCTTCTAGGCTTGTTTACGTCTCTAAAGGATTGAATGTGAATTGTGGCATACAGACAGGGTTTCAGGACCAGTCCTGTTTACATATAATAGTTCAGAAAGGAAAAAACTGTCAGGGTTTATTAGCTCTACAGGACACGCACATCTCATTCAGATTGAATCGACAAATGAGTGAATTCGGCCCATGTGTCCACCCACTCGTGTGGAGACACGGGCCATCCTCTTGCACATGCACACACGATGAGGCAGAAACACCCTGACAGGTTTCCACGGTTTCCGTTTCCATTATGGGTCTGTGACATAGAGAGTAGCCCACGCTTGTTACTGCTGTCACAATGGCTACCGTCACACAATCTCACATGCACAGACGCCCGACTTGGTGAATTAGAGTTGAAAATGATGACGTTAGATTGTAGACGGATTGTTTTTATCTATCCATCTGAAGCATTTGATTGGTTATGTATTATATAACGGGACCAGAGGAGTGGGAGGAGCCACAGCAAATAGGGGTCAATTGAGCAGAACATGAAGAGGTCTTCTCTCAGGTTAAAGTCATAGTCTGTCTGAGGAGGAAAAAGAAGCTAAGCGTCCTAAAAAAAGAGTTTAATTAAACGTAGCATGTAAAATGTTTTAATTAACTGATGTTTTATTCAGCTTCTTCAGTTCTGCATATAATGTATTAAGATATTTTATTAGAAATGTATTTTTATATTCCAAGCAAGTGAATTGAGGAGCTATTCACTCGATATGAAAGTAAACGCAGTATATTCATTCTAAGCAATTTTTTGTCATGTCTATTGAATGATTTGTTCATCTACACACTAATATCTTTGTTCAAAAATATTAATATTTTAAATGGTAAATTAATTTTATTAAACCACCTATATTATTATAATTTCACTCTTTTTTTAATATTGACAGCCATAACTTGTATTATATTAACTTATATGTGTGTGTGTGTATATATATAAATAATTAATTTTAAATGTACATTTGTAAATCTACTTTATATATAATGACAGTTTTTAAGAAGAGCATTAATTTTAAACAAAATACATGACTGAAATAATAAGAAATCAGATTTTGATTGATATAAATTTACACTCAATTTGTTTATTAGCCTATAATAAAAAATATATGTATTTAATTCATCAGCTACCCAGAAAATGCCTTCATGGACTGTCATTGCTAATAATATCAGAGAGGGATAGAGAGGAAAGCAAAGAAGAAAGCGGATAAAAAAGCATGAAGTGAAGCACAAGTTGAAGAAAAAAACACTTTAACACATGGGTGTGAATGCTGTTTTTAAATCCAGATGTTTGGGGTCAGTTTTGGCAAATGTATGTATCATGATTTCACTGAAGAGGTTTTATTTTGTGTGTTGAACTTCCAGATGGAACATGTTCCTCCTTATGATGTGGTGCCTTCCATGAGACCCATTATTTTGGTGGGACCATCCCTTAAAGGCTACGAGGCAAGATAGTATATAGCTAAAAAAATTATTTAAAAAATGTTTGTCATGTTCTTCATCTTGCTCAGTTTTGTGCGTGCGTGTGTGTGTGTGTCGTTGCAGGTGACCGATATGATGCAGAAAGCTCTCTTTGATTTTCTAAAACACAAATTCGAAGGCAGGTGGGTACCAAAATATACATGTCATGGTCATAATAAAGATTTAAAAAAGAATATAGTTCATCGTTTTGAAATTTGGCAAGATTTATGTTGTTAAAGAAGCTGTTAATATAAATGTCCGTGTAGATTATGAACGCTGGAAATATCACAATACGCTTGTGCTATAATTGGCATACAATGGTTATGGTTTGTTGTTTGTTCCAGAATATCCATCACCAGGGTGACAGCAGACATCTCACTTGCCAAACGTTCCGTCCTAAACAACCCCAGCAAACACACGATCATCGAGCGCTCCAGCACCAGATCCAGTCTGGGTATGAAACGCACCTGCACACACCACTACTGAGAGATCTCCCTCGTGTGGGCAGAAGCCGGAGCAGGCTGAACATGTGGTTTAGCAACACGCTGAGTGACCAAAATAACAAATGTTCTGAACAAAGCAAGTTTCAACATACAGAACTGTTCACATCGAGAGCAAGACAAATAGCCTGTTTGTTGAGATGAATGAAATGCACATTTATTCTGATTTAGTAGACAAAAAAGTTTGGCAAATATGCGCTCTCTGTGCGAATAGGCTGTTAGAGTACTTTTGGAGGGATGCAAATGAGTTTTTCAAGCCCTGTCAGTTTTCACTAGTGTACACATTCTCTGTTTCCTGAACATTTTTCTTAGTGTTCCCTCCTCTTGCTCTGTTACGTCATGTCTGATCTGCCTTTTTTCTCTTTTTCATCTTCCTTTCTCCTGACACTCCTTCCCACCACACATTTCCTCCTCCTCTCTTTCTCTTCACCTCAGACGTACTGGGTACGTATCTTATCATCCCACCCTTTTCCCCTTTGCAGCCATCCATCTGTCAGTTCATTCATGTCCTCATCCATTCATCTAACTCTCCATCCATCTGTCCCTGTACTTAACCCTCTTCTTTGAGTTTGGAGTGAACCGTCTTAATTTATTGGCAAAGTTGTGGTGTTATTAACTAAAACAAGAACAGTACTAACTTATCAGCACTTTTCAGTAGCTCAACAGTGTGCAAGCTTGTAGCTTTTACAATAACAAGATATTGTTGCCAACACATGGCAATGTAAAGTAGTGGTGTAGTTTCCCCCCCCCATTATATTGCACACAATATCAGTAATTGTATTCAGCAAAGGTGCATTCAATTAAGCAAAAGTGACCGTATTGTGAACTTTCTATTCATCATAGAATCCTGAAAAAAAAGTATCATAATTTCCACAAAAATATTAGTTGTGACACTGAAGACTGGAGAAATCATGCTGAAGATTCTGGAATAAATTACATTTGAAAATATATTAAAACAGAAAACAGTTATATTGTAAGAATATTTCACATTATTACGGTTTTACTTCATTTTTAATCAAATAAATGCAGTTTTAGTAACCCCCCCCCCCCCGAGTCTTCATTCATAAATATTAGTGTATATGTAAATTAAGCGATATATTCTGGATAACATTTGACCAGAAAACAATATTTTCATAATATGTGCAGTTTGTGTGCAGAGTGTTTAGATTGCGCTGTACTCTCGGAGGAATCCAGGTGTTCCTCTCGTGGTGTATACGCTTGGGGACCAGTTAAACTGTTGTTTATCACTGTTTTTCCTTCAGTCCTATTAATTAAGGTGTTTTGCAGGTAGTAGTGCTTAGTTTGGGATGTATTTATGTTTTAATGTTTTAAAGATTCTGTCACCCTAATTGAGATCTTCATTATTTTGTTCGAGAAAACATTGTTCTGATTACTTTGTAGTAAAATGTGTAATAGGTTAGTTTAAAAGATATTGCCCCTTAAATAGCTTTTAAGTATTTCAACTACAATTTATTACATTTTTTAAATGGTTAACTTGACTAAAAAGAAGAAGAATTTAAATGAACCGAATTTATAGATTCTGACTCTCTGTAAGAAGTGTGATGCCACTTCTCATATAGCTCTTCACACTTACATACGCAAGCACACATACTGATCTACATAACTACAGACGTCCATGGATCAATACAGAAAGCTGCTCAGGGCATGTGACCGCTCTGCTGCAGACTGGTGTCATACTGTGTATCGTTACATTTACTTAAAGTTAAATAGAACTAAACTAGCACACGAGCACACATGCATATATTCGAGCAGATCATAATAACCCCCACATGCATGATATATACTAACATGGGTTTGAGTATGAAATGAAATTGTAAGGTAAGTCTTCCTGATATTCACCTTGTTTATCATAACTGGAGGTATACACTGCAAAAAATACTAATAAATGTAGTGACATTTATGGCTAAATTAAATGAAAATACTATTGGAAAATGTGGTTTCTCCGTTATTTTATGATCTTTTTAGGATGTTTTGATATTTTAATTAGAAAACAAGATGAGATACAAATCAAGAATATAATTTTGCAGTTATGTGCAATAGATGAAGACTAAGTAGAGATTTCTGTGCATGGATGTAGTTATGATGTTTAGTATATCCATTAATAATGACATATTCTTATACATGTTTCTTTCATCTGGAAGCTGAGGTACAGAGTGAAATCGAGAGAATCTTTGAGCTGGCCCGGACACTTCAGTTAGTGGCTCTGGATGCCGACACAATCAACCATCCATCTCAACTGGCCAAGACGTCACTGGCACCTATCATAGTCTACATCAAGATTGCCTCTCCAAAGGTATACATTAGCTGAATATACACAATACCATTCAAACCTTTGTGGTCAGTGTGATGTTCTAACGTTTAAAAAAACCTATCTTATGCTCACGATGGCTCACTGTCATTTTGTGAAATATTATTATAGTTAAAATAAGTGTCTTCTATTTGAATTGATTTATTCCGGTGATGCAAAGTTACCGTTTCAGCAGCCATTACTACAGTCCTCAGAGTCACATTAACCTGTATTTTTGTTGAACCTGTGAATTTCATTTTTATTTTTTTTGTTACATTATAAATGTTTTTACTGTCACTTTTGATCAAATTAATATCAATAAAGCACCTTAAATTAATTTATTAATTTCTTTCAAAGAAAAACGTATTGACCACAAAACTTTTTACAAAAAATGATGGGTTGTTTCAACCCAACTGGGTTGTTTTTGGGTCAAATACGGACTAACCCAACTGTCGGGTTAAACGTTTACATTTCATTTTTAATCCAAAGGTTAGTCCATATTTGACCCAAAGTTTGGTTAGAATGTATTTAAACATATTTAATGACGTGTATCTGTGTTGCTGTCTCCCTCGCGATCAGGTGTTGCAGAGGCTGATAAAGTCCAGGGGTAAATCTCAGGCCAAACATCTCAACGTCCAAATGGTGGCGGCTGATAAACTTGCACAGTGTCCTCCTGTGAGAATATGACTTTTGATTTTTACTGATTAGCATTTATGTGTACTTTTAGATTTGTATAAATTGCTTTTGGTTTTAATGGGGTTGGAAAGTTGTGAAAGCTGCACTAAGTTTTTGGCTCACGTTTATTGCCTAAGCTGCATTTCCTCTTCTTTTTCACTTCCTTTATTCTTTGTTTCTTAGGCACATACAGGATTTTTTTTAATTTGGTCTTATCTTAGTCTTATCTAGTCACATGCAAAGTTATTGTCTCCAACATGTCTCTGAATGCATATTTGTTTTTGTTTTTTTCTTTTCCAGGAGCTTTTTGACATAATATTAGATGAGAATCAGCTGGAGGATGCATGTGAACACCTGGCTGAATACCTGGAGGCCTACTGGAAGGCTACACACCCTCCGAGCAGCAACCCATCCAACCCTCTGCTCAATCGCACCATGGCCACGGCCGCCCTGGCATCTTCACCCGAACCCGTCTCCAACCTGCAGGTACAGGTGCTCACTTCTCTGCGTCGCAACTTGGAGCTCCTCAATGGCTCCCCTGCTACAGGGCAAGGGAAACAGGAAGAAGAACACGCCCTCTAAAGACAGGGCCAGGATTACAATGGAATATTGAAGGGTCCTGTACCCGTCTCCCAATCACAGAAAAGTAACGATGGCTGCTCAAGAGATAGAAATGCCCAACTGTAATTCTGTTGTCTGTCTTTGCTCCTCTCCTTTGACTTATCTCTCAATTATAAAAATATTGCAACACGCAAACACATGAAAAAAAAAATATCCCATACGTGATCAACATAATCATAAGTCCTCCACAGTCCACAGAGGGGCCCCTCATTTGAAACGCCTGCCGGACTTTACAGTGTCCTCTTGCCGTCTGGGAAATGTAGTTCAGATCGCTACCCACTTACAGCATTTATGCTCACTGCCATTTATGCCCACTGCCATGGCACCAGCTCTAAAAACGCACTCATGTCCAATGTCCTATTAACACTGAGCCGAAATTCTAACAAAAGCTTGGGTATGTGCATTGTTGTTTACCTAAGTTAAACAAAAGTGAGTGTCTGCGTGCAGATGTGAGAGACAGCGAGTGCAAAAGTGAGTCAGTGAGGGAGACCGAAGATAGAGTGCCTGTGCGTTTTTCCAACTATCTCACTGCAATCTGAACAAGAAAAAATGAGCATCCATCTGCTCAGTCTTCACTATTACACGGTTGTCTAAGAAACCAAAGTTACAAAGCTTTGAGATTGATTGATTTTTAAAGTCAATCACACAGGGCACCTCAAATATTATGACATTTGAAAGGATTCACTTGTTAATAAGTTTATTTTATTTTATATATATATATATATATATATATACACTATATTGGCAAAAGTATTGGGTCACCCCCTTCTAATGAAAGGTTTCACTACTTTATTAATTTCCATGAGTACAAATCTCAATGTTGAAGCATATAATGATATTCTAGTAAATTGTGTGCTTCTAGTTTTATAGAAACAGTTTGGACATAACTCTTTTCTACTCTAACATGACAGTGTCTCTGTGTATAAGACAAGCATCAACGAGAAATGATTCAGTCAGTGTGGAAGAACTTGACTGGTCTGCAGAAAGACAGCTGAACACCTCTGGTGTGACTTTAAATGCAGACCTTGAGCCAAAAACTCATCACCAAACACCAATGACTGGTTCATTCATTATAAAGACAAAAGTACTGGAACACCCCCTTCTTTATAAGAGAAAAAGGCACTTACAAAACTGTGGCAACAAAGATAGAAACATAATTCATGTACTTAAAATGTATTTCCACCTCTGTTGCAACAGTTTTGAAGTGTATGAAATGATTGTACCCATATGTCATTGGTGTTTGGTGATGAGTTTTTGGCTCATGGTCTACATTTAAAGTCACACCAGAGGTGTTCAGCTGGGATTAGGACGTGTCTTTCTGCAGACCGGTCAAGTTCTTCCACACTGACTGAATCATCATTTCTCTCTTATTCTTGTCTTATACACAGAGACACTGTCATGTTAGAATAGAAAAGGGTTCTGTCCAAACTGTTTCTATAAAATTAGAAGCACACACTTCCCTAGAATAACATTATATGCTTCAACATTGAGATTTGTACTCATGGAAATTAATAAAGTAGTCAACCCTTTCATTAGAAGGGGGTGACCCAATACTTTTGGCAATATATATATATAAAATGATTATTAAAAATATTAAATTGGGCAATATTTTTGTACATAATTGGGTTGCAATATAAGATGCTTTTTAACTCCAAAGATGACTGATCTAATTTAGATGATCTAATATGAGCTAATCTAGCCCAATATTTTTTAATCATCACAAAACATTTGAAAGGAGCTCTATTTATTGTGTGGTGTTTGATATGGACACTAGAGGGTGCTTATGATTAATATTTTTTTACATTACATGCATGGTGTGCATTTATGTCTGGAGTTTATCAGATACATTTAACTTTCTATTGTTTTTTTAAATAAAAACAATATTTAAGGTATTTTAAAGTAAATTGAGAGAATTATTGATGATTACATACTAAAAATGCATTTTATGAAATGTAGAGATTGCTATTAGAAAGTACTATGAGCCCTTGTCATCTCGCTACCAACATGGCCTTTTCCCATAATAGCATGATTGAAGAATGTATTTTATGTATGCCATTTGGTATTGGGGTTATAGTATTGCTTGGGATGTGCTGAAATAACTTGTTAGGTAAAAAGCTGACCTCTAACCTTTGTATTAACATGCTGCTTGCTCTGTTTTGTGTGCGTCCGTCTGTGTGTGCGTGTGTGCACGTGTGTGTGTGTGTGCGCATGTGCATTGGCATGTTTTGGGATTGCTGTAGGGGCCGTTCCTTGTGCATGGAGAACAGAAGAGGGAAGGGCCTGAACGTGGCAGTCTCCAAGACTACCAGAGCGACCTGGGTGGCAAGCAGCCGCTGCGCTCTTCACGCAGCCAGTTGCAAACCGGTGGCCGAGGTCTGTCGCGGCAGGATACATTCGATTCTGAGACCCAGGGCAGCCGTGATTCAGCTTACACCGACGACATGGAGACCGACCCGTATGAGGAGCCGGACCCGTGCCGCTCGTCTCGTCTAAACCCCGCCCACCACGCTCCTCGCCAGGCCTCCTGGGAGGACGAAGGGGCAGAGCCTGATCAGGAGAACCTCAACATGGTCCCACCACCAGCCAATCAGCACCAGCGTGGACGAGGCAAGCTGAGGGAGCGCTACTCTCAAGATGCAGAAGGTGGCGGAGCGACGACAGGCCGCAACCATAACCAGGAGGAGTGGAGCAGAGATGTGTACATTCGCTAGAGCAGGTTTACCTGAGACGAGGGTGAGGAGTTGTTAAGAGCGACACTAAATATAATCTCTACAGTTGGATCTGTTTACAACCCAGAGAAACACACAATCATTGACTAACGCTGTACAGCTGACACTCACGACATTCGTATTACGCTAACAAAACTCTCGGTCATTACATATTTAAGAGTGACCTCATGTCCTCTTTTTCTCTGCAAGTCTTTCTTTTTAGCCAGGATTTCTTTTTTCTTTTATTTATATTTTGGGGATTTTTTCTGTCTTTATTCTGAGAGATGACAGGAAAGTATTGGGTGGATAGAGGGGAGTGGGGTTGGAAAAGGACCTCAAGAAGGGAATCGAACTCGGGTCGCTGTGAGCGCAGTTACGCTATATGTCGACGCACTAACCATGAGGCTATTGGTTTGGCCAGGATTTCTAAATACAATAAATAAAGTAAATAAAAAAGAAAGGCATGAATACTCTACACAAAATGTAAAATCTGAACAGATTTTAAAACACTAAGTGTCATAGACTTGGCGAGTTTGTAAATAGTTACAGAGGAAAAACCTGCCATCGTATATTGGACGACTAAGGATAACACACTACCAGATTTTCATGTCCTTCTGATCCCAACAAACTCAGAAACTTGCACATTGTTGCTAGCAGGTGCATGACAAATGAAAACATTTAGTTTTGTTTTAAATTGGCTCCAAATATTAAACTTGTTTGATATCCTCATACTGGATGGAATGATAGTCTGAAGCTAAAATATCGGACTCTGACTTTACAAATCCCAGCCAGGACATGTCTGGGAAAAGAAGGACGTATGGTCACCCTAATTTAGTTTAAATCTGTTTTTGAGGAGAAAAAGCAGGAGAACCTTTCTTTATTTCTATTTAACTTTTGTATAGTACTGCATGACTCCTAATCATTATAAGGTTAGTAACCGTTCTCGCTGAACATTAAACATGATTCAGAATGTATAACCAAAATCTTGCAAACGTATGTGTGTGTTCGTATGGTTCGGTGGTCGATTATGTATGCGCAGCCTCTGTAGTCTTAAACCGGGTCTTTCAGATACACAGTAGTCTTGGAAGTGATCCACCAATTCGTTTTCCCAGACTACACTACTGCAGAGCATGATTTTGTTTCGTGTTTGATTCTATTTATTTTATTTATTGAGTCTCAAAAGGTCTACCCAGAGTTTAGCCTGCTGAAACCTTTACCGAGCTCCACCGCTGCTGTGTACAGCTCCAATCCACAAGGGGTGCTGTGGTGCTCACGTGCTATAGTTGAATAGGGCTAAAAAGCACTAACTTGCATCAACAGATGTTAATCCAGATCCGCTAGCAATTCTAAAAGGTTGATATGCAATTATAAATAAGACAATTAAGAGGGTCAAATATTAGAACTAAAAGCCCAAAATGTTTGAGACCCCCGCTAAAGTCGAACACAAATAGCTCTGTGTTGATTGTAACCGGCTCTGTCCCGTCTTCTGTGCCTGCTCAAGGGCTTTTAGCATTTGTACTGCTAGTGTACCACTGCCATTAGAAACATGTTCTGCCTTATTTGCATGTCAGTCACACAGGCCAACCAATCACAAGTGCCGTAATCTCTCATCAGGCCACTCCCACTATAAACTTGGTGGGTTGTCTTAACTCTGTGCAACACATATAGTTGTTGTTATGTGGTATTAGTCTACACTGCATTTACCTTATCATAGCAACATGTTTGCACTGCTAGCCATTTGAAGATTAAACAAGCTGTTTAATGCGTGACAGTTTAAGGATTCACTTCGCAGGCTGAGAAGCTGAATACAAACTCAACACTGACGTACATACACACATCCTACTGCCAAACTCATGCTACTGCTATTTGTGTTGTTATCTCTGTGGCCAATTTCTAAGCCAGGACTGTATGTGCGTGTGTATGAAATGGGAGAAAATCTGGAGTCTTTACTAATTTATGTATCCAGAGCCTTGGTGAATGTCTTTGAGCCTCTTTTTACTCTCATCTATGTTTGAAAAGATCCTCATGATGAAATGATCTAAATATACAAGTAGATAGCTTACTAAATAATGTTATCGTTGCATTATCGCAATTGTTTCAAAATATAAGGAAAACAGATGTATTCTTTGGTGCCTGATTGTAGCTCCGTTTTACTTTTTGTTTTTAATCTGTGGATAAATTCATATTTTAATTAAAAATTTTAATCTGAATCAACGTTTTCCTGTGCCTTTGCAATTTTTATTTCTTT
Source organism: Oxygymnocypris stewartii (assembly GCA_003573665.1). Taxonomy (NCBI): domain Eukaryota; kingdom Metazoa; phylum Chordata; class Actinopteri; order Cypriniformes; family Cyprinidae; genus Oxygymnocypris; species Oxygymnocypris stewartii. The sequence goes on from QVTF01022561.1 coordinate 213,636, forward strand.
TAGTGACCTATAAATATGGATGAAAAGTATCAGTAATTCTCAACCAGGCGGCCTCGGTGAACATCCAAGGATGACTTAAAATGAGTTAACCTTATAAATTAATCTAATATAATTATCAAACATTAATCCAAATTGAAATGCTAAAAAATTAAATATATTTTCCTTCAATAACTTTTGGTTTTATTGAAGAGCATTCAGTTGTTGAATACAGAATATAACTTTTGGAATTATATTGTTCCGCAATTTGGTATATTACATGACATTTTAAATATACTACAAATAAAGTATTAAGTATTTTTAATTTTTAACACATTTATATATCAATGAAAAAAAGCAACTTTGTATTAATTACAACAGAGAGAGCAGAAGTATCTTAGCGTATATGCAGAGGAGGCCTTAAAGTATTGTGTTGGAGCCGCTGAGAACCACTGGTATAGATCCACTAGGGACTTGTGAGAAACATGAGAAGAAGGGATGACAAAGTGAAGTGATAAATAGAGGGGATTGAGGTAATGGTGTTAAGTGATGGGGGTGGACAGGGTGAGAGAGAATGTGGTGGTGGGGGGTCAGGAAGAACACATAAAGGAAGGAGCAAGGAAACAATGCAGGATAGAGACAGTGGGGCGCGAGGAAGAACTGAAAGATGGCTATCACTTCTCATTTATGGGGGCAATCCTGGTTTACAGTCGAACCACTGAATTCACACGAGTCAACTGTATATTACATGCTGATCAGGCAAAGTATCTGATCAAAACATTTTAAAGGGATAGTTCATCCAAAACTGAAAATGATGTCATAATTTACTCAGTCTCCACTTGTTCCAAATCTGTGTGAGGTTCTGTCTTCTGTTGAACACAAAGAAGATATGTTGGTAACCAAACAGTTGACGGTAGCCATTGACTTCCACCTTTATTTTATTTTTTATAATTCTGTGGAAGTCAGTGGCTATTGTTCGGTTCATACAGGTTTGGAACAAATGATGACACCATGTTCATTAATATATTTCTTTCATAACATGCAAAATTGAATTGCATTGTCTGGAAATTGTGATTATGCATAAGATGTATGTTCTTCGATCTTTTTGTCTGAACACAAACATCTTAACCTGAACCAACAAAGGTTTCTGTTCACAGGTGGGTACATGAAAAAACACCACACCACAACAAGACTTTACACAATTCTTGCCCAGATGTGTGGAAGACACTTAACCACACTCGTGCATTTGCACCCTGATCTGCATGCACCCTGTGTGTTGCATGCTTCTGTTCTTCCTGTAGCAGATTTTTGCACATTGTGTCACATTATTCCGCATACATAACATTTAAGTCTGCTACCCAAAGTGATCACAACACAGACTCATTCTGTGAAAACACAAGGCCTCGGGTGTGGGTGTGTATGGCAAGCCCTTTTAACATTTAAAAAGTTTTTCTGACTATCCATAAATATAATTTCGGATAGTCATAATTATAATTCCACTAGTCGTAATTGCTTTGAAGATATCTACAAATCAATTACGACTAGTCATAATCTTCAATTGACTTCCATTGAAAAATATTTGCAGATATCTTCAAATACGATTCGCCTAGTCAAAATACAATTAGAGATATCTCCAATTACAATTCGACTAGTCGTAATTCAATTAGAGATATCTACAAATGAGTTAGAGATATCTACAAATGTATTAGAAATATCTTTAAAAAAATGCTATTAGAGATATCTCTAATTGTATTTTGACTAGTCAAATCATATTTAAAGATATCTGCAATTAATTTGCAGATATCTCTAACTCATTTGAAGATATCTCTAATTGAATTACGACTAGTCGAATTGTAATTGGAGATATCTCTAATTGTATTTTGACTAGGCGAATCGTATTTGAAGATATCTGCAAATATTTTTCAATGGAAGTCAATGGAAGATTATGACTAGTCGTAATTGAATTGTAGATATCTTCAAATCAATTACGACTAGTCGAATTATAATTATGACTATCCGAAATTATATTTATGGATAGTCAGAAAAACGTTTTAAATGTTAAAAGGGCTTGCCATAGGTGTGCAACAAACCTGATTCAGCTCAACACGCTAAGAAGAACAGTGACAACAGGAAACTCATCTTACCAAGTTCACATCAAGAGGAACAGAAAGAGCACAACACATGACATTATGGAAACGATGTGGTTTCATCACTTGCTATATTCTGGCGATATGTAACCCTGGACCACAAAAAAAAAAACAAGTCGCACGGGTTTACATCTCAATAAATTAGACTGTCATGGAAAAGTTCATTTATTTCAGTAATTCAACTCAAATTGTGAAACTCGTGTATTAAATAAATTAAATGGATACAGACTGAAGTAGTTTCAGTCTTTGGTTCTTTTAATTGTGATGATGTTGGCTCACATTTAACAAAAACCCACCAATTCACTCTCAACAAATTATAATACTTCATAAGACCAATAAAACATTTTTAGTGAATTGTTGACCTTCTGGAAAGTATGTTTGTTTACTGTATAATGTACTCAATACTTGGTAGGCGCTCCTTTTGCTTTAATTACTGCCTCAATTTGGCGTGGCATGGAGGTGATCAGTTTGTGGCACTGCTGAGGTGGTGTGGAAGCCCAGGTTTCTTTGACAGTAGCCTTTAGCTCATCTACATTTTTTGGTCTCTTGTTTCTCATTTTCCTCTTGACAATACCCCATAGATTCTGTATTGGGATCAGGTCTGGTGAGTTTGCTGGCCAGTCAAGCACACAACACTATGGTCATTTAACCAACTTTTGGTGCTTTTGGCAGTGTGGACAGGTGCCAAATCCTGCTGGAAAAGGAATCAGCATCTTTAAAAAGCTGGTCAGCAGAAGGTAGCATGAAGTGCTCCAAAATATCTTGGTAAACGGGTGCAGTGACGTTGGTTTTCAAAAAACACAATGGACCAACACCAGCAGATGACATTGCAGCCCAAATCATCAGACTGTGGAAACTTAACACTGGACTTCAAGCAACTTGGGCTATGAGCTTCTCCACTCTTCCTCCAGACTCTAGGACCTTGGTTTCCAAATGAAATACAAAACTTGCTCTCATCTGAAAAGAGGACTTTGGACCACTGGGCAACAGTCCAGTTCTTCTTCTCCTTAGCCCAGGTAAGACGCCTCTGACGACAACTGTAGCTAAATTCCTTGACACGTCTGTGTGTGATGCTCTTGATGCCTTGACCCCAGCCTCAGTCCATTCCTTGTGAAGTTCACCCAAATTCTTGAATTGATTTTGCTTGACAATCCTCATAAGGCTGCGGTTCTCTCAGTTGGTTGTGCATCTTTTTCTTCCACACTTTTTCCTTCCACACAACTTTCTGTTAACATGCTTGAATACAGCAATATTTAGAAGTTGTATTAATTTTTTGCATCCTCAGATTCCAGATTTTCAAATATATGTATCTACCAAAATTGTGTATAAATATCCATTTCAAACTATTTACCCGTATGACTGTTTTTGTGATCTATGGTCACATATATACAAGTTCAATATTTAAAACCAATATACTACAGTCAATAGTATTGTTTTGGTTGGTGTTTTGTTCTGTCTGTGATTGATTTCTGATTGATAAAGGGTTGATAAATATCACTGAGGTCAGTAGAAAATGTCAATATATATATATAAGGCATTATCTGACTTTATATCAGAAAGATGATCACGTGACAGAAACTGATTTAAAGAGAGTCCAGGGAATTCCTTGAGCTCTCTTTAACTTTCTGATTAGAGTTCCATTAAACTTCCTCTCAAATTCCCCTGTAAAGCGAAAACCAATCGTCACACTGTCGAAGAACGCCCGCCCCGTTCCAAATACAGACAAAAGGAACGCTACGGAACACTGCGTCATCTCCGTGTACGTCCAATGAGAGTTTGTCGTTTAAACTACCCCTGAAACGCGTGACGCGGCCTTGCGTCAGCACACGTCGTTTAAATACGCGGAATGTAGACGCCCACGGAAAACACGACGAGACTCCGTGCTCCGGCCCGATTTATTGTATCGGAGCAGAGCGGTAATTAGACAGACACCGGACGATTAACCAACAGACGCTCAGGGAAAGGATCTCCTAACGTTTCGCGCATCTGAACGATCTGTGTGAGAATACAGAGCAACAAGAACAACGGGAATGCTCTCGATCGTCGGATCGTTATTTTAACCTAATAAAGTATTTACAGCCCAGATTGAAAGAATCAAAGATTGATCAGATTGACTCCAGCGCTCGGTGAATTCTGAAATCCCGGATTGACAAAGTACCTCCCTGCCTTCGGAGATGGGGCTTCTGTTCGCCAAACTGATGACTGTGTTCGGAGACAGAGGTGAGCGAAATTTAAAAGTATGGGATTTTATGTTTTGTATTATTCTGATTTTACAATGCAAGTGTTTTAGCAAAGTTTAATGCGATGTTAAAGTGGTATTGTTATAATGCCTGTAGTCAAGATGGTGTAATTGTTTTCGGTCACAAGAACATTAACCAGGTTAACATCTGTCCTGGCTTTTGAGAAACTGAACATGTCCTCTTCGGGGCTTTTACTAACACACTTGAGTTATTAAGGGTTACACTCCGGTTAAAGGCCACTGTGAACATTGTTTCACTTTTGTTATTTTGTTACACTTGTAACTATGGATTATGATTTGGTTTTGTATCATAAACGTCCTCAGCTCGCATTCATTAAATATTCATTAGCTTTTCTAAAACTCGCACGCGTTGTTTAATCTGTCTAACAGCGACATTAATTAATCCTAACTTGTTTTTGCTGTATGTTTCAGATTTAAAATGGCATGCACTCAAAACTTTCACATATGAATAAGTCATTAATTGTACTTGTAGTCCAGTCAGTGCCACTGATCTCATAAATAGCCAAAATAAGATCCAGAATGTTTATTAATGTACAGTGTAATTTTCAACCTTGAAATGTGAAACTAGATTACCCAGGGTTAATACTCGCAGTATGTCTAATGTTAAAAGCCCTTTACGTGGCACTAATAACGTCATTGACAAATGCATGTGTTTTTGCAAGTCTGTGTTCTTCTGTACACATGTCAGATAAGATTGTACATGTCTGTGAGGTTCAAAGATCGTAGCTATTTTGCTTACTTAAAGGTATTCTGGAACGATTTACTGAACTTTGTTTAACCTAAACCGATCTAGATCACTGAACACTGTTCTTAGAAATGCATTGCATGGGTGTTAATCAGGTCAATGTTATCAGCCGACATTAATGTCATACAGAATAGATTCTACAAAGTCCGATTAAAACATGTCTCTCTTTCTCTCTCTAGAACACAAAGTAATTATTGTCGGTTTGGACAATGCCGGGAAGACCACCATCCTCTACCAGTTGTAAGTGTTTTTCTTTCTGAAAGCATAAACAGGAGAAGCACGTGACCGTTCGTACATGTTACCTGTTCCACTACCAAGGTTTCAACCTTGTACACTGTGTTCTTTCCAGTTTAACTAAAGAAGCCGTGCAGACTTCTCCCACAATTGGCAGCAACGTTGAGGAAATTGCTGTAAAGAAAACGCGCTTCCTTGTCTGGGACATTGGTGGTCAGGAGAGTCTCCGAGCTAGCTGGAACTCGTATTACTGTAATACAGAGGTGTGTGTTATTAAAGCTTTGTGCCTATGTGACAGGAAATATGTCAGATTCTCATGATTGTTCTTTCCCTACTGCTTAGAGGCAGATACAGTATATTATTACCAACTTTATAGTCTTTATAAAAGGTATAATTTCTCTCTAAATGTAACAGATTGTCATCTTGGTGGTCGACAGCACCGATCGAGAACGCCTGACTGTTACTAAAGATGAGCTTCATCGCATGCTTGCACATGAGGTTAGTTTGCATTCAGCTGCTTCCTGAAACAGTTGTTCTGAAGATTTCATGCACTTTCTAGCATCAGGGTCTGGGTTTAATAAAACATTTTGGTTTATTTTACATGAGTTTATTTATTTAGACTTTGAGTATGTTCAACTAGTATTTTCATCAATATTTTAAAATTGTTTCTTATATTTCTAAGTTTTAACTGTAGTTTCTTTTTGAGTATTTTTTTGTCATGCTTTTGTCCTTTTATAACATGTTTTATTATTATCATTATTTAGGGTTAGTTTATTTTTATTTCAGTTTTAGCTGTAGTTACTTTTTTACAGTTAGTATTTTAGTGCCTCAACTTAAACTTGTTTCATTTAGTTGCCAAAGCAACATTTATCATTTTCATTTAGTTTGTTTTTTCCATCAAATATTTGTTTTACAATTATTCCAGCTTTCAGTAAAAATAAAACATGTTTTTAGTAGTTTTAGTTAACAATATTTTCCCTGATTCAAAATAATATCTCTACTTAAAAAGACATTGTTTCTAATCAGAGAAACCATAATTTATATCAGGAGAAACCATAGCCTATTTGATAGTAATATACTTTTACATTTTGATTAAACCGTGCACATGATGCGTGGTTTGCTTTTTTTTATTGTTGTTGGTTGTTTTTGTTTGTTTGTTTTTGAAAGAATGTTGAATGCTATTTTATATTTTTTCATTCACCAATGTATTAATCAACATGTATTTTTTGCCAACATTTTTACGTGTGATTTAAAATGTCATCTAGGGACCGTGTGTACTTTTTAAATATGCAAACAAACGATTGAATCAGGCTTTTAGAGTTGGGTTAGACCAGCCCATGTGAGACTAGCCCTAGTCTTAGCTGTTTTGAGCATTATTCTTTCATGTTGACAGTTTAATTTCATTTCTTCTCCTCGTGTGTCCACGCAGGATCTGCAGAACGCATCGGTGCTGGTTTTGGCCAATAAGCAGGACATGAAGAACAGCATGTCTGCGGCAGAGATCTCTCAGAGTCTGACGCTCAGCTCGCTCAACGCTCGCTCCTGGCATGTCCAGGCCTGCTGCGCACTCACTGGAGAAGGGTGTGTGTGTTTTCTAGGAGTGTTTTGCTTGTTTAAAATGTTTCCAAGTCCCTGATCCGAGTGAAAGCCTATGTGTTTAATTTGTACCCACCTCTTTCTCTTCCCCCTACAGCTTGCCAGCCAGTCTGGATTGGATGCGCTCCCGTGTTGTGGCGAATTAGTGCTTCTTAAACCTCTGGAACTGCTAAAAGAGAGATCAAGCCTACTTAAGACTTTCATCCAGCTCTCAGTGCCTCTGTCCGAGTAATCTTCAAATACTGAACCCTAGAGGAACATCCACTGACTCTGGATCCAAGAACGAGCCTGGAGACTCTGTGTGTGTGTGTGTGTGTGTGTGTGTGTGTGCGTGTGTCTGTATAAACATTTGTGTTTGTACATTATGTGACTCCGTTCTAGAGGTCCACATGTTTACATTACTGACTTTTGAAATGATCTGACCTGATCATGATGTGTTGTCGCCACTGTATTCACCTCCAGCTGTGCTGACGTCTCCGCTTCTCACGTGGAGTTATTGTCTACAGCCATCCATCTCAAAGGGGTGGGGGGGGAGGTGATGGTTCACATGCCTGTACTGATTCGTGAATGAGCCACTAAGCTATTGAACAAGCATTACTTGAAGTATTTAAAGAGAATTGATTCGTGTACGTTCTAGAGATGTGAGCATGAAGAAGGGAACAAGAGTTCAAGTATTTTATTTTTGAAAGTATACTGGATATTCATAGTATGTTTTCTTATGTAATTTTGTACAAAAAAAAGTTTTGTACAAATAAAAGTCTACTAAAAAACATGCCTTTGTCTGTGACAAATATATTTAGCCTGGTTCAAATGTATATGACTGTTGAGTATGTAAAATAGAGACAATCGATGATTCTCAGATCAAACCGAAGCTGACTACAGCTCCATTTGCATTGATCATTCAGATGATAATCTGTCCTAGCCTTTTATTGATCCATATGCAAATGCTTTAGAGCCAACAATAGACCTACTTGCTATGCATGTTGTGTGCATTTTGATTTGCTAATGTATTAAGGTATATATCATTGTCACTGGACGATCTGTCTCTATTAATCTAGGTTTCTGAATAGCTTGTTTTTTTATACCTCACAACGGTGAGGTCTAATTTGTATTTGTTTATTACAACCTATTGTAAAAGTATTGTATAATAGATAACAATCATTGAAATGAGCATAAAATGTTGTGTCTATGGGATTCGTGTGAGTTCCTTCCTCCATTGATGACCGTGTGGGATTGTTGAGTGAGCAAAGCTGATGACAGTCTATCCATGCTTTCTCCTTCTGCTGAGTCTGCAAATAATTGCTTATGTAGTCAGTTCGGGTGTGTGTTTGTAATTAGGCCCTGTATCTGCGTGTTACTGGTAGGTGAGATTTAAGGTCATGAAGGTTCATGGAAGGCTTCAGGTTCATTTCTTATATTATTGTTCAGATTTGCAGTTAGTTATATGCATATTCACATTGGATTCTTGCCATCTAACCATGTGGTCTGACTACTATAAAGAAGAATTCAATTAGGGGGCATCCAGATTTGAACCAGGGGACTCTTGGACTCTTGGTCTACACAATAGCTCCCACCTCATAATCCCTGTGCCTAAGGACAGTAAACCCTCTTGCCTGAATGACTATCGTCCAGTTGCCCTCACATCGACAGTCATGAAGGTTTTTGAGAGATGTAAAATGTAAAAGAACCACATTTGCTCCTCCATCCCTGCTACTTTGGACCCTCTTCAGTTTGTCTATCGGCCAAATAGGTCTACTGACGATGTTATCTCCCAGGTCTTGCACTCTTCCCTCACACACACAAATGGCAACTATGTCAGGCTGCTTTTCATCGACTATAGCTCAGCTTTCAACACTATAGTCCCCACCAAGCTAGCTGTCAAACTCTCAGACCTCGGCCTAAACACTTCACTCTGTGACTGGATTCAAGATTTCCTCACCGGCAGACCACAAGTGGTGAAAGTCGGCCAGTTCACCTCAAACTCCATCACCCTGAACATAGGAGCCCCACAGGATTGTGTCCTGAGTCCCCTACTCTACTCTCTCTACACCCACGACTGCGTGTCCTCTCACAGCTCCAGCTCTATTGTTAAATTTGCTGACGATACTGTGGTTCTGGTCCTCATTTCCAACAATGACGAGGCCGCATACTTGGATGAGGTAGAGAGACTCACATCATGGTGCCAGGACAACTGTCTCTCTCTGAACGTGAGCAAAACTAAAGAGCTGATTGTAGACTTAAGGAAGAGACAGCAGCGGCCCTACACCCCTCTTATGATCAGTGGGACCCCTGTGGAGAGGGTGAGCAGCTTCAAGTACCTCGGTGTAAACATCTCCGAGGACCTGACATGGACTGCACACATCCAAACACAGGTGAAGAAAGCCAGGCAAAGGCTGTACCATCTGCGACAGCTGAGGAAATTCAGGGTCTCACCAGCTATCCTGAAAACTCTCTATTCAGGGGCCATAGAAAGTGTACTGACTCAGTGCATCTCAGTGTGGTTTAGTAACGCCACAAATCAGGACGGCAAAGCTCTGCAGAGAGTCGTGCGCTTAGCTGAGCGCATCTCAGGGTCTGCTCTTCCCTCTCTGCAGGACATTTACCTCAAACGCTGCAAAAGCAGAGCTGCTAAATTCATCTAAGACTCAAATCACCCTGATGGTAACCGTCTCTTTATTTTACTGCCATCTGGCAAGCGCTTCAGGAGCATGATGGCAAAAACTGAGAGACTGAGGAGGAGCTTCTTCCCTCAGGCCATCAGGCTCCTTAACACAAACTAAATTTCATAAACATTTACAAGACGCATTTATAACTGTAAAACATCCATATTCTCATCATCCGTATTGCTGCTATGTGTACATACCCGGTACAACCCGTTTGCACGTCCCTCTTGCACATCCCTGTTCATATTACTATTTATTAAGTCCCAGTATACTGTTTTGCACATCTTTGTTTAGCACTTTTTATTCTATTGCACATTTTACTCTTTTATTTCTATTTTTTTTTTTTTTTACTTATATTGATATATATGCTCTTGTGTTGTTACTTTTATTTTATTTTTATTTTTTTGCACTGTCCACTGAGCGGACCTGACTTGATTTACATTTCACTTCTGATTATACCCTGTATAATTTAGAATGTGACGAATAAACAAACCTTGAACCTTGAACCAATAACAGCTCAGAGGTCAGTCTCTTTATGGTGCATCTATAACAATGTATTTAAAGGTGTGTATGACAATCTGAGTTTGTTTTCTATATCTTCTTTCCATTCAAATTTATTAATATGGGATTCCAGGCCTAAAACTCTTCTAGTTCAGCGTTGTGTGTTACTCCTCTCTGGAAAGGAATGATCTAATGATACACCGGGTCTTCATGGCCACCACTGCTGCAGAGTGGAGAGCAATATTACAATGGTTGAGTGAAGAATACAACAAATATACAACCGTGAATGATTTTAACAAAGCAGCTTGAAGAAATAGACCTTATGTTGGAGTATTTGTGTTGCAATGCACTTTTCTGAATACCATACCTGGAGGTTCAATTACACAATGTGAATGTGTTCAGGAACATCTACAGATAGTTAAAGATGTTACGCTTGACTGTTTAAATTCACTTCTTTATCGGGACGTGCTACCGTCTGTGAACATGACCACACCAGTAGCGCATCTTGTCAAGGGCCTAAAACATATACTAACAAATTTACATTTATCAGACGCAAAGTGACTTACAGTACATTCAGGCTATAAATATTTATTGTCAGTATGTGTGTTCCCTGGGAATCAAACCCACAACCTTTGCACTGCAAACGCAATGCTCTACCACTGAGCCACAGGAACTCAACAAATGGCCTAAACAAATGTGACTGAAACATCTTCAGGAAATAGCAATTGGGACGATATTGGAAAGTAATACTGCATGCTGACAGCAACAAAACAAAAAATCCAGTTCATTTAAGTCAGTCACGCTTTTCTAGTGTAGTTAAATATCGAGTTTGGCAAGATCATAATAAAGGCCGAGATTTTTGTGGTTGTTAGAATGAGAAAGTTAATCACACCATGCATGAGGAAACCAACTAAAACATTTTTGTGTGATCATCTTTCTCAAAAACGACACCGCAAAGGCTAGAATGCATTACTTTTCAGTCCGTACTATGATATGCTGATATCATACCACTGATCTATATACCTGTTATTGTATCATAATATAGATCAGTGTATCAAACATGTTTGATATTTTGAGGCGATTTTAGACTTTTGAGTTTGTTGAGTTCAGAACAACTTAAAGTCTGGTAAAAAGAAAGTGAGTTATTGGATGAAGTGAACATGAAGTGTCGTCTATGTGTTTTGTAATATTCAGTCCTTCCTCCAGATTCTTCTAATCAGCGTTCTCTGATCTGTTTCAGCTTTGTTTGGGGAGACATCTAGTGACTAAATACACAACTACATGCAATCCTCTCTAAATACAGTAAACATGTTGATTTCATGACTCTTTCATCAGATTCAGTTGTGCTCGTTACAGATAACTGTATGTAGCTCGGTGATTTTGCCTGTTTTCTTTTTACAAAGCAGTTTGTCCCGGGTTTGATTCTGTGCAATAATATTCACATAACTTTCATTGTCATCTTACTATTGTGCTTTTTGGCCTACGGCAAACAGTTACGACAAACAGTTGGCTTGAGTTTCAAAATGTTTTAAGTAAAATCTAAAAAAGAGAGAAAAATGCTTTATGCAGCCAGGAATGGATCCGAGTCTGTTTGTGGTAAGCAGGTCCTGTCTTTGTGTTATTACTAGTTAATATTCATGGCAGGTTTCATATGTCTGGCCTGTGTTATTCCCAAATTCTATTTGAAAACCCTCTACTAGAAGTTTCTGTTCATTTGTAAGGGTGCTGAGAAAAAGAGGGGGCACCCGGATTTGAACCAGGGACCTCTTGATCTGCAGTCAAATGCTCTACCACTGAGCTATACCCCCCTCTGCAGATACTCAGCACAGGTGATGCTTTCACAGGTCAATTACTCAGCCTGGTCTGTGTGTGTGTGTGTGTGTGTCTGTGTGTCTGTCTGTCTATCTGTGTGTGTGTGTGTGTGTGTGTGTGTGTGTGTGTGTGTGTGTGTGTGTGTTTTTGTGATCTGAACTCCTGCTGTGATACCCAGAAATGACTTTATTAACCAGGGTTATGTTTTGATTGTTTCTTTAAATGTGGTTGATGCCACAAAGTATACTGAAATCTGATATCATGCAATAGTGTTGCCATATGTAGATTCAGTCCATTTGATTATTATTTGTTTTTAGAAGTTATCTTTCTGTCTACAAAAACGAAATGTGGAAAATGCCAGCGAAGGAATGCATTTAAACAAGAATAGTCTAAGCATCAGCAGTGAAGAGAGAGATGGACTTTCGGCATCGACTTTCGGTTTGCCCCCCCACTCACACTGAAGATGTTCAGGTAAAAAAAAGAAAGTAGCCCATACATACAGAAATGTGGCAAAACGTACATCTCTGGAGAGAATCTCAGATTATTACATTTGAAAATTCTTTCATATTTGGATCAACATAGTCAACATAGGCAGGGGCAGATTTAGTGAATTTGAGGCCCCAGGCAAATATAGGAACGGGGCCCTATACATTTGCACACATTTACCAGATCAACCTTGAGGTTCATTTTTTCGTCGTGATGCTTGCTGCTGCACATTGGTGTTGGGTCCAATGTTTATACATTTTTCATGTACATGTTATAATGGTAATTTACATTTATTAATTTAGCAGACACTTTTATTCTTTCATGTTGTAGACCACGAAATAGCAGTTGATTAACTGTTGAGATAGAAGTAAAAAAAAATAAAAATAAAGATTAACCTCACAATTGAACTGAATATTTATTGGGTGGATTTTCGCATCGGTCTGAACAAAAACTGCAGACTGGATTATTGAAAATGCACTTTAATTCTCTGCCAGTAGGAGGTGCTTTTGTAACGTCAGAAATATAGCGGTTTCCCTGGCAACGGCTGTAAACAAAGCAGTGCTCAGCTCATAAATTATACTTTATCAGGTAAAATGAAAATACTTTTCTGAAGACAATCTGTTCCCTTCAGAGGTTCATTCATATAAAAACTTGATTTAGGGAGAGTGAGAAAAGTGTGAAAAATATAGCCTATATGATGAGGAAAGTACACTGATGAGTTACCAGCATATACATTTAATTTGATTAATTTTAACTTGGGCTGTATTAATCGCAACTAATCGCATGATTGTCATGAGTTAACTTGCGAATAATCGCAACTTAATCACACATTTGTATCTGTTCTAAATGTATCTTAATTTAATACTTTTCTGTATTAAATTAAATTAAACTGACAGTCACACATTCTCCTCAAAACATTAGATTCATCCACGCTGGAGCCGTGCCGACTCACAACCCCCCCCCCCACACACGGAAGATGATTCCAGGTCTTCAAACAGAGATGGCGACAAAGAGGCTAAACTTACGGACTGCAGCTTTAAAAACTGCAGTACAAAATGTTTAATGTTTTTTTTTGTTGTTGTTTAAACATACAGGACAATGAAGATGCCTCAGACAGCTTCAGTACAAATATTGGGATAGCATTTCTCAAGATGCGCTTAATGATTGAGTACGTGATTTTATTCTGTGACCTTTTAATATTTAACAAACACATATAACATGCTGTTAATACTAAATAGTACTTCAGCCTACAGACCTGTGTAAATTACTTGATGTGCTGATATTGTGCTGATGAAATGAAATGATGAAAAAAATTGGGGTAAAATGTTACTGGAATAGATGCCATTTCTTGTATACTGGTGCCTTTTAATTAAACAATAGCTTTTATAGCCTAAAATCGTTACTACATAACAGACACAGTTTTGCAAAACTTCTAGTAAGTTGTTTTGAACAAAAAATCCTTCCTCCTCTTAAATAGCAACTTGTTTAGCGCTATTATGTGAGCACACAGCCAGACCTGAGCAGCAGATGTGCTAAGATGCTTTGTTTACCCCTCTCTGTTGAGGGATTGCAGCAGGCGCCAGCAGTCAAGGCTGTAGCAAAAATGTTTAATTCATTAGAGCATTCCTCAAGTGGAATGGATTTGATTGACGGCGCACTGAAAAGTGAACAGACATATACACTGAATTAGCAGTAAAAGTGAGTGGATCCAAAAGTTGAAGTCACTGGACTACAAAAGTGAGAGGGTCTTGTCCCTCCCACATACAATGTTGTGTCTATGGGATTCGTGTGAGTTCCTTCCTCCATTGATGACCGTGTGGGATTGTTGAGTGAGCAAAGCTGATGACAGTCTATCCATGCTTTCTCCTTCTGCTGAGTCTGCAAATAATTGCTTATGTAGTCAGTTCGGGTGTGTGTTTGTAATTAGGCCCTGTATCTGCGTGTTACTGGTAGGTGAGATTTAAGGTCATGAAGGTTCATCGTTTATTATGATGCACAGTTTTCATAACCATTTACCACGTTGACAAAGTGTATAATGCCTAATATTTCTGTTCCAATCTATTTAGACTTAAGTAGATTTTAGCCTTCAGCCTTTGCGTTTACAAACAACACTTCTAGATAGATAAATAGATTACTGAGCTGTAGTCTGCATTATCCTCAGTAACAAAAATAGCCAAATGACTGCAATATTCAGATTACTCTGGTATGGCCACACCAATAGTTCTTGCTAAAAAAGAAAGTGAATTATTGGATGAAGTGAACATGAAGCGTCGTCTATGTGTTTTGTAATATTCAGTCCTTCCTCCAGATTCTTCTAATCAGCGTTCTCTGATCTGTTTCAGCTTTGTTTGGGGAGACATCTAGTGACTAAATACACAACTACATGCAATCCTCTCTAAATACAGTAAACATGTTGATTTCATGACTCTTTCATCAGATTCAGTTGTGCTCGTTACAGATAACTGTATGTAGCTCGGTGATTTTGCCTGTTTTCTTTTTGCAAAGCAGTTTGTCCCGGGTTTGATTCTGTGCAATAATATTCACATAACTTTCATTGTCATCTTACTATTGTGCTTTTTGGCCTAAACTACGACAAACAGTTGTTTTGAGTTTCAAAACATCTTAAGTAAAATCTAAAAAAGAGAGAAAAATGCTTTATGCAGCCAGGAATGGATCTGAGTCTGTTTGTGGTAAGCAGGTCCTGTCTTTGTGTTATTACTAGTTAATATTCATGGCAGGTTTCATATGTCTGGCCTGTGTTATTCCCAAAGTCTATTTGAAAACCCTCTACTAGAAGTTTCTGTTCACTTGTAAGGTTGCTGAGAAAAAGAGGGGGCACCCGGATTTGAATCAGGGACCTCTTGATCTGCAGTCAAATGCTCTACCACTGAGCTATACCCCCGCCTGCAGATACCCAGCACAGGTTAGAGGATTAGTTCACTTTCAAATTAAAATTTCCTGATAATTTACTCACCCCCATGTCATCCAAGATGTCCATGTATTTATATTATCATATAGTTATCTTCAATGGACTCCAAATGGTTGAAGGTCAAAATGACAGTTTCATTGCAGCTTCAAAGGGCTATAAAAGATACCAGAAGATGAATAAGAGTCTTATCTATCGAAACGATCAGTCATTTAGAAAAATAAAATAAATGTAAAAGCCTACAGACCATTGTCTGTTTCACTTGTATGGAGAGGTGATTTGTACACATGGTGTGGGTTCACAGCAACAGCTTCCAAAGGCATATGGCACACTTAGAATCAACTCCAGAACATTTACCTGCTCAATCGATTTAGAAATAACAAAGAAATAGCCCACATCTGTCCATAAAGTTGCTTTTGAGTCAACTGTCCAATTATTTATGGTCCCTTGAAAAAGGGGGGAGGTACATATTAAAGAGCTGTAATTCCTTAACCTTTCCTCCAATTGTGACGAGAATACCTTCAAGTTAGAGCTCAGAGCGTGCACTTTAAGCCCACGTTTGGACCCGACTGTATATCAATGAATGTATATTAGTGTGGTGTTAACGCATTCACTTGTTTAGCCAGCAGCTATGACAAAAATATAGTGCAAATGAAATTTAAGTTCAGAGACAACACACATTTGTCTTATAGCCCCTAAACCAGGGATAGGTCACTTCGGTCCTGGAGGGCCGGTGTCCTGCAGAGTCCAACCCTAATCAAACACACCTGCCTGTAACTTTTTAGTGATCTTGAAGACATTGATTAACTTATGTTGGGTGTGTTTGATTAGGGTCGGAGCTAAACTCTGCAGGACACCGGACCTCCAGGACCGAAGTTGCCTATCCGTGCCCTAAACCTTACTGAGCCATTGTGACAAGACCCCTGTGTGCAGCTTTTCCCTACAACAGGAATATGCAAATGAAAATATACTAAGTGAGCAATACCCACATTTACTGAACCATGAGTATGACAAAAACACAAAACAGACAGATGTCAATCAGATGAGATAAACCAGGGGTGCACAAACTCTAGCTCCAACACCCATTAGACACTCCTGAAGCAGCTAATAAAGCTCTTACTAGGCATACTAGAATTTTTGTGGCAGGTGTGTTGAGGCAAGGTGGATCTAAACTCTGCAGGATACTGGCCCTCCAGGACCCAGTTTGGGCACCCCTGAGCAGGGGCAGACTTAACCAATAGGCGAGGTAAACGGCCGCTTAGGGCCCCGGGCCCCTGATATTCGCGAAACATATTTGGCAAATGCACCATGTATTTGTGATATGGAGAGCATCAAATGTTCATTCTCCCATAAAGAAATGGTGAGCTTATTAAGGAACGGCGTGAGTGACAGCTTTTAGTGATTATAGACGGAGGGCTCTTGGAATACGTAACGAGTTGCATGGGATCCTTTTTTATGACATTTGAATCATTCTTGGAAAAAGATTAAAGAAGTTTGCAATTTATTAAATAGACAAGCGCAAGCATTTTTATATAATGTCTTCTTTTGTTATCCCAAAAAATAGCCATATGTGGCTTTAGAACTGCATCAGGTTGACTAATTATTTAGGCTACTTAAGTTGTAAAGGGGTAATAGTTACAATAAATAATAGTTATAGCTATAATGAGAGAGAGCTAGCGAGCAAAATAAGGGTTACATGTAAAAGAGCATTTTAGTTATTGTGTTGGGGCCCCGTACCTGAAATTTGCTTAGGCCCCCAAACCACTAAGTCCCCCCCTGCCCCGGAGATAAGCGGTCATGTAGGTAGGACTTCTTGCACCGACATTCATGTATAGTTGCACAAATAGCCACCAGGTATCGCTCGAACAAAGGGCGACAGAAACAGCAAATAACGCCAAAGTACTTTTGGCTCCTCCGATTCGAAACCGACACAATGTGTTTCACTGCTTTGGGTAGAATATGAATGACTCGTTTGAAAACTGATTTACATGAGCAAACATCAGCAACGACGCCACGATGATCAAAGTGTTTAGCTGTGTCAGTATTACTGAAAATTTGAATATGCTGCACGCACAGTATGTAAAAACACGTTGTTATCAGTGTTTATTCTAGAAGGGTATAGTTTGACTGAATAGGCAGTGCGAGGGCAGGTACACTCCCAACATGTCTGTCACTAACATCCGCTTGATGCTGGTGGCTTTAAAACAGATCAAGCCCAAAATAAACGCAAGATAAGATCAGCTGTCGTCATTTAATTCAATTAGCATTCTCTTCGAATGCTCAAGAATTCTAGAAATACTCGAGAGTGAAAAAGTCTTCCGCTGAGCGCCCTTGCACGCGCGCGCGCGCAGCAGGACACAGCGGCAGTACGTGCGCGCGCCTTCCGCGTCTCATTGGTTCGCTGACAGTCAGCCAGCGGTGCGAACTGGACTTCATCAACGGACAGCGATCGGTATCAACCCAAACAAGTGCTCTGCGGACCGTCTCCTTGTCTCGTTCCGTCGCCTTACAATTCCTCCGAAATGAATCCACAGTGTAGCAGATGTAACCGAGTGGTGTATCCCACGGAAAAAGTGAATTGCCTTGACAAGGTAAGGCTAAGCGAAACTTAGCATTCGCTAGCAAAGCTTAACGTTACACCTCTGGCTGTGAGGATAGGGTGTGTGTATATATATATGTGATTTTTTTGTGTATAATACAGATTTTCTTTTAAATGTGGCTTAAAAGAGACCGTTTCCGATCGATGACTAACGTTATAGAAAATGATGGCAGAGCGGAAACGCGTAACGTTAACGTTAAGCGAACGGGCCAGCAGTGAAAAAGCCTCGATTGTAATAACTTCACAGCACGCTACAAGTTGTCTATCGTTTATTCGTTTTTATCAGTGTGAATATCGTGTGATATCGACAGAAATGCGCGGCGGTGACGTTAGTCGTTATTTTTCAAACCAAAGCTTGGCCTCTGTCGCGAGGAGGAGGAGGCGGGGGGTTTGTTTATGACGTGTCAGTCTGTCCTGTGGGCGACATGGACGGACCAAAAAACCCAAAACAGCCCAAGTCATGCCAAAAGCTAACGTGGATATTATACTCGTATAACAGCAGCCCCAACATGGGCTTATACGCGCCGTTGGGTTTCGCACGAGCTCTCTTTTTGTCATCCAGCCTGGTTTGCAGATGTGCAACTTTAGGATGTATAATGTTGAGGCCTGTAAAAAAAACAAAACTCATGCGATTCTTAGGGAAAACGTTACATGCATTGATTAAATTTCACCCAAACGTTTACGTGATGTGCACATCTAGCATGTTTACCAACAGGAAGTGTTGCTTCTCGACACGCTTGAGAAACGTTTTCTATCCAGACCCCACCCCCCTCTTAACCCATATCCTTATCGCTCTCGTTTGGAGTTTGGGATTGCTTTAGATGCTCCAGAGGGTGGGGTCGTCTTCTC
This sequence comes from Oxygymnocypris stewartii, assembly GCA_003573665.1. Taxonomy (NCBI): domain Eukaryota; kingdom Metazoa; phylum Chordata; class Actinopteri; order Cypriniformes; family Cyprinidae; genus Oxygymnocypris; species Oxygymnocypris stewartii. The sequence continues at coordinate 232,430 of QVTF01022561.1, forward strand.
TTACGATGCAGCGCAAGTATTTGCGAGGGAGAGAAACTGGGGCGGAGTGATAACGCGTGTAATCTGCGTTAATCGACTGGCCTTGAACGAAGCAGCTTGAGGAATGACTACAGACCTGTAATGCGTGAATGAGACGTGCAGTGTATGTAAGCGTAAACGTGGAGGCGTTTGATGGCACTCCTCCCTCAGAAGTTGTCACAAAAAGCACTTACCCCACACACGTACACCGGTTAGTTCCCATTCATTGCCTGGAGCAGAGGCCTCGCGCGCGCACTTCGTAGCGTCGTTTTGTTGAGGCACGTCGATGCTTCGCTCAGCTCAAAGAGAGGCCAAACATCATCGCTTGTCATTCTGCTTCAGTGCTTGAGCTCATCAACTGTCACTCTGGAGCACATCTTAGAAGAACCGCACCAGAGGAGAGGTGGGCTGGGTACCGCCCCCCCCAATGAATATTAACTCATCCTCGTGTTGTTCAATAAGCATAGGATTTTTGGTGTTGCACACAGAAAGAGAAGTTTAGGGAAATGTCCAGACTGCCCTTTTCCAGATAATAGCTGTAGATAATAAATATAAAGCTTCAAAAAATAAAAACATCTTAAAATGCTAATTTAGGTCACTAAGATGTTTTTAGAAATAATTAGTTTAACAATTAAATTGATCAAATGGTAGTACAAATATTTAAAATGCTACTAGTAAATATTTGCATTAACTGTTCTTTTGAACTTTCTATTAATCTATGAATCCTAAAAGCAGCATAATTGTATTCAGTTTTGATAATAAGAATTGTTTCTTGAGCTGTGATAAGTATATTAGAATAATTATTTCTGAAGGTTCATATGAGTAATGATGCTGAGGATTCAGCTTTGTCATCACAGTAATAAATTACATTAGAAAAGTTATGTTAAACTAAAAATATGTCACAGTATTACGGTGTATTTACTGTATTTTTGAATAAATGCAACCTTGGTGAGCACAAGATACTTGAAAACATGAAGAAAAATAGTTCTGACCTTTGAATGGTAGTGTAACTGAATATCACATTCACACAGTAGTGCACTTATGAGTAAATTGGATTAGTTGGTTTAAACTAAAGCAGATGTTTTAGTATAATGCAAAGATGCTACCATGCAGAACAGCATGAAATAAAGATCATTGCAGAACATATTTGAGATCATACACAGTGTGCTATGAATAACCAGTCACTTTCAAGGACTTGATTGTCAATTTTGCACAATGCTTCATATTTAACCATCAGTAAATTACTGTGCACTTATAAGCTATTTTTAGGGCGTAGTCCATAGATAGAATATGCCATTAATTATTCCATTGTAATACATTAATAATCTCTTATACTATCTACAGAGCTTTCCTCATGTGCTTCTTCTGGTCTTTTTTCTTATATTTCCCTGCTTCTTCACTTCTAAAGTGTTAGTAACAGACTAGATACCTAAAAAAGCATTTTGAAGTATGTGAGTGGAGGTGGTGGTGGTGGTGGTGGTGGTGGGGGGGAGGTAGTTATTTTTGGTTATGAACGGAATCTCTGCTTCAAGTCTGTGCTAGCAGCTTCCTCTCGCTGGTAGTGCAGTTTAGATGCATAATTTAGTTACTCATGCACATGTGTTCAAGCTACTACATCCCAGCTGGCTGGTAAGACAGTGTTGGATATAGAAAGACAAAAATACCATCTAAATTATACGCATTGCAGCATGCATGACTGGCTGCATAGATGAAATGTAGGGTAGCGGGTCAGGTCAGTCCCCCCAGTCCATTTTCAGTGTGTGTGTGTGGTCTCATATCACTAAAACACTCCCATGGTCAACATTAACTAAGGAAGCTGGTAATCAAAGTCTAGCATAAATTACAGCATTTAGTTTATAGCCATTGAAGGCCAGTATCTCAGTCAGGGTGTTTCCCAGCATTTGTTATTTAGTTGTGGATCATTCTTTCTGGTTTCCTTTATGTTGCAAGAAGCTGGGAAAATGGTGATGTAACTCAGTTAGTAACTACTTGACAACCAGTGTGATCCAGATGGGTGTGTATAAAATGTTTGCTCCAGAAAGTCTTTAAAACTGTTGCATTCACACAGAAAAAAAAACATGTTTTACTTTAAATGGACTTTACCTCAAGTTGGGTTTCTTTTTTGACACACGAGGTGCCGGTTCCTCTTTTTCCTTCCAAGTGCTTTCAAAGAACAAGCACTCCATTGTTTTTTGTATTTAATCCTGAGAGTGAACTGAGTGTGTAGCGGCCACAGTGACTGAATTAGCAACCCTGTGGGATCTGAAGGACTTCATGTCATTTGCTCTCTTTATCTTTCCCAACTCAGTTGCAGACAATTTCCCTATTTCTTTTGCATACACCTCCCAATACAAACACATTTTAAAGCTTTAATCACTCTGTGTCTCTCTCTTTCAGTACTGGCATAAAGGATGCTTTAGCTGTGAAGTCTGTAAGATGACTCTAAACATGAATAACTACAAAGGCTTTGAGAAGAGACCATACTGTAATGCGTAAGTATCTCCGCTCTCTGAAAGTTTTGTGTGTGTTATATGTCTGCTTTTATTATGTGTTAGCTTTTTTGCAACATATTCCTCAAGTTAATATGAAATAAATGTATGTTACTTTATTATGTTTCTATGTTACTAGTGTGTTTTACTTGGAAATGTGGCTAAATACAAAAATAAATTCAGTCACAGTCTCTGTTTCACTGTGGCTTTAAAGTCACAAGCTGCATCCGGATTTGCATGCTGTCTAGTAGGTACTATATTTAGTTTTTAAGCTTACTTCACAACCATTAAAAAAGTACTTTTTATTTAGTTTGAATAAAATATGGGCGTGCTACATCCACCATGTTGTTAGTGTCACATGACCTCCCTTACCAAAAAGTAGTATACTTCAAGTATACTTAAGTATATTTTAAGTATACTCTATGTAGTAAGTATACAAATATCAGTGTACTAGTAGTATACTTGTAAGTGTACTATTTCAATACTCCTTGGGACTAAATTGGCCCACTTTCTAGTATATGAAATATAATTTAAGTATAAAAGTAGTAAACTTTGTGTACATAACTAGTTTACATCAAAGTTTTTAGCTTGTACAGCAAATATTCTAAAAGTGAACTTATAGGTATAATGATAGTTTAGTGATAGTTTAGTGGTATATTTGTAGTAGCATTTTTAGTACACTTTGAAATAAAGTCTCAGTAAACTACTAGACTAGTAGTTTTATACTCGTAGTTTTATTTAGTGAACTTTACATCATACTTTAAGTATACTACTATGTCCTTATTTAGGCATTCATTTGTATATATTTTGTTATATGAATATCTGAACACAAAACATCCAAAGAAAGAGCAAGGTATCTGCTTGTAAACAAACACATTTTATTCCAGCTTCATGCATTCTTTTTAAGGGTACTTTCACACCTGCCTCATTTAGTTCAGTTGAATCGCACTAGAGTTCGTTTTCCCTCTTGGAGCGGTTCGTTTGGTCAGGTCAGAATGCAGCAATCGCACTCGGGTGCGCACCAAAAGCGGACCAAACAAGCGCTTTCAAACGAACCCTGGAGCGGTTCGTTTGTGGTGAGAACGCGATCCGACCTCAAACAGACCCAACTGCAAAAAGAACTGCGCACTTTTGGACTAAACCAGCTGCCGTAGTCAGCTGCCCTGTGCATTATAGGATGAGGAAGTGTTTGTTGACAGTTTGCCGTTTTGCATGGCAGGTCACGGACAAACTTGGGGTTGTGAGGAGGTGCGGAGAATCCACCCGCGCAGTTGTCTCTCCATAATAGCAGTGTGCTGTCTGCTGCATTTTACTCCTATCTGTGTTTACTTCCGGGAGCACCGTTGGAATTTTCCCGCACGCTCTTTCTGACCAATCGAAATGCAGTTTAGGAAATGCGTTCAAAGACACATCTAGCCAACAAGTGAAGCGGATGTTGTCACGTGACTGCATTTTGGTTTGTTTCAGCTGGTTCAGACCAGAGCAAACAGTGTGGTGTGACTAGAAACCAAAATGCCTAAAAATAGCTACAATGTATATTTTTTTCCTTTGGTCCGGAGCAAAGCAAGTGAACTATCGAACTTTCCTGGTGTGAATACACCCTTAAACACACGCATGTGGGTAAGTCTCATAAATAAAAAATAAACAACATTTTGAAACAAAAGCTGAAAAAAAGACTATGAAATGGATTCAGAATGATAATCAAAACATAGATGGACTCAATCAACACCCCAAACCTTGACAGTCGTTATTACCTCTTTATTGGTGACATTTTATTCCATAACGTTACACAGTTTTGATGCTGTTTTAGATATGTTAGATTACACGTAGCATCTGTTGTTTCGGTTTCTTCTTCACTTGTGTTTCTTGGAGATTCTTTACAGAAGATGTGTATTAGCGCCTCCCACCGTATAACAATGAAAACACGGATTCTAGGAGCACAAGTATAGCTCTTTAGACTTTTTCTAAGTATAAGTCAAGTATACTTAAATGTCATTTTAAGTATATTTCTGAGAAGTACATAAAGCCCATCTCTGAGAAGTACATAAAAAATAAATTAAAAGTATACTTTCCTATTTTTAGTTTAAAAGAAATATACTAATAGCACACTTGAATAAACATATTTTTCGTAAGGGCTACCAGAGTCAGTTGCAACTCCTCAAAGTAACAAGTCTAAATCATCCAGGTGCTGTTCGTCTATTAAGAATATAATATTAGGAATTCAGACCCTACTATGCTTTTCACATTTTTCATCTAGTATGGACGTAGACGTATTTGGACGCAGCAATTATCAATTGCCATTTGCAACCCTAATTTAGTTAATTATGATATTCAACAAGAAAAAATTGATATATACAAAGGGGTTGATATATTGACAACGTATTGGATTATTAAAATGGAGCCAGATCAAATGCAAGGTTCCTAAAACAATGTCTACTTGCCAAGTGGCTAACTGTTTCCAGTAACTGGCTTGGCTTAAAATTATGTTAGCGGAAAAAAAGAGTATCTCAAAAGAAGAGGAAGTTTCTGAAGATACAAAGATAGACACTGTTGTATTTTAAATGACGTGTACTGATGAATCTTTCACAATAAGACTTGCAAGAAACATGCATTAAGAATGCAAACAGAGCCTATTTTGATATAATGTTATACTTTAATTGTGTCTGATTGTCCTTTGTCTCCATTAGTGTTAGTTGATCGTGGAAAGGTCATGTCTGCCAACACAGTAGCTGTCTTGTGCATTCATTCGGTTAAAGGGTATTGGAGGGAAATTCCTATTTTCACAACAATGACCCATACACGCATATACATACACGCATGAGTTAACTTCTCTAGAATCCACTTCTGATCGCTAATAGTCTCGTGAGTCTGATACCTCGGCTATAGCATTCCTGTTTTTAAAAGATTACCATTCATACTTCAAGTTGCAGTGTTTTAATGCAGACCACAAGGCCTAGCATGCTGCTTTGACATGACCAGCTTGCATACAGAATATGCTAATATATCCCTTTTGTGAGTGCCGGTGTATCTCAAGGTCCTTATTTCTCAATCTCACACCCTTTTGTAATACACCAGGGGATTTTAGTCTTTATTTAGCAAATGATTTATGTCTGTCCCTCTGTCTAGATCTGCTCCTTCCACTGTTTGCTCAGTACTTATTATGAAGATAATCTGAGTAAGTGAGCATGGCGAAGTAATTTCATCTTGCACCCAACAGATAGAGGCCTGTTTGCTTCTCAGAGTGAGGGTCTGAGGACTCGTCCACCAGAAGTAAATAAAAACATCTGATTGGATTACGTTGGGATTGTCAGATATTAACACAGAAATCAGCCTGCATTCTTGAGTGTCATTTATTTGTTTGTTTTCCTCTCTGTATCAATGTGATTTGAGTGTGAACTAAACACATCTCTTAGGCAAATAAAAAATCGTGTGTTGGACTGCCAGCCAATACTGACTGATATTATTGGCTGCAAATGGTAATCAGCAGATCGCAGCACTCAACAAAACACATTTTCACTGACGGTGCAGTCTGGTCAGGAGTTTATATTTGTATTTTTACTTGCCTGCACAGTTTTGTTTCTTTTGTTTTCATTAGGCCCATCTCAAAAAGTTTGAATGTATTTTTGTGTCAAACTCATTTAAACTTGTTAAACTCGACACAAGTGTCTAAAAATATGACTATGGGCAAACTGACAGTCCTAATGTCCTCAAATACACTTCAGTTAATTACCTTGTTATGCCGTAATTGCTAATATTTTATTTTAGCTGCTATTAAATATAATTTACAGAGCTGAAATGTAACTTGACTCAACATGTTAGATAGCTTTACATTGATCATTTAACTCCGCACAAATTGTAACAGCAGTGTTTAACAAACCACACCAAACCAAATGTGTATGTTTTGTATGTCCATCTTAAAACCTATGTACATGATCAACAAATGAAATGTCAACGCAGCACTGGCCCAACAGGACAAGTGACCGTCCCATCAACTTCACCGAAACACTAGTTTATTTAATATATTATTTATAATATATAATATTTATTTAATATAGTTATAGATAATTTTTTTGTTAAATGAAATAAAGCTAAAATTAGATGTAATTTGAATATTAGATGAAAAACTTTTTTAAAAACTTGCATGAAACCTAGAAATAAAATTATTTAAAAGAACAAAAATGAAAAAATTGAAATAAAAATAAAGCAAAATAGAAATATATATTTGAAAAAAACAATACAAATGACAAAATTATGTTACAAAATTGCGAAAACTTAAAGCACCAGTATTGGTTTTCAATCTAAATTAAAAAAATATATATATTATTTGAACCTAATTTATAGGCCACTACCTGAATTTTGTTTAGTCTTTGGCGGGGCTTTTTGTGGTAGTGCTATATCAGTCTATATTTGGTTTACAGCGCATGTGTTGTATTATGTGGAGGTTGCCTGCAGCAACACGGCGTCTGTGTACTATACGGAGGTTTACTAAGCAGACATGGTGTCCTGTGGTAACCAGGAACAGACTATGCTTTAAATGGCTCATTTGTGGTGTTAATATGATTCATCTGAATTCTGAATCAACCCTGTTAAATCCTTTTGTGACACTATATATGGTGTTAAATGTTTACACGGTTAACTAACTGTAGTTAAAAGATCACCGCTGTATTATAAAATGATTATGACTTGATTACCAAATATATCAGGTAATGTTGTAATTTGTATTCTCTATTGTACAGTTCTGTTATTTCTGGCACTCTAATTGTGTGTGTTTGATGATTGTGGTTGGGTTTCTCACCGTCATACTAATTTTGTGTTGCCTTGGTCTGTGAAAATAGGACAAATTTTCTGCCTTGTTTACACAAGGCACAAATTACACTTCTGCATCTTCACTATCCCCACATAGATCAGCGATAAGCAAATATGGACATTCACCCCTTCACAGTCTCTAATTCATGATCTTTGTCTTTAGTAGCAACACAGATAAAAAGCATTCCGATAGCTTTGACAGGTCACTGACATGAAAAGCCCATTATTATAAAATAAAATGAACCAAAATAGTTCATGCATTAAAGTTAATTTTTTTTATACTGAGATGTTGGTTGCAAACCTGGATTCAAAACTGATTTCAAATGCTGATGTTAACTAAAATGTCTCTGTATGTGTATTTCAGACACTATCCGAAGACGTCATTCACCAGTGTTGCCGACACTCCGGAGAACCTGCGTCTGAAACAGCAAAGCAAGATGCAGAGCCAGGTATAACACGCCTGCATTCGCTCTAATCACTCTAATCGATTCCTTCTGTATGTTTCTGAGGCATTAGTCAGTGCACTCCTAATCATGAAATGATACTAAAAGATTGCTTAAATCAGCGGTTCTCAATTCCAGTCCTCGTGCATGTGTCTCTTATTGCTTCATACTTTTGTTCTATTTGAACAAGTGCTCTGCGAAGTGGACATCACAGGATATTCCGCCATGATTCCAGTTCGAAGCGAACGTATATGTTCCATGTATTGTGCAAGACGTGAATTTAAATTGTATATATTTACAGAGGTATATTATATCACTCAAGTCCGTGTTTGAAGACGTTGCACAGCGCAAATTCATGAATGAATGTTCCGAAGTGAAGAAAACTTCAACGGATTTCCCTGCTCAGAAAGTAGGGAGCAATGGACACTGTGTAGGGAGCATGTCAATGGGAACACAGTTCATGCATGGAGCGCACTTCTAACAAGCTGATTATCTGAATCAGGTGTGTTAACTAAGAGAGACATGCAAAATATGCAAAGCGGGGGGGGGGCAAGGCCTGGAATTGAGAACCGCTGGCTTAAATGAAGTCGTGATCCTCTCTCAGAGCTCTACCTGCACCCTTCCTAAGGGGGCTTTCCCACTGGGCATGTTTACTGTGAACCACGCCACAGTTCCACTGCAACCAAACTCACACCATCTTCTGGTAGTCTCATATTTGGTATCCCGTTAACCGCTTTTACATTACCATATTTCGAAATAAAATGCCATTGTGAAAGCCCCCTAAAACACAACACTGCTCTTGTGTGAGTAACAACTATGTGGAGTTCTTAAAATTTTGGTGTCTCGTAACCTTTGAAAACATTAGAGGTACAAATCCCATGTTTTCTGGCGAGAACTATTAGATATATCTAATAAACTTTTGTCTAAGCAACAATTAAAAATTAAAACATCATGAAATTTAATTCCATTCTTCAGTTTTGTTGACCGCATTAGTAAAGATAAACCATTAAAGCCTGCTATCTCTGTTACTGTCAGAAAAAAGGAACAAGCAAATGTATAATTTCTGGGAAATACAAGTTTATCAGTAACTGTCATCCAACATTTGTTCACAAGCTAGCACCTACTGCGTAACAGCTTCACTGAGACTATTTTGTAACCGTTTCTTTGCAACATTACTCATTGTAAATGTCTGATGTTTTTGTTTATTTATATATATCATTTATCATTAATTTAGTGCTAGCTAATTACAATAGAGCCCTGCACGGGCCTCAAATTCAGGCCCTAGCCCGGCCCGTGTCCAACAGCTTATCAGAATTACCGGCCCGAGCCCGTCTTTTTTCGCCCCTTCTCCCAAACAGCTTATACTACTGTTTCAGCTGTTAAAATACTTGTGTATGTAATGGCATAGTGATTTATTTTTTTATTAAGTTAATTTAGGAAAACATTTGGAGCATTTTTTTTTTTTTCGTTAAATATAGTTTTTTTAAATAACGACTAAGCGATGATCATAGCCTATGTTTGATCAATTTAGCCTTCTCAAATCATTATGACTTGCCTAAAATAAAATCTATAGATATAAAACAGTTCAAGCATATAACAATGTTTAAACGTTAAACCTAGATAAATGTGCGCTGTATCCAGTAGTTTGTGCGGAGAGTGCAAGCTAAAGCGTGCTTTGCAGAACATGGAGGTGCCGGCGCAATCACTTGCATTTTATTCAGTGGAAAAAGCTTAAAATAAGCCATTATTTTTACTCATAAAGGTAAGAGTAATACATCATTCGTAACTGTAAAGGGTCTACTTTTATTTGTGGGCACTCACAATATCAAAAAAACGTTGTGCTTTTTTTAAATAAAGGAAACAATTTTGATGCGCTTTCTGCCGTCTTGTCTTTTAGATTCATTATATGTAAATTAAAACACTTCAAACACTTTTTTTTTGGTTTTAATTTTGATGATTAGAGCTTACAGCTAATGAAAGTCAAAAATCAGTATCTCAAAATATTAGAATATGTACATTTGAGTTTCAATATATGACCATCAATACAGTATAAATTCTGGGTATCTCTTGTTCTTTGAAAGCACAATAATGGGGAACACTGCTGACTTGGCAATGATCCAGAAGATGATCTTTGACACCCTCCACAAAGAGAGTAAGTCACAGAGGGTCATTACTAAAAGAGGTGGCTGTTCAAGGAGTGCTGTATCAAAGCATATCAAATGCAAAGTTGACTGGAAGGAAGAAATTGGGTAGGAAAATGTGCACAAGCAACAGGGATGACCGCACGCTTGAGAATACTGTCAAGCAAAGCTGATTCAAACACTTGGGAGAGCTTCACAAGGAGTGAACTGAAGCTGGAGTCAGTGCATCAAGAGTCACCACGCTCAGACATCTTCAGGAAAAGGGCTACCAAGCCACTTCTGTAACAGAAACATCGTCAGAAGCATCTTACCTGGGCTAAAGAGAAAAACAACTGGACTGTTGCTCAGTCGTCCAAAGTCCTCTTTTCAGATGAAAGCTAATTTAGCATTTAATTTGGAAATCAAGGTCCCAGAGTCTGGAGGAAGAGAGGAGAGGCACAGAATCATGTTGCTTGAAGTCCAGTGTGAAGTTTCCACAGTCAGTGATGATTTGGGCTGCCATGTCATCTGCTGGTGTTGGTCCACTGTGTTTTCTGAAGTCCACGGTCAACGCAGCCATCTACCAGAACATTTTAGAGCACTTCATGCTTCCTGATTTCATTTTCCAGCAGGACTTAGCACCTGCCCACACTGCCAAAGGTACCAAAAGCTGGTTCAATGATCATGGTGTTACTGTGCTTGATTGGCCAGCAAACTCACCTGACCTGAACCCCATATGAGAATATATGGAGTATTGTCAAGAGGAAGATGAGAGACACCAGACCCAACAATGCAGATGACCTGAAGGCTGCTATCAAAGCAACCTGGGCTTCATTACACCTGAGCAGTGCCACAGACTGATCACCTCCATGCCACGCCGCATTGATGCAGTCATTCATGCAAAAGGAGCCCAACCAAGTATTGAGTGAATAGAAATGAACATACTTTTCAGAAGCCTGATATTTCTGTTTAAAATATCCGTTTTTTTATTGATCTTATGTAATATTCACATTTTCTGAGACACTGAATTTTGGGTTTTCATTTTCTGTAAGCCATAATCATCAAAATTTCATGAAATAAAGGCTTGAAATATTTTACTTTGTGTAATGAATCTATATAATATATGGGTTTCACTTTCTTAAATGAGTGACAAAAATATTTATAGACTTTTTTTATGATATTATAATTTTAAGATGTACCTGTACATGCCTCACACAGACATGATAAATATGTCTATAGAAAGCTTAAAATTACTACTTACAAAAATGTTTTCATTATAATCATAATCCGTAAAGATGCACTTCTTTATAAAGGCATGTCTAATGAGGAGATGACGAGTCAGGATCGGCAACATTATCCTTTAGACACCGACTCTGTAAACACTAGCTTGTTAGTAAATAATTCAAATATCATGTTAATATGTCCCCCCGGCACATTCATGGTAATTACTTTCACCGGTGCTTTGCGGTAAGCTTTATTCTGTTGCGTGCATTTGATGGTCTCGTATTGTTTCCACCAGTGCAAAAAAAAAATTCATCACTTGATGGATGTCTTAAATATAAAAATAAGGAGAAGCCTAAAACAAGCCCGAGGCCCGGCCCGGCCTGCATCTGAACTATGATGTGAAAACTGGCCCTAGGGACGAAAAGTCAGGTCTCATCGGACCCGGGCTGAAATGCAGGGCTCTAAATTACAAATTCACACAAATCAGGGTTTTCAACTGTATTGAGTCTCAAACAGATTGAATAAAATTAATAGAAAATGAAATGGCTTATAATATTGAGTTGGACCTGCTTTCACTGACCATTCATTAAAAAGGACAAATTCAGACTTTATAAGAGTTTGAGGGCCTTTTTATGCTGTGGAATGTGGAAAATGGCAAATGTTGTTTTGACGATTATCCATTAACTAAGCTGCATATGTGCTGAGATAAGAGGAAGTATACCTGTAAACCTGTTACACATGTAATGAACAATTATGTTTGACTAAATTCTGTGTGTGTTTGTGTTGCAGGTGCTGTACAAGGAGGAATTTGAGAAGAACAAAGGAAAGGGCTTCAGCGCTGTGGCTGACACACCAGAGTTGCAGAGAATCAAGAAAACACAAGACCAGATCAGTAACGTAGGTCCAACGCCTGTGTGTTTCTCTCTTTTGACATATTACTCACTTTTCTGTGCTTCATCATTAATCTTTATTAGCTGTTAAATGAGCTTTTTGTTTTGTTCCTCCCAAACTATTACTCTCCAACGAACAGAAAGATACACCGTTTATCTATCTTAATCTTCTCTCTTTGTTCATTTAATGAAAGTAATAATTATTTGACCTTTAATGAAGCACTTATTTAGTCCCACCCTTCCTCTTCGTCTTTCACACCACACCTGTTCACTGCGCTGGTTGCCTGGTGACATTTATGTCCCCCAACTTCCTTTTTGCAATGTCATTTCCTGTCAGTATGATAGCAAGATGCCGATCTATTTTCTGGCTCAGGAGACACCTTGTGGATGATGCAGGACATACTTTTAGCTGTCACCCTGGCTCAGAATAAAGTTTAATTAAATTAAAACCTTTTGCTGAAACCACTTTACACAATGAAGGACTGATTTCTGAGTGGTTTAATTATGCGAGAGAGCACTGCATCAGTATGCTGCTATTTTTCTTCCTCACCTCGGTTTCCTGCATTTAATTCAGTCTGAACCGCTAACCTCAAAGAGCCCACTGCTGTTCACTCTGTTTGAGGGTGTGTCTGTAAAATGGACAGCAGTGTTGTTGTCTTCATTGTGTTCTATGATTGATTTTAGTACACGGTCAATGAAGCTATCAATCACAACCATTGAAAAGTTTGGGGTCAGATTTGTATTTATTTGTTTGAAAGAAATGTTATACTTTTTTTTTAGCACAAGTGAAAAACAAAACCGATAAAAAGTTGAGAGTACATAACATTATATCTTTGATAAATGTATCAAAGAGTCCAAAAAAAAAAAAAATTGTAAATGTAAAGCACAACGGTTTAGCATTACAAATAAGAAATGCATCTTAAACCCCAAATCAGTATATTATAATGATTTCTGAAGGATCATGTGACTGAAGCCTGGAGTAATGATGCTGAAAACTCAGCTTTGCATCACTGGAATAAATTACATTTTTAAATATATTCAAATATAAAACTTTCCTTTTAAATGGTAATAGATTTTTATAAAATTGATGTTTTTACATTATTCTTGTGTATATTTCTTCTTGCATGATTACCTTTTGGAAGAATACCAACTTGCATAACAGATACATTCAATTTAACATGTTTTAAACACATTATCTACATTTATTTGTGCTTTTATTGGTATTTTGTTTTCTGATGCCCTGATTGGGACAGTAGTTAATTTATTGATCTTGCCCTGCCAACGTTTTAACTATCTGTGCTGCATTGCAAATGATTAAACAATATAAAATTATACATTTTCATGTGTCTGAAAAATGTAATTAAAACATTTCACATTTGCTTTACAACAAATGCTTTGCTGACAATTGTACAGCCGTTATCTTCATGATTCACATACACATTATTGTTGGAAATTAATGTCATATGTTGCGTATGTTTATCATTTTCAACCCGTCTAACAGCTCCAAGACATCTGCTTTTTGTAACAAATAATTATCATAATTTTCACTGTTATGCAGCTGAATAATATTATTTCGTTGACACGTAGCAGAATTCACAACAACGTTTAAAAACGAATGTTAAAGTTTGCATTACATGTCTGTTTTGACAGTGCATATGTTTCTGTGTGTTTCAGATCAAGTACCATGAGGATTTTGAGAAGAGCCGAATGGGAGGGGAAGGCCCGCCTCAGTACCCACAAACACCTCAAAAAAAAACACCTCCAGGTACACAACCGGTTTCGTTTGTTGTCTGTTCTTCTGGATGATCATTAACATCTCAATTTCACACGGGCCATAAAATAATCACATTTTTCTCTTGTAGCATATCAGCCCTCGGCAGCATCTCAGAACTATCACTATGAGCCTGAGCCCGTGCGTCAGGCCGCTGCCGCCCCTCCTCCCAGCTCTGGGGTAATAAACTCTCTCATACACACTGTCCTACACACTCCTTCTCTTCAAGCCCTTACAATCGTCTTCGGTGTGTGTGTGTTGCAGAAGCGCTACCGAGCGGTGTATGACTACACCGCAGCTGATGAGGACGAGGTGTCGTTCCAGGACGGTGACATGATCATGGATGTGCAGCAGATCGATGAGGGATGGATGTACGGAAGAGTGGAGCGCACCGGCCAGCAGGGGATGCTGCCGGCTAACTATGTAGAGGTCATCTGAACATAAGTGGAGAAAGGTGGAAGGGAGGAAAAGGCAGAAAGACGCAGATGATTAGTGCCATCTCACCTTTCAAGATCTCATCTTTTTCCTCTTCTTTTCCTGCACTAACTCTCCTATCAGGGGTCGGCCTCTGTGACCCGGTTATGATCCAAAACAAACATAGTTCAGTACGTAATCATACACGGCAACAGCGCATACACGCACTCGCATAAATAGTGAATGATTTACTACTTCCACCCATCTTTTTCTCCCTGTCTATTGCTTTCGCTGTCTTACTGTTTGTCTTTTTAGTAAGTGTTTCCTCAGGCCTGGAAAGGTGCTGTCACAAGTGGCGCTTAAGTCTTAAGACTCATACACCAACCTTAAAAATACATGACCACACGGGCCTCTAAAATATTTAGGGCCTGCTATAGAGCACTTCGCAGGCATCTCAATCTTATCCTATCATTTGCTATGACAATTTGTGAAAGAATCTGTTCTGAACTTCAGTTGTCAGGTTTTTATATATTATATATATCTATTTTCATTGTTTCTGATCTTCTTTGCAGCTTGTAATTGTAATGTATCTAGTACAGTTTCACATCTCATCGGCTGTGGGTCTATGAGTAACAATTCCTGGGCATGAGACTTCTGGTCATTTTCATTCCATGCGTCTGACCATTTGCATCATGTGTTGGAACTGGAGTCTAGAAAAGGCTCCTCTTTTTCAACTGGACATTCCTAAAACTGTAAGAAAAGGACGGAGCCTTTTGATACGTACATATTCACTTAAGCTCCTTCACATTCCTCTAGCCCTTTACAGAATTATACTTCTAATATATGAGTGTCATTTTGTTCTGCAGCTCTTGCTTTTAAAAATGCGAGAAAATAGTGATGTATTTTGTTCTTCAAAAGGGAAAAAAAAATAATGATATAGTCACTTAGCAAGCGAGGAGCAGAACAGCATTGTAGAATAGCGAGAGGAGCCCAAGCACAATTCTGTGGACCATTTTAGCTTTGGATTTGAATTATTCCATTTGGGTTCTGGAACATTCCATGTGCATTGTATCGAACTGTATCTCAGAGCTGTTCTGTAAGACGTTGTTATTGATGATTTTGTTTTTTCCTCATATCATTGCTTCTTCTCATTGCCTTGCTGGTATTGTACAAGATGGACTTTAATGTCAATTTATCAATATCAGTGGAATAAAAAAATCTATTTGTATACCAAGGCAGGCGGGTTTGTCAAACGGACCGAGTTGTTAGCGGTTTTGGAGCTTAGCATGTATTTCTCTATAACTGGAAACGATGTTACTGTGCAAAGACTCTAATGAGATTCTACTGATCATTGTTCTCTATGTCAAAATATAGATGCAGAGAATGATCAAAGTAAGTGTTTTGCTTTCTCAAGACACTGTTTTCACTATTGCTCCTTCAAAGGTATAATATCTGCGTTACTCGTTTGATTTTTACTCTTCTGTAAAGCATCCACTGTCACCAGTGTTTCTCCAGTTCTCAAACACCTTATTCTGCACATAATAACCATTTCATATTTAAAAAGCTGCTGCACTTTTTCCAGCAGATGATGTTATATCTGTTATGTGCAATAACATTTAAAGGTTTGGGGTCTATGATTTTGAAAAAAGTGTCTTATACTCACCAAGACTGCATTCATTTAATCAAAACTAATATCGCTAAATATTATTACAATTTTAAAAAAGTTTTCTATTTTAATATGTATTTTAAAATTAATGTATTCCTTTGATGGTAAAGCCTAATTTTCAGTGACACATGATCCTCCAGAAATCATTCTAATATGCTGATTAGAAATATTTATTATTATTATCATGTTGACGCAGTTGTTCTGCTTAATATTACAACATTATAAATGTCTTTACTGTCACTTTTGATTGCTTTAATGCATACTTGCTGAAAAAAGTGTTAACCTCTTAATTTGTGTACTTTTTACCTTTCTAAATCATTTATGCAGTGCAGTCTTTCTCTTGGTAAGGGATACAAGAAGATGTGTAAATATCCTACATTTATCAAGATCTTTTTCTTTTTCATCTTTTTATTCAAATGCGTAAATCTAACAATTTCAGCTCAAGCTCAAAGATTGTTCTTCTTTTACGCACTCTTTGGTGGAAAGTCTGAGAGTATAACGTCTCATTGTTAGTAATGGTCATTAATAAATGACAAATCACCCAAAAATAAACAACAAGGATTTTGAAAAGGAACTAAAAGGTGGAAAATATGGAGGGGAATATAAAAAAAACCTTGAGTATGTGTCGACTCAATGCTTGCCCTCATGCAAGTCATGCACTGTAAAGAAAATAAATAGATGAGAAAACGTAAAAGGAAAATAAGGCAAAACCAAGACTTGCTTTTAGTTGTCTCAACAATAGTCATTTGTTTGTCGTTACAATGCTGATTGTCTTATTCTACTAATAGAACAATTGTTGTCACATAAACCGAAACAACAATTGCTGTCAATGAGTTAATTCATTTTCATCTGTTTCCTGGATGAAGAAAAGAATGTGTAGGAAGTCACCACATTATCAAGTGTATGTTTATTAACCAATGATGACAAATCTTAATGGATATCTTAATCTAATGTGTAAGACAACACTATCTTCATTTGTAAAACATCTTACAAGACTAAAATGTCCATAACATGGATTCAATTTATTGAACATACTTTAGGCCTCAAAGCTAGACACAATTAAAAAGAATTAAGACACAATTAAGAAGAATTAAGAACGGTGGCAATCAACATTTGTTCAAAATATGAGCTTTTTACATCACCGTACAACAAATAACTAACAATAATAACAGCAAAAAAGGTTTAAATGAAGTCAGCAAACAGCAAAACAATAATCATAAATCAGTAATATATGCAATGCATGCTGGGAACTCACAACAATATAAAAATGTTTATCCAGACAACTGTGTTCGCCTAGTTGGAACACCATTTAGGATAATTTTATTGGCCAGAAAAGGGTTTTTATGCAGTTTGAAGAAATAGCTCTTTTTGTGTATTTGATACTTATGGTTTCATAACTGGAAAATAAGCAGTCGCATATCTCAAGTGCGGTTCTCCATCTAAACATGCATTTGAAGGCAAAACTCATTTTTTCAAATGTAACGCAATTGTCTCAGTTAATCTCTTATCCCTGATAACTACTCAAATTATAAAGGTCCCATGTGACTTTTTTTATTATGTAGTTGCCTTGATCTCTCCGTGTAGTAAAGCCTGGTTTATTCCCAGTAAGCCAAGTCTGCACGCTACAAAAGAGGATGCACATTAAGAACAAGATTTCTAGCGCTTAGCCCCATTTACTGCCGACTGCATCTTTCCAGAAGAGAGGACAGCGGTGCGCGCGCGCGGGGGGGGGCACAGCCGTCTTCATCGAGACCGGGCATCCTGCGCATCTTCTGGACTCTGCGAGCATCATGCTGGATGTGCTACTGTTGATGTTCTTCGCCATCATTGGCCTTATGTTTCTGTCCTACATTATCTACATGCTCTGATCCCGGCACCGATGCACCGCCGTGATTCACGGGAGCGAGCTGAGCTCAGAGGTTAGCCATGGATTTATAGCTAATCGTGTTTTTATTGCATTTCATAGAGAAAAAAAATAGCATTATTTGTGTTATGTCCGCTGTCCTTGATCATTTTGGGAATTGCAGAGCGAAGTAAGGCGGATTTTGATTATGATTAAATATGCAAATGAATGATGAAGCCTATTATTTAAATAGGTATAGGCCCTTGTACTGCAAAAAACCACACACAATACGTTATGATGAGAATATTACTAGGCCTCTCTCTACGCGTGGCCGTGGATGATCATGTTATTGTGCTCATGTTACAGGAAGAAGCTCTGTTAATGGGGTCATGATGTGAATTCGCCGGAGGACTCAATTACCAGATGAGACTTCCCCCATCTCTGTGTCCCACAAACACTGTTCCTATAGCATACAACAGCTGACACAAAACCTGCACCACACTACTGTTTCTTCCGTCGTTTAGAAGACGCTCTTCAAATATATTTAACCCAAAACAGGCTGAAACCGAAGCACTAAACCCCAAGATCCATGGATGTCTGGCTAGTATTTCTCTTTTTCTGTCCTTCTGTGCAGAATTCCTGCAAATGGCTGTTTTCAAGCTACCAGTGTAATGCACGCTGTTGTTAAACTCACGTGTTTTGTCAAAGGATGTTCATGAAAAAATAAACAGCCTTTGTGAAGATGAAACTGCGTTTTGTGTGGAATCATTCATGTGTCATGAACCGTGTTGGGGGTAACGCATTACAAGTAACGGGAGTTACGTAATAATATTTTTTCAAGTAACTAGTAAAGTAACGCATTACTTTTTAATTTACTAGAAAATATCTGAGTTACTTTTTCAAAAAAGTAACGCCAGTTACTTTTTCCCGTTTATTGACAGACAGTGCGCTGTGTGAACATGATCTTACTGTAGTACTAATCTAGATTAAATGTGATGTGTATTAATTCATACCACTCACAAAAAACTGATTCAGTATTCATCAAAATGAATTAAAACAGTGAAATGCAAACTCAGAATATGACGCAAGCCTGCAATAATTAAATATGTTAAACAACACAAATATATCTAATCTCATTTTACTAACCGATGTGTTTGCTGCTGACCTTTGATGATCCAGTTCAACCATACTAATAAGCACAAATTACTTTAGATAAACTAACAACTGTGCTTCGTTGTTTTGTTTTTTTTATTGCTGAAGAGTGTTGAATCTTCTGTGTTCTTCTGTACAGACGTGAATTTACTCGTCCTTCAGTCTGAGGTTAATTCAGTACACTTTTTGGTGTGAAAGGCTTTTACATTTTCTATAAATGGAACTTATTGTATTAAAAACAAACAATCAAGCCCTGTTCATATTTAAAAAGTAACGCGAAAGTAACGTAAAAGTGATGTAACGCATTACTTTCCAAAAAGTAACTAAGTAACGTAATTAGTTACTTTTTTAGGGAGTAACGCACTATTGTAATGCATTACTTTTAAAAGTAGCTTTCCCCAACACTGGTCATGAATGTATTAAACGCATGAGCAAAGTCTACGGAAATATATTTTTACATTATGAGGAGCTATCACATGAATATTTGTATTTTGCATCTATACAGAGAAAGAGAGAGAGACAGAGAAGTACATATATAGATAATATGCCACTAAATGATGCCATCATACTGGCGCTCCGTGCCACCTATAGGTCGTGGTTATTCTTTGTTATGACAGCCAATCACGTTCCCGATGTGCAACCATGAAACGTACGTTATGGCCAATCACATTCCCGATTGCAACCATGAAACGCACGTTATGGCCAATCACATTCCCGATTGCAACCATGAAACGCACGTTATGGCCAATCAGCGTTCGTATCGCATCCGTGATTCTGTTTATTTGTATTCGGCATAATTGATCAATCACCGAACTCCCGGAGATTTACGGATTACGGCTGGAGAAGATTATAACGTTCTGACCAACATTTGCACTTTACAATTCTAGTGCATACTATGTGTTATTTCATGCTTAACGAACTGCATATAATCATGAGTTAATATATAGTTACTAATGATTACTACATCAGCAACTAATAAACATTATACATGATTAATAGATTACGTAATAATTAAATTGTTATCAGTTAAATATTTAAATGTGCCATAATGTATTAGTTCACTAATAACATATTATATTATGTAAATTGATATGTTACCACAGTGGTCAAAGCTATTTACTTCAAGTAAATCTAATTGTTAAATATGTCATCGTGGTGATGGATTTTTTAATTAGTTAGTTGAGTGTCTCAACAAGTAATGTCATAACATATTGATATCTTTGCAAATAATTAGCTAATGATTAATTAAAGCAGACTTAAAGCAGACATATATTGTTATTAGGGAATTAATACATTATTACACATTTAACTAATAACAATGTATTGATTACTTAATCTATGAATCATATAGAATGTTAATTTGTTGCTGATGTAGTAATTATTAATAAATGGTTTAGTCCTTCATAAGTTATACATTAAGTCATGATTATCTGAGCATGAATTAATGCATATTAGTGCCAGCATATTGTAAAGTGTTACCATAAAGATAAAGTGGCAAATATATATATATATATATATATATATATATAGTTGTTTAAATGAATAACCTACAGCTCAGACTAGCTAATAATTCAGGTAATTAATACAAATTATTATAAAAAATCAAGTATGTTATATTTTTATAGATTAGCCAGCCAATCAGAATATAAAGTATATAATGTTATAGTTTACTACAGCTTTACCAGCTGCAACATTAACATGATTATTACACATTTATGCATCACTAATTA
The DNA here is from genome assembly GCA_003573665.1 of Oxygymnocypris stewartii. Taxonomy (NCBI): domain Eukaryota; kingdom Metazoa; phylum Chordata; class Actinopteri; order Cypriniformes; family Cyprinidae; genus Oxygymnocypris; species Oxygymnocypris stewartii. The sequence goes on from QVTF01022561.1 coordinate 252,996, forward strand.
TAATCCAATAATATAGTGTACATTATGCTTCAAATTTTAGTACTTTAAGTATATTTTGGTGCTAAACTTGCTTGTTTTAGCTAAGAAAAAATGGAATGAATGACCTATACTAGTAATAGAAGTGGGGAAGATATATTCAGTGAATGGAAGTAAAATATTTGTCTTCAAAAGGAAATCACATAGAATAGCCTAAACTTTCCCTTATTCACAACCCATTATTACCTTGAAAAATCCTCTGTTTTAGGTGGGACAAAAGTTGTATTTAATTATATAATAATTATTGAAAAAATTACCTCTTACTCTGGGATAATTGTGATATGTTAGCCAACATTTTGGGCCTGTTAAAAATTGTACACCAACAAAGCATAATATAAAATCAACATTGCAAGGTGATCATGAGCTGATATATATATATATATATACATACATACAGCTGCATTAACTAATGTTACCAAATGTGTTTGTCTGTTTCTCTAAAGTCTTTATATCTTCTTTTTTGTATTTAGATGGAACCTCGTTTCAGGAAACAGGCTGAAAGCAGCCTGACAACTCTCCAGCTTATTAAATTAGCTCTTTCAGCACGTTATTTTTGTTTATTTATTTGGTTAATGTTTGATTTATAGAGCAATTTAAAAGTCTCCAACAATAACTGTTGTCTGTCAAATATATAATAACCATATGTGTGATGCATCTTGGTTCTTTTTTAAAAAGTTTTTCTTCCCTGCTTGTTTCTTCTGCTGGGAAAATATTTCAGGTAAAAATGTAATATTATGTAATGTAATAATGTGTGAGCTTTGTTTTATTATTTATTTAGGCTAAGACAAAATTGCAGTACTGTGGTAAATATTTGTTTTGGTTTACTCTTTATAATGTTCTTAGATTCATATGTCAAAATTGCACTGTAAATCTTTGTTTTGGTTTGCTATTCATTATTTTAAATTGACAATGACACACGCGTGCACTAGCAGCGTTAAACGGACACATTCCACGAATTCCATCACTGGTCGGAGCGGGACGCGAACTCGCGTAGCTGTGCCTCTTCTTGCTTGTTTAGCTCGACTAACAGGCTGCGGCCTAGGCAGGGGGTATAGCTCAGTGGTAGAGCATTTGACTGCAGATCAAGAGGTCCCCGGTTCAAATCCGGATGCCCCCTACTGTTATTTTGAGAAAATACATATGTATAATATAACTAAATATTACGCGAGCAAACAAGCCATCCACGCTCATAACATAACCAGACGAGACTGAGTAACGCAAATGAAGACATTTAAACTTCTCTCAAGGGATTGGGTTGGTTTTGAGCGAACACACATAACCAATAGAGAGCAGTATGGGACAGCAGATGAGAGAGTGCCACGTAGACTATAAAAATACAAATATGAAGAATTATAGCGACATCCAACGGCACCACGTACATTAACCCTCTCAAGCATCCGGGTCATCCTAAAACACCCTGTTCAATATATATGTGTATAGCAGCCACATACTGGAATATATAAGCTGTTTATCTAGTTTAATTATAAATGCCATTGTATTTATGTAGCTTTTAATTGTTATTTTTCATGTCAAATTACATTTGTTTATTGCATGGTTGATGTTACAGCCTATAATACACTCAGATCAATTCCAAACAGCTAGTTTTACATTTACATTTAGTCATCTGTCCAAAGTGACTTACAAATGAGAAGCAATCAAAATCAACAAAAGAGTAATGATATGCCAGTGCTATAACAAGTCTCATTTAATCTAACACAGTACACGTAGAAAGTTGTTTTTATTATATAATAAATAAAAGAAAACAAATAGAATGCAGTAGAATTAAAAATAGAATTAGAATAGAAAGCTCTAGAGTTAGAAGGTCAAATAAAGATGTTTTTAGCCGCTTCTTGAAGATGGCGAAGGACTCAGTGGCTGGGATTGAGTTGGGTAGGTCATTGCATCAGGAGGGAACAGATAATGAAAAGTCAGACTTTAGTTTAGTTTTATTATTAAAGCATTTAATATTGACAAAAACTGGTGTGTAATTTTTTATAGGTGTAATACTGTATTAAAGACTAGAAATATTTTCCCACTATGCATCTGGCAATGTCTGCTCTAGTGTATATAAATATATCAAGTATATAGTGATTATATACACTGAATTTGCACTCTTTTGTTAATCAGTAGAAGACAAGAATGTATTTTCCTTTCCTGGATGTGCTTAACTCTTCTTTATCTGTTTTATAGTTACTACCACTGTGTTAAATGTAGGTGGTATAATCACATGTTACTGTCAGCAGCACACAACATGCAGAAGAAGGAATAGGCCTACATGGAGTGCGACTTTCACTTTTCAGGTTCACATCAAAATCACACTGGTAAAAGGGAAGTTTACACACACACACATTACAGAACAATTAATATTAATATTTCAGCTGTCTGCCCATGTCTGTGCCTGAGAGTGAGTAACATACAGTTACTTCCCCTCTGGACTCTCCAGCTCCAAAGCCTAGAAGTCATGAGACTAAAGCACATGACAATGTACACCTCATACAACCTCCGCATGCAATGCTAAAATAACCAACATTTCATTTATATTTCAACACTTCAGTAAACATTTTTTTTCCAGTTTTATTAATGGACGTCTACAAACAGCTGTAGTAAATGCACTGAGATACACTTAGATTTTTAGCTTTACTATCATAAGAGATTTAACAGTATCCATATAATATGTGGCCAACATCTGTGGGGTTTTAAACAATGAAACAAGTTCTACCAGATAAACAACTGGTTAACAACAAGTCTAATATTCCTGTGATCTGTGTGTGAACGCATTCAAAGATCGTAGTGGAAGCCTGCAATGGAACATACCACTTTACCAATAAAACAGGGGGGATGCGTTCAAGCGACAAACACACCAAATGCTCACACAAAACTAATAACGTGTATTCAATTCTACTAACACGTCGAAAATCCTATCTGAGATCCCGTGACAGTTAGCCATTACAAAATCTTAGAAAGAAACAGGTTGCGCATTCATAAGTCATCCCCGGAGAAGCGGAAATGGACCCTGCACTCATGATTGATCATGTGACTCTCTCAGTTTCGCCATTTTCTTCCTCTCCACCGGCGATCAAGCTCCTGTCGGATTCGTGACCGTCTCTTGCGCTCCTACAAGACCCGTCAGCCTCGAACAGAGCTCCTTTAGAGCCTACACCTCATAGACTGAAGCCTTCCTCCCTCCCTGTCTTTAGATTTAGGTTTCTGAACGCGCCAGAAGAATGTCCGCCCAGAGCCCTCTGTACTCTCCCTTCTTCGCTGTGATGGGTGCCTCAGCAGCGATGGTGTTCAGCGGTAAGAGACGCGTCGTTTTACCCTTAAACTGAGTGGTGTCTGTCACGTCGAGTGCTTTATTAGGTGTATGTACAGCCCGGGTAAACGAGCTGCGATGCTCGCTGAGCCGTGTAACTGTAAAGTTAGTAGGATGCGATGGTTTCCATCACGGCACATGACGTCCCGTTTGACGTAATGTCTATTCATTATTTATTTAGTTTCATTATTTCCTTCATTGTTACGGCTCACTGACCCCTTGCGTGGTAAACTCAAGACGCTGTCGCGTCGGATGAGCCGAAGCTCCTGTTTTAATATTTGCGCGAGGACGTTATTTATTTAATGTCCTCCATGGCTGGAAGCACGTCAGATATTGGTGTTGTTCTTATCACTATCTTCTCATAACCGCACATCCTTCGTATATTGGTCTGTAGCGTCGCCTGAACGATTAAATGCCATTGATTTTCTTCAGCTCTGGACGAAATGCATTACTTAATTAACATAAACAAGTTTGCTCTTATCTAATGCGACAGCCGATTTTTAAAACGCCAGCTACACGCCCAGACGACAACGTCCTTGCAGTTTAACCGTTTATCTCCGTCTGTAACGTTACTCAAACACGACAGCCATTGCTCTTGGCCGTTTATAGCATTTTTAAGTGCTGTCTCAGCGCGTCGTGTCTCAGTCCAGGAAAGATCCGATACATTTGACGCAACTCCTCGCTCGCGTCCTACAAACGAAAGGACTCGCGTCTGTAGTCATGTGACGGAGAACCAAAGCAGCTGGCGACGGACTCTGTGTTTTGCTGACCTTGCTTTTTAAAGTCTTTAAAGCGAGACACCACGGATGAATAGATTCATAATCAGAAAGAGTGTGATTTAACGAGCGTGTTTACACACACACACACACACACACACACACACACACACACACACACACACACACACACAAGGAATTCGTCTTGGTGTCAGGAGCTTCCAGTACAGAGAGTACAAACATAGCCTCCTGAGACCCAGGGGAAGAAATTAGGGAAACATTGTATTCTTTTTCATGTCAGTACATTTTTCAGAGCATAAAAAAGTTATGCTATGTCCTCGGTAGAGGACAATTTCTTAAAAAAAATAGACATGAATGACCATGCATAGGCACAAACTATTTATTTTTTAAATCACCAATACATTTTTAGTTTTCTGGATTGTTTTTTACTGAACTTTGTATAAAGATGATTCAATTATGTTATAACATAATTATTTGATATATAATTTTTATTTCTGTAAAATGGCCATACATGGGTTTTCTCATTATATACAATGTATCTATAAACTAAATGTAATTTGCATGTTAATGTGTTTTTTGGCCAACATGTAATGAAAAAAGAAGTGTAATATTGGGAGTAATAACTGACAAGATTTTCATAATAATATATACAATTTAATAGAATATTGAAATATAATTGCTTTCCCTATTCATTTGTTGTATCTCCCAAAATGTGTAATAAACATGCTTTTAGTCCCGGTGTCCTCATATGAGGACATGTATGAAATCAATGTCCTGTTTCGTAACAGTCATATTTTGATTTGAAACCTCATAAAATTTTCCTGAGATGTTGATTTATAAAACAGACATTTAGATGATAATCTCAAAATATTATCATATTTCCATAAAGATTGTCACTAAATTAATATCAGATGTTTTTGAAGACCACGGAGAGGAAGTGGTCATGATGAAACATCCAAACATTTGGTATCTCTGATAATCCCTGAATGTGCTCTGTACAGCGTCTCGAGAGGATAGTGCAGACATGCGTGTCATTTAAGGTGATAGAAACACTAATAATACAGTTTGACTGAGTGATTTACAGATGTGCAGTCGAGAGGTGTGTTATGTGTTGTTCAGGAGAGATAAAACTGAACATGTGTCTGGCTGTTCTGCGCCGGTCAGAGGGCAGCAGTTCAAAGAGGAAGTGTGCTGAGGGTGTGAGTGATTTTACCAGCCCTTTTCCTCTCTCTGGAGGAGTACAGATCTTGGAGGTTGGGCAGGGGCACCGATAATCCTCTCAGCAGTCCTGACTGTCCGGTGTAGTCTTCTGACGTCTGATTTAGTAGCTGAGCCGAACCAAACAGCAATGGACGAACACAGGACATACTGAGAGAGAAGATCTGTGTGATCAGCTCCTCACACAAAAGGAGACGGCAGATCTTAAAATACTTTAACTTAATCTTAAAGCAGATATTATGTTGTCTGAAATATTGTTTTTATTATCTAATTAATGGGACAGTTCACCAAACATGAAAGTTTCCCGTGTTCCAAACCTGTTGAGCACAATTTTGAAGAAGGTTGGTAACCACACAGGTGACGGCAGCCATTGACTTCCATAGTAGGGAAAAGGTATTGTGGAAGTCAGTGGTTTGATTGGCTGGATTTGAATACATTTCCTGAACATTGGATAAAGCCAGATGCAAAATTATTAAATGTTTATACCGTAGGCATTTGAATATCTGTTTTCCGAAAATACTGTCAACGGTCAGGAAAAGAAAATCAGGAACAAATTAATGCGTATAAATCATGTTACTGACCTATAAACACACCCCTCTGTAAAAACCGTCACAATATAGACAGAAATAAAACAAGATTTTGGTGATCCGTGTTACTGAAGGGGAGATTTCTGGCTCAGTGCAGGAGAAAAAAAACATTTTGAGAAATCGGCCGTTAAATATGCATTATGTAATGAAAGTGTAATAAAATAAAAACTGTATTTTTGGATGTTTTCTTTCCACTAGATATGGATATGGAAGCAAAATCTCAAAATTATTGTTAAGTCTGTTGTGTCTCGTTACCAAGTACTCCTGGAACTGCTGGTTTGTATTTGGGGGGTTGGTTTTAAGACACGTGTGTTAGAATGCTGTTCATTAGTTGGGTATTTGTTTAAACCTACAATATGTGCCTTGTCCTGTATCCATTAAACTTTACCCATTATAAGTGCTTGTTCTCGCTCTCTTTGTCTCTCTGCACATGTTAATTGCGTTTCCTTTCTTTTTAGCATTGGGTGCTGCATATGGGACGGCCAAGAGTGGCACAGGCATTGCTGCCATGTCAGTGATGCGGCCGGAGCTGATCATGAAGTCCATCATTCCCGTGGTCATGGCGGGTATCATTGCCATCTATGGCCTGGTGGTGGCTGTACTTATTGCCAACAACATGGCTCCCGACATCACGCTCTACAAGTGAGTCACGCTCTTGCAAGTCACTCTCAGCTTCCTCATAAAAAGAGAAAGAAAATAGCACACATTTTATTGGTGGCTGAGAAATGTTATTCAAATAGCTGACCATATGATCTATTTGATATATGACTAATCTAGATATAATGCTATATTAGAGTTTATATGTAGTGAGAGTATATAAACAACCGAAGAGGCTCTTACTGTATCACTACATGGAGGTGAACGTTTTTTTTTATTAGAAAAATCTTAATGACTCTACATTTCATTGACTTAATAATTTATAACAAGCAAAATATATTTTGTACAAAAAAGACTTAACTATATTACAATTGATATAGTAAGAGTATGTAAACAATTCAACTGACTTTTTACTTTATCTATATACATCATGTATTATTCCTGGTATTTACTACCTTGTACTCTTAGTTATAGTTACAAAATTGAATATATATGTATATATATATATATATATATATATATATATATATATGAGATACACAGATATATAGATATGTAGCTTTCCTGTAGCTCAACTGGTAGAGCATGGCGCTAACAACGCCAAGATCATGGGTTCGATTCCCAGGGAAAGCAAGAGCTGATAAAATGTAGAAACTGTAACTTGAATGCAATGTAAGTCGCTTTGGATAAAAGCGTCTGCTAAATGCATAAATGTAAATGTAAATGTAAATATGTATATAGTCTGTACATGGTCCTATTATTTTTGTTATTATTAATAGTATTTTTGTTTTTTTAATATTTCGATGTAATGAAGGAATTCCAATTACAGTGCATTTTATTGTCTTCCTAATGTTTTACATATAAAATACTGTAAAAAAAGAACTGTTTAAAAGAGAGAGATATTATAACTAATATATGATTTATACACTCAGACTTTATATGAGAATATTTAAAGATTGTTACAGTATATGTTCCTGGAGGTTTAACAGTGTTATTCTTTTTGTAAATTGCTGTTACTAATATTCCTTTATGTAATTAATATTTATATGTACATCAATTGTTGTCTATTATGTTGTCTTCATAATGTAACAAGTGTTGTTAACTCTATGCGTGCTCTGTGTTCAGGAGTTTCCTGCACCTGGGTGCCGGGCTGAGCGTGGGTCTGAGTGGTCTCGCGGCTGGCTTCGCCATCGGGATCGTGGGAGACGCAGGAGTGAGGGGCACGGCCCAGCAGCCTCGTCTGTTCGTGGGGATGATCCTTATCCTCATTTTCGCTGAGGTTCTGGGGCTCTACGGGCTAATTGTTGCTCTTATTCTGTCCACCAAGGGTTAATCGCTCTTATCTCTTACAATTGAACAACCATCAAACACACACACACAAGCACCAACACAAACATCCTCCTAAGGATACACAATGAGTAACTTCACCACCCGAAACGACGAGAGAGGAGTTTTTGCGTGTTTGCATGTATCGTGAGTGTGCTGTCTGCAAGTGAATGTGTGATTGAACTTCCTCTCTGTGTATAGTGAACTGACGTGCGTTCCCTCTGTAAATGCGCTGTGTAGCTGTTGCTCTCGTCCTGTGTGTGTGTGTGTGTGTGTGTGTGTGTGTGTGTTTAAACAGATGCCCTCTTTCTCCTATGCTACACTTGTTTGTCATCCTCCTTTTATTTTGTCATAATTTTATTCTCATTTGAAGAACAAATCATTTAGTTTTCTCACTTTTGGGACCATTCAAATTTAAACACTGATATTGAAGACCTAAGTGTAAAAAAAGATGGAATTATTACTGTTTATTTTTTGTTTCTGTTTCTTCTGATTATTTATGAAGATTTTGAGATGTTCATTAAAGAATTAAATGGATCAAAGTCTCTATTGAAATCATGTTTATCTAAATACGTGTGTGTGTGTGTATGAGAAATATATATATATATATATATATATATATATATATCTGTATAGGTAGGTGAATTGCACTGAGGGAAATTTGTGGAGTTTCTTTGGGTATGTAATCATTGATTACATTGAGACCGTCGTCTTAATCAAGGTATTGATGTGCAAGTTTACGAAGTGTGTGTGAAACGAATGGATGCACATGTGTGCCTGTGAGCAAGTGTGTGTTTTAACTCTTAACATGACATTCTTCAGACGTGTAGTGTTTTACCTGTAGTTGATACTGTTTCTGGTTGCATTCATGGATGAACACCAGCACAGCTTGTCCAGTTTCCGAATAAAACTTCCTCAACCTAATTTCAGTTTCCTTTTTGTTCAAACACACACGTGATGTGATGATGGAAATATACTGCAGATGTTCAAAGTGCACGCCAATCCTTGGACTCCTATGTCCTTCAATTTAATTAGCACAAATTACAGCCTATTATGAATTCAAAGTATGGAAATTAATCTATCGCTGGTGAACATGAACAAATGATATCTGAGGAGTGTTTCACTAAAATATATATAGGAACTGCAACCATACATTTTATAATCCAGATGCTCTCACATCACGGAGAGTCGAATAGACTGCAACATGAGGGATTAATCCACAGGTTAACATCTGGTTGTGTGAATCACGGCATTGCAGCCTTAACCAAACTTCATTGCTCCCCGTTGTTGCGGTCACGCCTCCCAGACCTCTGCACATCACCACCAGAGACGGTGTAATTGCCCCATCTGTAATACAAAGTGACTGCTAGCTAATTTACAGTTAGTTTATTATATCACATCAGCAACAGGATCATGTCATAGCCTACTGTGATTATGAGTGAGTGCTGCAAAGATAATTATATTTAGCTTAAAAATATAATCTATAAGGTCTATTTTATTTCTTTATTTTGCATTGACATTATAATGTAAATCATGCACAAATAGTCTCATAATGGGCCTGGAATTTTAACTTTTGATTTTTACATAATTTATTTTATGTAACTGTTATTTTCTATAACTATTCGGTTTGGTTCAGCCCCAAAAACAGACCTCAGAAGACTACACCGGACAGTCAGGACTGCTGAGAGGATTATCGATGCCCCCTGCCCAACCTCCAAGATCTGTACTCCTCCAGAGAGAGGTAAGGGGCAGGTAAAATCACTCTGGACCCCTCACACCCAGCTCACTCTCTCTTTGAACCGTTGCCCTTCTACCCAACCTCCAAGATCTGTACTCCTCCAGAGAGAGGTAAGGGGCTGGTAAAATCACTCTGGACCCCTCACACCCAGCTCACTCTCTCTTTGAACCGTTGCCCTTCTACCCAGCCTCCAAGAACTGTACTCCTCCAGAGAGAGGAAAGGGGCTGGTAAAATCACTCTGGACCCCTCACACCCAGCTCACTCTCTCTTTGAACCGTTGCCCTTCTACCCAGCCTCCAAGAACTGTACTCCTCCAGAGAGAGGTAAGGGGCTGGTAAAATCACTCTGGACCCCTCACACCCAGCTCACTCTCTCTTTGAACCGTTGCCCTTCTACCCAGCCTCCAAGAACTGTACTCCTCCAGAGAGAGGAAAGGGGCTGGTAAAATCACTCTGGACCCCTCACACCCAGCTCACTCTCTCTTTGAACCGTTGCCCTTCTACCCAGCCTCCAAGATCTGTACTCCTCCAGAGAGAGGAAAGGGGCTGGTAAAATCACTCTGGACCCCTCACACCCAGCTCACTCTCTCTTTGAACCGTTGCCCTTCTACCCAGCCTCCAAGAACTGTACTCCTCCAGAGAGAGGTAAGGGGCTGGTAAAATCACTCTGGACCCCTCACACCCAGCTCACTCTCTCTTTGAACTGTTGCCCTTCTACCCAGCCTCCAAGAACTGTACTCCTCCAGAGAGAGGTAAGGGGCTGGTAAAATCACTCTGGACCCCTCACACCCAGCTCACTCTCTCTTTGAACCGTTGCCCTTCTACCCAACCTCCAAGATCTGTACTCCTCCAGAGAGAGGAAAGGGGCTGGTAAAATCACTCTGGACCCCTCACACCCAGCTCACTCTCTCTTTGAACCGTTGCCCTTCTACCCAACCTCCAAGATCTGTACTCCTCCAGAGAGAGGTAAGGGGCTGGTAAAATCACTCTGGACCCCTCACACCCAGCTCACTCTCTCTTTGAACTGTTGGGCCATATCCCACCTAAACAACACATAACACACCCCAGTACTGTACATCTGTAATGCACAAGCCCAATCACAGTTCGGTCTATGGTCATTTTTCTTTTCTGCATATTCTTCTTTCATTACTATTACTATTTGTATTCATAATTATTGTCTATTCTCTTCATTATTAGTATTTTTTATTACCGTAATTATATGCTGTCTGCACTATATTTGTACTTTCTGTACTGGAAGCTTCTAACACCAAGACAAAATCTTTGTGTGTGCAAACACACTTGGCAATAAAGCTCTTTCTGATTCTGATTTTATATGCTTCTATAATGTGCTCATTTCTAAGTCGCTTTGGATAAAAGCGTCTGCTAAATGACTAAATAAATAAAATAATAAATATAATGTCCATAAAGTTTTTTTTTAAGCAGACATAAATCATGTTTTTGCATTACAGTAATTAAGATGTACTTTACTTTTGGAAAATTATGTTATACAGAAATATTATAACCAGAAAAGTCTAGAAGCTTAATTTTCCTAAAGTAGACTTTATTTTTTTAATAAAACAAAGCAGCAACAACAACACCATTATTATAATATTTTTTTTATTTTGAACTGAAGCTAAATCCAAACAGGCAAGACACATAGGCAGAGGCGCGTTGATGCACGGGCTTTAAGGCCTGAAGCCTAGGGGCCTACACTGGAAATGGGGCCTACACTGGAAAGGGGGCCTACACTGCCTGCAGGGAAATTATGTTTTTCTAATAATTATTTAAATGGAATCTGCAGCAGTGACGACAGAATTCAAGATAAACAACACTGCTGTGTGAAAGGAACTGGATCGGACAGCTCTGTAACATCATACAGTGCGAGTTCAATAACTTGCGTGGATGTAATCTGTGTCAGCTGAAGGTTTTAGATAACGTGCTGCTTCAAAGTCTCGATTTTAAATCCAGGGATGGAAAAATAGGAATCGTCCTATGGCTTAAATGCGATCATTGCCATAGTGCTGTAGCCCAGGGGCCTCTGGTTATCTTAAGGCGCTCCTGCACATAGACCTATGTGTTACGTTAACAAAATACCGATCTTAATTCAGAGCAATTTATGAACAAAGTCTAACTTTTGTAGGTATGAACAACGTTGAAACAGCAGTTAACAGATTGTTCTAAAACATGTAGCAGAACATTCTGAAATAGTCTGTTAAACTGTTCGGTTGAAGATTACTAAAACAGAACATGAAGAACACAGCTGTTTGTCTTACTGAAACACCCCACAAGTAATCTAGTTAATTAATAATGACAGTTTAACATCTGCCTCAATGTGCTGTCGCTACACTTGCCTGGATGGAAGCGTGAACGTTAGACAAGCGGTTTAGCCTTCAGTTTCGGGACGAGCTTGACATTTAAGTGACAGCTGTTTAGACCTGTAGTAACGCAAGCAAGAAAATAAGCCCCGCCTACTTGGAATTTTTGACCAATTGAGTTTGAACCGAGGAGGCGGGACTTGTTAAAGCATTGTTTACGTCCGTCGTGAAAGTAGGTCACGGTACATTGTGACAGTTAGCTGGCGGACAGAATCGGATTGCTTTTACAGATAGTTACATTACAGTATCATAGGAAACCCTTCAGGTATACGAGACTCCAGCGATCGCAGTGGTGCCCCTGAAAGACAGGTACGTTTGCTTGTGCGAGTGAATGCAGCGGGCGGGATGTAACGTTAGCGCCTTGCTAAGTCCGTGAGCCTCTGTTAGCGCCAACGTTATATTAGACGAAGCCTGTTGCACCGTTTTAATATTATTATCATATGGGATGGGATAATAATAAAATCCAAATAGTATTAGCATGATTGCAGGCGATCTGCTCTTCTGTACGCGAATTAGCCTTCATCTATACAGACTTGCAAGTTGCGTGTCTCTCGCTGTCCACTTTCTGCGAGGCCTAACAGAGAGAACATGTTATGTATTTCCCGGAATCTATCTTTAGGGGCTACAGTATACAGACATGTCGACTAGCTCTCAAATGACTTCCTATAACGTTACGTAATGAAATGACTCCATGCATGCCACTGGCAATTAAACTGAGCGTGTTGCCAGCAACTATTTACATCTCGCGCGAGAAAAACACTACAGGAAGTTTAGCTTCACGAGCGCGCCTCCCGCGCGACGGGATTACAATAAAACGCACATAAAACAATCCGTTTGTCACGTTATGAACGATGAAGATTTAATGGGGAACACGTGGTAGGGACACAAAAAGAGTATGGCTTCTGACAAACTACTTACTAATGAAAATGTATAACCTGAATGCAATTGTAAGTCGCTTTGGATAAAAGCGTCTGCTAAATGCATAAATGTAAATGTAAATGTAATATTTTGGTATAATAACACACGTTTTTTTTATGGTGATAACTGGAAGATAGTGCTGTAACGTTAGTCAAGACCATCTAATCCGAGACCAGCGCTGCTCAAATTCATCTAAAGGATCGACATTTACTGCCTGAGAAATGCCTTATTTTTAATAATGGAATATAATAATAAGGCACTTACAGATATGCTACAAATCAAATGAAATCTCTTAATAACAGAATTCATATTTGCACTGCAGTGGTGGCACAGAAGCTGCATCTGAATGGGTACAATTACAAATGTATAAATAATGTAGATAATAATGTTTTAAAACAACAACAAAAGTGTTTCAAAACACTTCTTGTGATATTGCTTAATTATATCATATTGTTATATAAAATTCCACAGCTCGAACACTCGGTCACTTTTTTTGCAACAATATCTTGAATTTTGTGTTTTTATCTATTAATTTCGGTTTATTAATTATTTCTGACCCGGCATAATAGTGTAAATCAGTGGTTCTCAGCCAGGGGGCCGGGGCCCACTATGGGGCCTCAACAAACTTCCAAGGGGGCCTCAAGATGACTTACATTTTTTTAAAATAAGACAAAACAAGCATTAAAAATAAAACTAAAACAGGTACAAATCCAAAGTAAGTCTTGGTATTTTTTATAATATACATCTTTCTATTCATGTAAAGCACTAAAATATTTTGGGTGAGTGGAGGGGGGCCTTCAAATATTGTTGTGGACAATAGGGGGACACTGAATCAAATATTTCATCCCCTGGTATAAATCAAATGTATTTTAGTTATTTAAATTGTTTTTGATTGCATTTGAAGCAGGACACATTCAGTCAGATTAATAATGGTTGTAAATAAATCAGACAATGTACCGGCAATTTAGTGATATCCCCGCAGTTTTAGTTTTGACTGGTCTTGAAAAAAGAGTCCTTTTAGTCTGAGACCAAGATAAGACAGTACAAATCGAGACCAAGACCATCAAAAAATGGTCTTAAGAGTGGTCTCAAGACCAAGACCATCAAAAAATGGTCTTAAGAGTGGTCTCAAGACCAAGACCATCAAAAAATGGTTTTAAGAGTGGTCTCAAGACCAAGACCATCAAAAAATGGTTTTAAGAGTGGTCTCAAGACCAAGACCATCAAAAAATGGTCTTAAGAGTGGTCTCAAGATCAAGACCATCAAAAAATGGTCTTAAAAGTGGTCTCAAGACCAAGACCATCAAAAAATGGTTAAGAGTGGTCTCAAGACCAAGACCATCAAAAATGGTCTTAAGAGTGGACTCAAGATCAAGACCATCAAAAATGGTCTTAAGAGTGGTCTCAAGATCAAGACCATCAAAAAAGGGTTTTAAGAGTGGTCTCAAGACCATCAAAAAAGGGTTTTAAGAGTGGTCTCAAGATCAAGACCATCAAAAAAATGGTCTTAAGAGTGGTCTCAAGACCAAGACCATCAAAAAATGGTCTTAAGAGTGGTCTCAAGAACAAGACCATCAAAAAATGGTCTTAAGAGTGGTCTCAAGACCATCAAAAAATGGTTTAAAGAGTGGTCTCAAGACCAAGACCATCAAAACATGGTCTTAAGAGTGGTCTCAAGACCAAGACCATCAAAAAATGGTCTTAAGAGTGGTCTCGAGATCAAGACCATCAAAAAATGGTCTTAAGAGTGGTCTCAAGACCAAGACCGGTCTCGAGTACTACAACACTACTGGAAGCTCTCTGAAGTAACAGTTATCATTTGTGACCCTGGACCACAAAACCAGTTATAAGGGTCAAATTGCTCCAAATATACCTGTGTTACTTATGACTGGTTTTGTGTTCCAGGGTCACGCATGTCTGTCATATTTCTGTAAAGCTGTTTTGAAACATTGTGTATTGTGAAAATGCTGTTCAAATGAATTTGACTTGACTGTTTGCTGTGCATTTGCAGTAGGACTGTCTGTTCTCTCCGTTCACGCTCGATATCAAGCAACTGTTCTTTCTATGATTGACAGGTGCGGAGGTTGGCTCCTGCTTGGCATGTCGAGGCGGAGCAGAAACAGCAGGGCGTGGAGGTACGTATGGAGTGGAATCCGACGGGATGCAGATGCAAGAGCGCTGGTGCTTGCCTCCGAGAATGACGAGTGGGGATATGATCGCCAGCAGGTGGGTGTGGATGATGTGGAAAGGCCTGTAGATGTGGCAGTAATCAAAGGAATGCAATTCACCCAAATTAGAAGATTTGCTGAAAATGTACTCACCCTCAGGCCATCCAAGATGTAGATGAGTGCGTTTCTTCATCCGAACAGATATGAAACACGTAGCCTTTCACTTCACAAGACATTAATTGATGCACAGGAGTCTGGTGGATTATTGCGATGTGTTTATCAGCTGTTTGGAGCATTCAGTGGTGAGCAAGTAATGTAATGCTACATTTCTCCAAATCTGTTTGGATAAAGAATCGTGCTGTCAAACGATTAATAGCGATTAAGTGCATCCAAAATAAAAGTTTTTGTTTACATAAATTGTGTGTGTGCTGTGTGTGTGTATATATATATATATATATATATATATATATATATATATACACGCGCATGTATATATTTAAGAAAAATATATGATATGTTTATATATTAAATATATTTATATATGATATACAGGTACTGTACATCTCACAAATTTGAATATGGTGAAAAAGTAAACATTTTTCTTGTAACTTATTTCAAAAAGTGAAACTTTCATATATTTTAGATTCATTACATGTAAAGTAAAACACTTCATAATTGTTTTGTTTTAATTTTGATGATTAAAGCTTACAGTTAATGAAAGTCAAAAACCAGTATCAAAATATTAGAATATTTACATTTGAGTTTCAATAAATGACCATCCATACAGTATAAATCTGGGTATCTCTTGGTCTTTGAAAGCACAATAATGGGAAACACTGCTGACTTGGCAATGGTCCAGAAGACAATCATTAACACCCTCCACAAAGAGAGTAAGTCACAGAGGGTCATTACTGAAAGGGGTGGCTGTTCAAGGAGTGCTGTATCAAAGCATATTAAATGCAAAGTTGACTGGAAGGAAGAAATTGGGTAGGAAAATGTGCACAAGCAACAGGGATGACCGCAAGCTTGAGAATACGGTCAAGCTGATTCAAACACTTGGGAGAGCTTCACAAGAAGTGAACTGAAGCTGGAGTCAGTGCATCAAGAGTCACCACGCTCAGACATCTTCAGGAAAAGGGCTACCAAGCCACTTCTGTAACAGAAACATCGTCAGAAGCATCTTACATGGGCTAAGGAGAAAAACAACTGGACTGTTGCTCAGTCGTCCAAAGTCCTCTTTTCAGATGAAAGTAAATGTAGCATTTAATTTGGAAATCAAGGTCCCAGAGTTTGGAGGAAGAGTGGAGAGGCACAGAATCCATGTTGCTTGAAGTCCAGTGTGAAGTTTCCAGTCTGTGATGATTTGGGCTGCCATGTCATCTGCTGGTGTTGGTCCACTGTGTTTTCTGAAGTCTACAGTCAACGCAGCCATCTACCAGGAAATTTTTGAGCACTTCATGCTTCCTTCTGCGGACAAGCTTTATGGAGATGCTAATTTCATTTTCCAGCAGGACTTGGCACCTGTCCACACTGCCAAAGGTACCAAAAGCTGGTTCAATGACCATGGTGTTACTGTGCTTGATTGACCAGCAAACTCGCCTGACCTGAACCAGTCAAGACCTATCAAGAGGAAGATGAGAGACACCAGACCCAACAATGCAGATGACCTGAAGGCTGCTATCAAAGTAACCTGGGTTTTCATTACACCTGAGCAGTGCCACGGGCTGATCGCCTCCATGCCACGCCGCATTGATGCAGTAATTCATGCAAAAGGAGCCCAACCAAGTATTGAGTGAATAGAAATGAACATACTTTTCAGAAGCCTGACATTTCTGTTTAAAATATCCTTTTTCTTATTGATCTTATGTAATATTAAAATTTGCTGAGACACTGAATTTTGGGTTTTCGTTATCTGTAAGCATAATCATAAAAATGTCAAGAAATAAAGGCTTGAAATATTTTACTCTGTGTAATGAATCTAATTAATATATGGGTTTCACTTTCTGAAATGAGTGACAAAAAATATTAACTTTTTTCATGATATTCAAATTTGTATTTTTTATCTAATTTTAATTTATATGAATATAAATATACACACATACATATAAATGTACATATTTTCACAATATATGCTGTGTATGTCTTTATATATACATAATAAATGTACACAGTGCTCATATATATTATGTAAACAAAAACGTTATTTTTGGATGCGATTAATCATTCGACAGCACTAAGAAACACATTTTTCTACATTTTAGATGAACTATTCCTTTAATTTGTAGTGTGAGAAGTGCTGTATTGTCCTTTTGTCTGAAGCGCTGAACATAATTTCAGTTCAAAAAAGCATAAATGACAGACAAAAAGGACCTAAACTATGTCAGATCTGAATTTGCCCGCGTGTGTCTTGCAGTACAGCGACTCTGATTCTGAAGCCGAGTATCCAGCCATTGTTCCGGCGGTTCCGAGCGCAGTGCCTGTGACGGGAGAGTCTTACTGCAGCTGTGAATCACAGATGGAGCTCGGCTGTAACCCACGACTCCGGAGTTACACACACTTGCGAGACTGCCACTGTGGAGAAGATGACCAAGGTGGTAACACATACAACATTAATGCATTAGTCTTACCTTGATCATGCTTATTGTGATTAAACGTGCCTTGCTGTTTACTTGTCAGATTTTGACTGGGTGTGGGATGAGGGCAGCCGGTCGTCTGCCACGCTGCTGAGCTGTGAGAACAGGAAAGTGAGCTTCCACTCGGAGTATAGCTGTGGAACGGCAGCCATTCGCGGCTCCAGAGAACTCTCAGAGGGACAGCACTTCTGGGAGATTAAAATGACTTCCCCTGTCTACGGCACAGACATGGTGAGAAACAAAATTGCAGATGTGTGTCTTTATACATGTACACTCACTCGCCACTTTATTAGGTACAGCTTGCCAGTACCGGGTTGGACCCCCTTTTGCCTTCAGAACTGCTTAATTCTTCGTGGCATAGATTCAACAAGGTGTTGGAAACATTCCTCAGAGATGTTGGTTCATATTGACACGATAGATTCATGCAGTTGCTGCAGATTTGTCGGCTACACATCCATGATGTGAATCTCCCGTTCCACCACATCCCAAAGGTGCTTTATTGGATTGAGATCTGGTGACTGTGGAGGCCATTTGAGTAAAGTGAACTCATTGTCATGTTCAAGAAACCAGTGTAATATGATTTGAGCTTTGTGACATGGTGCATTATCCTGCTGGAAGTAGCATCAGAAGATGAGTACACTGTAGTCATAAAGGGATGTACATGGTCAGCAACAATACTCAGGTAGGCTGTGGCATGTGGCATTTAAACAATGCTCAATTGGTACTAAGTGTGCCAAGAAAATATCCCCACACATTACACCACCACCAGCCTGAACCATTGAGACAAGGCAGGATGGATCCATGCTTTCATGTTCTTTACGCCAAATTCTGACCCTACCATCTGAATGTTGCTGCAGAAATCAAGACTCATCAGACCTGGCAACGTTTTTCCAATCTTCAGATCAGTAGTTTTTTAAATACTCAGACCAGCCCGTCTGGCACCAACAACCATTCCAGGTTTAAAGTCACCTAAATCCCCTTTCTTCCCCATTCTGATGCTCGGTTTGAACTTCAGAAAGTCGTCTTCACCACATCTAGATGCTAAAATGCATTGAGCTACTGCCATGTGATTGGCTGATTAACAATTTGTGTTACCAAGAAATTGACCAGGTGTACCTAATAAAGTGTCCGGTGAGTGTATAGTGAGGTAGAAATATTTAGTATGGTTTTTGTGAATAGGGGATCTGCTTATTTAGGGCATTTTGTATAAAAAGGTAAAAAACTTAGCAGCATAGCTGATTCAGCAGGCTGTCAGCATACAGCTAATAAGGATGAGAGTTGCTGAATCAGTTGAGTTTTCCAAGATGTGAGCCACATTGCAATGAGTAGTTTTGCACACTTCTTGAAAATGTACACCGCAGTTCAAAAGCAGCACTGAACTGTTTGCAACATTGATAATAAGAAATGTTTCTTAGGAACAAAATCAGCTTATTAGAATGATTTCTGAAGGATGGTGTGTCACTGAAGACTGTTGGCTTGTTTAAACTTAACAGCTGAACTCTCTGTGTGTTTATGTAGATGGTTGGTATTGGCACATCAGATGTGAATCTGGACAAACATAGACACACATTCTGCAGCCTGCTGGGTAAAGATGAAGACAGCTGGGGTCTGTCATATACAGGTAAAACAGGATTCGGCTCGCAAACACAAGCACCTATACTTTACATGAAAGCATGGTGTGTAAGGAATCTTTGTTAATGTAATGTGTTTTTCTCAGGTCTGTTACATCATAGCGGTGATAAAGTGAGCTTTTCATCACGTTTCGGACAGGGTTCCATTATTGGTGTTCACTTGGACACTTGGCACGGCACCGTCACCTTCTACAAAAACCGCAAGTGCATCGGTAAGATGACAAACTCCTTTCAGCTGCGAGCTAATCTTTGTTGTTTTTGAAATATAATGCGCATTTTTAAGTGTCAGTTTTTCTCTAAGGAATTGAAAGATAATACGAACAGTTATGTTCTTGTGAAAGGAATGTTTTTGAGTAACCAGACAAACATGCTTTCAACATGTTATACAATTTAATTATTGACAGTTAGAGACACGTTTTATATTATTTTGTGTGTGTGTGCGTGTGTGTGTGTGCGTGTGTGTGTGTGCGTGTGTGTGTGTGTGTGTGCGTGTGTGTGTGTGTGTGCGTGTGTGTGTGTGTGTGTGAATATACAGTTGGAAGTCAAAAGTTTGCACACACCTTGCAGAATCTTCAAAATGTTAATTATTTTACCAAAATAAGAGGGATCATACAAAATGCATGTTATTTTTTATTTTCCATAAGGAAAATGCGATGCATTAAGAGAAAACTGAATTAAATTTTTTGAACAGAATGAAGATGTGTACATTTTTCTTATTTTGCCTAAATATCATATTTTTTTATTTAGTACTGCCCTTCAGAAGCTACAGAAGATACTTGCATGTTTTCCATAAGACAAATTAAGTTAAATTTACCTTGATCTTGTCGTGGCTCAAAGAGAGCAATAGATGGATTCCTTCCATTTTTAGTCAATGAGGCTCGAGAAGCAGAGTTCCAGATGTCAAAATTAGACTTTATTAACCAGTAACAAAGCCGAGATACGGTCACTGCAGCCACCGCATCTGAATCTCTGTCTGTCTGCTCATCCATTTTATACTTGTTGCACTGCCCATACTTGGGAGTTCCTGTTTTTAATTGGCTATGCTTATCTGGTTTGCCACAGTTAATTTATTAGCGCACCTGGTCCATCTTTAAGGGTGGCATTTTTGGCTGAATCAGCCCTTTTGTTAACAAACCTTGGGCAGCAGTCTCATGAGACTCACATCAAATCTGTTTACATGTTTTTGGCATATTCTGGGCATTCTCCTAAAGTTTCTTGGGTTATTTAAGTTCACTGATACACCCCATTGTAAAGTACTAGTGCTGCCCAATATATTGGAATAATTCAATATATTGATTAGTTTATGGATTACATTCTTGAAAATACATCATATTTTGAGTAAAATAATACTATATTGAGTAAATATCATACTATAAAGTAAAATAACATAATCTTCATATTCAAAAGTTTTCACCTCCGGCTCTTAATGCATGGTTTTTCCATCTGGAGCATCAGTGAGCGTTTGAATCTTCTGTAATAGTTGCATATGAGTCCCTCAGTTGTCCTCGATGTGAAAAGATGGATCTCAAAATCATAGTCATTGTTGGAAAGTCACTGCCTTTAAAACTCCTCTGCCACAGCCATCACAAAAAAGTGCCGTATTTTTGTAAATTAAATTCACTGCAGAAGATGTCCACTTATGTCAAATTCAAGTTTACAGGTATTACACTTATTTATTGTGATATTTGTCAGCTACCTTGTTACCTAGTTAGGTTGTGCTTCATGCCACTATATCCATAAGAGACATCCTATCCATGTCTGGCGAACATGATTATACGAGGCTATAACTAATAGTTGTTCAAACAACCCACCGACTAGTCCTGTGTAAAAAAATCTGTAACAGATGCTAAAGAACAATCACACAGCTGGAGCGCAGGTTTATCGCTGTTAAAACACTCATTCAATAACATTTAACCTGTCTATTGTGTGTGTGTGTGGCAGGTGTAGCAGCTACAGAGATGAAGAATAAGCGCGTTTTTCCAATGGCGTGCTCCACCGCGGCCAAAAGCAGCATGAAGGTGATTCGCTCGGTCTCCGCTCCCACCTCTCTACAGTACCTGTGTTGCTCACGACTCCGTAAGCTGCTCCCGTCTGGAGTCGATGCCCTCCGAGTCCTGCCCCTGCCGCCCGGCCTCAGACACCTTCTTCACTCCAAGCTGGGATGGGTGCTAAGGCTGGATCATACGCACACGCACTCGAACACACACACCCCAACAGCACCCTCCTCAGGCAGTGACTCTGAAGGATGCTCCTCAGACCCCGAGGCCTGCCAGCGGAAACGTTGCCGCTGGACCTGAGGCTGCGTGTGCACGTCCATTATGCACACATCAGAAAATGTCTCCACAAAAAAAACTAACATATATATAACCACTGGACGTGTGCTGCACGAGTAACTTCAAGGTCAGTCACGTCTGTTTTACTAGTTGCATCGCTGGTAAATATTCATCTTTCAAGGCTCTAAAGGCAGTTTAACTCAATCAGGTGACATTTGGATATATATTACAGTATTCGCAGTCAGTTTTTATGATATGGTGAATTCCCAGTGGATGAAGACCATCCGTTCTTCAGACAAAAGTAAGATATAAAGCTCATTCACCTGTTCTGATGTGGGGAACAATAACATGCCACCGTCTGAAGCGCAGACAAACACACACTGTTTGCATTCACAAAATAAACCCAAACAATACACCTCGAGTGAACTGTACATTTCTCCATTACTGCCGTCATTTGAGGGCAGAAAAACGTACCTGATCTATTCAGAGGGTCAAGGTCTGTTCTCTCTTTATGTTTGAACAAGCGTTAAATGTTTTACTCTATTCTTATTTTATCAAACAACTTGGACTTACTAACACAACAGTGACGTCATGATGAATATCGTCTGCATAAATGTGTTTTAAATACCATTACGTTGAAATGGTGAGTAACATGCCTGTGTATTTTGACAGTTCTTATCTCTAGGAGTTACTTTGGGCCCTAATTATTACTCTAAGTGTGTTTATGTGTATCTGAACAGTATTTCGGTATAAACTCTGTTCCTCTGGAAATACCCTGATGCAACTGACTGATGCTAAGTGAAGTGGAGGTTCAATCTGTGCAACATCTCTACGTGAGGTTCATATTGAATTTATATGGGTTTATATTGCAAATTTTGTAATGCATTGTTTAAAAAAAGGCAAGTCATGTTTTTGTTATGCATAAAGCACTTTTTTGCGCTTATTGTATGTATGTAGAAATATATACAGGTCCCTATGCTGTGTACTACAAGTATTGTATGTCATAAGAGCTCATTCACGCTGTCATCTCTCTTTCGCTTCTACACCACACAAGCATGGCCTTTTATACGAGTTAAGAAAAACATAAGGAACATTATATATGCATTAAAAAAGGGGCTGAATGTTTTTGTTTGTTGTTCTTTTTGAGATCTTAATAAAGGTTTCCAAAAATAAATCATGTAGTTGCTCTTAATACACAAAATACAAATATATTTAACTTCATATTACATCTTTTGGATGATTAATTTCTCATTTTGTGCAGTATATTTCTGACAGATTGTTGCGTAATGAAGTTTGTAGCTGGACGGTTTAATAATCAAGAGAAAGACGTCTAAGATATTCCTTCAAAGCAATGTTATTAATGTTATGTAATGCATACAATAAGACTGCCAGGGAACGGTTTCATAAAACAAGTTGACCAAAGGTTAATTTCAGTAAGTCTAAATAATTGTAATTTGATTTAGTTTCAAATAAGTCATGCTAACTGAAATAATCCTACATCGGCTTACTGCGCATGCGCACATCAATAGCGCATATTTTTCAACAATATTTTTGGTTTCCAGTAGCTGTATACCTTATATCCACAACCACGGCTATAACACGTAATTACTGTAATGGGTAAGATTAGTGTACACATTAATAAAACATTATTTGAAAGGTAACGTTAGCATTTTTCGTTGTCGAATTGTACTAACGTTACCCACTGTTTTATGGGAGGTAGCACAATCTGACAGGGTAGGACAAATCGGCAGAACACCGGGTTTATTTGGTAAACTTGTTTTATGAAACAGCCCCCAGATCGTCCTATTTGTCAAAGACATATCTATGATATTTGTGAGGTTGAGTGCTCGCGCTAAGCGGAACCGGAAAACGCACGCGGGCTTCGCGCGGACCGGTTTCACTGACGAACAGCAGAAGGCGTGATATCTTTGTGGAGGTCAAGTCAAACAAACAAACAGGTAAGTCAACTGTCATTGATAGAAAAATGGTATGAAATGCACGCTTATTTTTTATTTATTTCATTCGCCGTTCTTCAGTGGTTTGTGTTCACGTGTATAATATCTTATATAACGTACTGCGATTCAACGGGCTGTAGCACGTGAAGACTGCAGCTGATTGTGTAGTGACTGGTCAGATGTTTTAATGTGATGTATTTACGTTTATATTAGCACACGTCCAAAATCTTGGCAAGATGAGCACCTTCCATTAGACCCGTGCAGTCAGCTGTCAATCGCATGTCTTTTTTACAGTCTATGATCTTTATATATATATAAATACTTGAGTTTCCTTTTAAATATGACTTGAAAACCCATGTCGTAATGTGTTCATTTGAACGTAGCCTTATAATTACTGATCATTTGAAAGTCATTATAATTCAGGTGAGATTTGAGGTCTTTACGTGGGTTTGTTGTATATGCATGTCCACTCACACAGCACACATCTTCATTCGTCATGCACTTTAACTCCACCACCACAACAATGTTTACCAACTGGACTTCAATGTAGCATGCACTGCACTTTAACACAAAAATACATCTGTTTACCAACCATTGCATCTACAACCACTCGGTGTACATTTGTGTATTATGTTTGTATATTGTGTAGTTGATTGGTTATTGCTTGATATAGTGTATATACAAGTATACTATCATTTGAAGAGTGTCCAAACGTGTATAATGTTATTTGTTAAACGTGTCATTTGTATTCTGGAGCACGCTCCTAAGCTTTTCACTCTCCACGGCACACGTGCTGTTGGTGATGTGACAATAAAAGTGATTTGATTTGATGTAACTGTGTATCATGCTCTTCCTCGTATTTTTCATATAATACTTAATATAATATCATATTTGTACATAATAGTAGACTTGGCAATCATTTAAGATTTATTAAATGCAGTGTAATCCTGAAGTCTAGTAATATTGCTTTTATTTAGTGTTTTCATTTATAAATGTTTATTTCTTTTATTTCAAACTGTATTATCGTCAGTATAACAATTTGAGGGAAAAATCTGAACTGAAGAAATTATTAATTCTATATTACACGTAATACTATAATAATGTTGTTGACAAATCCTAGGCTTACTGAAGTGCGATATCAATCCTCTATGAGGAAGTATTGGCATAATTGTCTTTTTTAATGTGTACTGCTTTTGTTTGTATTGTCTGTTTCTTGGTAATGGACCTTGAGTCTGGAAATAAAGTTGAATAATGAATATATGAATGTCATAATGTTTTTGATTGTTTACCCAAAAAAGAAAATTGTAAACATACTCGTGCTCAAGTTTTCCAAACTTTATGAGTTGATTTATTCTGTTGAACACAAAATAAGATATTTTGAAGAGTTTGGGTAATTTTAACAGTTGCTGGTAACCATTGAGTTCCATAGTATGTAAATAAAGATGGTATGGGACTCTGCGTCAACTGTTTACAAGTTTTGTAATGCCGCGAAGGTGAGTGCATGATGAATTGACAGCAGCACTGAAGCTGCATAAAATCCCCAAGTTTCTGGGAAACCTGATGTTTTGTTATATTTATGTCCGTATTTAGCTTATTTGTCATTTCTTTATCGTTCATCCAGGCAGCATGGTAAAGAAGAAGCGCCTGAGGCTTATAGCCGAGATGGCACGGAAGATCCGGGCCTACCGCGAGCTGAAGAATCGACCCCAGGACTCTCAGCGCTATGCGCTGGACTACGACACCATGACTCGACCCTTCACTGGCAAAACGCTGCCAGTGTTGGCTTGGAAAGATGTGCGGCAAGAAACACGCCTCTTTACGTTACTGGCTGGCATGCGCATGTTTGGTGTGGGTCGACTCTTTACACGCAAGTCATGGCTGGACGAGCACACAGAGCCATGCTACTGGAAAATAACAAAAGTCAAGGTGGATTATACAGCAGAGGTACTGTATTTGTCTTCTAGCTGTGATTATCTTAAGCCATGCTATAAAGTAAATAATTGTGCAAATGATTATGTTTGAGTGTGTGTGAATTCAAGCACTGGTGTCTTCTTCTTTAGAACATGGATCATGGGAAAGCATGGGGCGTTCTAACATTTAAAGGTACAAACCCTTCTCTGTGAACATAACTAATCCACAAACATAAATAATG
Source organism: Oxygymnocypris stewartii (assembly GCA_003573665.1). Lineage (NCBI taxonomy): Eukaryota > Metazoa > Chordata > Actinopteri > Cypriniformes > Cyprinidae > Oxygymnocypris > Oxygymnocypris stewartii. Next base: position 278,653 of record QVTF01022561.1, read on the forward strand.
CCACTTATTTTGAATAAAAGGTAGTTCCTTAAAAACAATTTCCTCTTTTGTTCTGCCGTATCACTTCTACACTAGTTATGTAGTATTTTGGTGTTGTGGTGCTGCTATATATAGATATTTTTTGAACTGAGAATGCATTAAATCAGTAAAAAGTTAAATAAATATTGATAATGTTACGAAAGAGTTTGAATTTTACTTGATACTGACAAAAAATGCATAACCTACAATGCATTGTAAGTCGCTTTGGATAAAAATGTAAATTTCAAATAAATGTTATTCTTTTGAACTTTTTATTCATCACAGAATCCTGAAATTCTATGAAAAATTCAGCAAAAACAATAAGCAGCACAACTGTTTTTAGCAATAATAATAATAATGTTTTCATTTTCATCAATATTTTGAAGGATCATGTGACACTGAAGACTGCTCAAAATTCAGCTTTGCCATCACAGGAATATATTATAGCAAACAATCATTTTTAATTGTAGTAATATTTCACAATATTATTGTTTTTAATATATTATTAATCAAATACATGTAGCTTTGGTAAGAATGAGATTTCTGTTTAAATATTGAGCAACAAATGTACAGACCACAAACTTAAATAGTTGAAATCTTGACCAGTAATGAATGAATGACAAGATTTAATATTTTCAGTAGAATTATACAGAGTAAACAGATATAGTAAATGAATACAGCAGCCTTACTGTGACACGTTGTTTGGATGTGTGTTTCAGGTAAAGAGGAGCCCGGAGAGGCCGAAGTGGAGAAGGTGATGTACCATGACTGGAGACTGGTGCCCAAACATGAAGAAGAGGTCTTCAAACGCTGTGAACCCGTCCCTGAGCCTCCTGTGCGGTACGCGAGATACCCGCCTCTCCTGCGTGCCATGATCCTGGCCCAGCAAGCCAAGCAGCTGGGTCTGGATGCCAGCACTATCCCAGAGCCCACTCTGCCATTGAAACGGGATGTCCTGCTCAAAAATGAGTACTTCAGGAATCAGGGTGAGGAGAAGACACATGAGGGTACACCTGTCTGATGCTCCGGTCCACTTCAGAGGGGTTAAGGTCATAGCGAGGAGATCCGAGTTCTGTTGCAGTGGTCTTGATAGGAACTGCTGCTTTTGTTCCTAATTGTACAGGCACTGCTGGCTGGTTAAAGACTAGTTTGTGTTTTAATGCTATATTTTGGTAAAACTAAATATAGCCTTACGTATTCATCTATCTTCCTGAGATCATGTGGCTGATGACGGCGGGGGGAAAGAGATCTGTTTGGACATATGACCAAACCCAAAAGGATAATCCTCTGTGGAAAGACTTTGTTTTGTCATCAAGTTAATATCTGAGATATTCTTTACAGTATGTGAGCTGAATATGAAGTTGTATGCATTATTTTCAGATAAAGAATAAAAATGTCTCAAGCGAATTTGGTCTAAATTTGAAAATGAGTTATCTTACAATTAGGCCTAATGTCAAATTTAATTTCTAAAATAATCTGTCATTAAATTTAAGTGAAAATCACAGTTCAGAATAATTGGGCAAAAAACGTTTTTAACCGTTACCATGCAAACTTCAAACAGGTATCCTACACACACAGACACCACACACCCAACACAAACACAGACACCACAGACACACCACACACAGACACACACCACACACCAGACAGACACACACACACACACACACCACACCACAGACACACACACCACACACACAACACCAACACAACCACACACACAGACACACACACACACACACACACACACAGACACCACACACAACACACACACGACCCACATACACCACAACACCATACCACAGACAGACACACACACCACATACAACAGACACCACACACATACAACACAACACACAACACACACACACACACACACAGACATACATACACAACCACAACATACACAACAGACACACCACAGACGCACCAAGAACAACACAACACCACACACACAGACACCACACACACTGACGCCACAGACACACACAAACACCGATACCACACACACCACACACAGACAGACACCACACACACCACACACACACACACACACACAACCACACACACACACACACACCACAGACAGACACACACACACAGACAGACAGACAGACACACACACACACACACACACACACACACACACAGACAGACAGACACAGACAGACACACCACAGACAGACACACACACACAGACAGACACACACACACACACACACACACAGACAGACAGACAGACAGACACACACACACACACACACACACAGACAGACACAACACAGACAGACACACACACACACACACACACACACACACACAGACAGACAGACAGACAGACACACACACACACACACAGACAGGGCCATTCTTCTGTAAACTCCTGTCCCACAACCAAAAAATGCATTTAGGTTTTCAAATCTTAGATGTTTATCATGATCCTTCTATTAGCTATTGAAACCCACACTATTTAAAATAATAGTAAGCTTAATATATTTTTGTTCTCCATTGTTGTTTTTAAAAGTATCTTTTTTTATTCTTTAAAAAATAAAGTAAAAAAATATGTATATATTTTCTTTGTAAATTATGAAACATGCACTTTTCATGTCACTACCGAAACAGTGTATGTTTTAGTCCATTTGCTGAGACCGATTTGAACTAAACCCATATATTTATGATCAGGAAATATTCCTGTGTCCCTCTCTTATAGCTACAAGGTGTGAGTAGATATGTCCCATCATTTTGAAGTAAATGTGTTCAAAAGTCTGAAAAATCTGTTTTAACTTTAAGGAACATCACTACCGAACACCTATTACCATCCAATTAAGCTCACTGTTTTGGGACTGTTTTGGGAGTAATTCCATAACGTTTAGTTTTTATATGTATAGCACTGTTCAGAACTGTGCTAGTTAATCATGTGTTGATTAGCATCTTTGAGCTAGGTTCAAAAGTATCTAAAAGAGTCACAATACATGTCATCGTTTCGGTAGTGACAAAAGGGAACACATAATCCTCATATTTTGGGGGGGAAATACACATTTTTTTTAGTAGTGTTTTGGTATGCGAGTAAATTCTGTAATGTAATGCTGGTCACTACCGAAAATGTGCTGTCGCTATCAAAAATAAAGTATACTGAATCATCGACTAAGATATTTTAATAGTTTTTGGTTCAGTGTATATTTAAACTAATGAATCCTTCATTTTGAAATCAGTATGATAAACTTTTTGCCTGTTACAAAGAAAAAAATCTACTAATCTCATATTACATTTTGAAATATTGTTACAAATGTGATTGTTATTGATTATTATTATTATTATTTTTATAAAATGCCAACAAAAATTATAATCTAGTTGTAAACAAAATATTAATAGGTCAATATAACCCTTCTAATTAAATTATTATTACTGTGTTTCGGTAGTGACAAATTTGGGGAGAGGACAAATATTCCGTAATTTTCTGAAAATGCAATATGAGAATTAACGGCACAATTACTAGAAATGTGTACCTTGGATATTATACAATTTGCATACAAACTATTTTTTGGGATAAAGACATTTCCAACCCTGCCTGTTTTTTCCTCAATGTGTACATTAATCGAAGCATTACATGCATACAGGGGTGTTTTCAAGATGTCGTCTATCTAGTGCGGGCATGCAAAATGAGACACGCACGCGCATCGACATTCTTCAGCGCGCGCACGCGTCTCCTCCCTCTCTCTCCAGAAACTCTTGAGAGGCAGCCGGCACTTAAGTCTGCGAAGATGATCATACTTTGCTTAACGATATTTGCCAACGTTTTCAAGACTGGTAAGTAGTGCATTAAGTGAATTTTAGCCGCTCGTATGCTAATTCGGTTTCAAGTGATGGAGCGACTCAAGCAGTCCTCTTCATCTCCTGAGTTATTGTTAGCTAGCCTTATATACTACTAGCTAGCCTTATATACTACTGCGCTAAGTTACTGCGCTACGTATGTAACTTACGCCCAAAGTGCCACGTTTTAGGCGAGACTGTACTGTTTCAGAGCTAAAGCGTACGAAGTTACCGCAGCATGCATGACAAACAATGCAAGCATTTGGCTTTACACGTGCGGCCCATTCACGGCATTCATCTCCTTAAGTGGGTTACCACCTAGAAATGTCTTGGGTCGCAGTCTGCTCTGCTAACGAATAGCATTTTGTGATTGTTCCCAGCCCTGAACATTCATAACCTTTACAAAGACAAAAGAAAACCGGTAATAAAACGCGTTCTCTGTGTGTTCTAAGCTTGATCCTATTAATAGTGCAGTCTGCGTTGCTCTGATTGGTTGTTGAGTGTTTGCCTGCGCAGTGCTCACCCGTGATTGGTCAGTCGGTGTGCCGTACCGCGCGAGACTGCTTCACTCATAATAATGGTCTCTAAAAGGTCGTTGTCTGATACAAAAGAGCTCGCGGCGAAACACGCCAGGATCATTGAATCAGGTATGCAGAAGAGCACCTGCTATTACACCTTTCAATGCACACGATATTGCATTGACCTCGAATAGAACAAGATCGCGCTGGTATTATATTGACTACTCTTGTATGGGTTTTTATAAAATTGTAAACATATTTTTATCTTTATCATGTAGATATAAATAATACATTTGATTTAGAACATGCGTTCTTATTGCGTCAGTTATTTTTGTGACCTATACAGGCAGGTGGCGAGCACTAAGAGGTTTATTGCTTTGGTATTAATAGGGCATAAGCTGTTTTCATAACGGTTTATTGTTTTCAAATGTGTACATTCATTTGTACTTTTTTTTTTTTTTTTTTTTTTTTTTTTACATTTTCATTGTTTTTGTATACCCTATTATAATATATATATATATATATATTAGAGGTTTTATTGGGGATTGTGTCAGTCAAAATAAACTTTCTAACACTGAACGGGTTTTAAGTGAATAGTTTCACTAAAGCATCTCGCTTATTTCTCGAATACTTTAATGTTACCCTGGACCACAAAACCAGTCAAGAGTAGCACAGGTATATTTGTAGCAATAGGCAACAATACACTGCATTGGTCAAAATTTGCGTTTTTTTTTATGCCAAAAATCATTAGGATATTAAGTAAAGATCATGTTCCATGAAAATGTCCTACCGTATATCAAAGCTTAATTTTTTATTAGTAATATGCATTGCTAAAAACTATATTTGAACAAATTTAAAGACAATTTTCTCAGTATTTAGATTTCTTTGTATCCTCGGCTTCCAGATTTTTAAATACAGGTGCATCTCAATAAATTAGACTGTCGTAGAAAAGTTCATTTATTTCAGTAATTCAACTCAAATTGTGAAACTCGTGTATTAAATAAATTCAATGCTCACAGACTGAAGTAGTTTAAGTCTTTGGTTCTTTTAATTGTGATGATTTTGGCTCACATTTAACAAAACCCCACAAATTCACTGTCTCTGATGACCGTTTCTTACATTACTGTTCTTGCAGTGTGTGTGTGTGTGTGTGTATATATGTATATATATATATATATATATGGAATTAAAATATTAATTTAAGTTTAAATTGCTCTTTTATGTAGAGAAGGACTGCAAGAACAGTTATGTAAGAAACGGTCATCAATAATAAATATAAATGCTGTGACTGACCAATCAGAATGAACTGTAATAAATTTTGAATACCACGCGTAGCCTAGTAAATTCTACAAATCAAATGTGTTTTTACGTGATGTGTAATAAATTAGAATACCACACATAACTTGTAACAACCAATCAGATCAGTTTTTTTTATTTCTTTGTAATAAAGTTCTTCTGTACACAAACAAGCAATGGCTTTGAGAGTTAAGAGGACAGAGTTTAATCTCAGACACTGATTGCAGGATGGACCGGCACAAACGAGCGCACGTTCATCGCTGTGAAGCCAGACGGAGTTCAGCGCAGGTTGGTCGGTGAAATCATCCGCCGCTTCGAGCGCAAGGGTTTTAAGCTGGTCGGCATGAAGCTCCTGCAGGTGAGAGCACCACTGCAGCATCTTTCACATAATATCTACCTGGAGAATATATCATCTGCATTAATGTATGTATTTATTTATGCCTATAGGCATCAGAGGAGCAGCTCAGACAGCACTACTGGGACCTGAGGGAGAAGCCTTTCTACAGCGGCTTGGTCAAATACATGAGCTCTGGACCCATTGTTACAATGGTAAGGAGCACCGTTTCCAAAATATGAGTTCTGCATTTATGCTGCTATTATTTTTGCATCTTGTAATGGTGTGTCACACTTATGTGTGTCTATCTGTATGTTTTTATCAAGGTATGGCAAGGGCTGGGTGTAGTAAAGACCGCCAGAAAGATGCTTGGAGAGACAAACCCAGCGGACTCTCTCCCAGGCACTATCAGAGGAGACTATTGTGTTGAAGTGGGCAGGTTAGTTTGTGTGTTTTAAACCGTAGACAGACTGACAGAGAGACAGAAAGACAGATGATAGACAGACAGACAGAGAGAGAGAGAGAGAGAGAGAGAGAGAGGCAGGCAGGCAGGCAGACAGACAGACAGACAGACAGACTGACTGACTGACTGACAGATAGACAGACAGATAGATAGATAGATTGACAGATAGATGGACTGTATAACAGACAGACTGATAGACAGACAGATAGATGGACTGTATAACAGACAGATAGATAGACAGACTGACAGATAGATAGACAGATAGATAGATAGACAGACTGACAGATAAATGGACTGTATAACAGACAGATTGATAGACAGATGGATAGATGGACTGTATAACAGACAGATTGACAGACAGATGGATAGATGGACTGTATAACAGACTGACAGACAGACAGACGGATAGATGGACTGTATAACAGACTGACTGACAGACAGACAGACAGATAGATGGACTGTATAACAGACAGACTGACAGACAGATAGATATACTGACAAACTGACAGATAGACGGACTGACAGATAGATAGACTGACAGACAGACAGATCAATGGACTGTATGACAGATAGACAGACAGACAGACAGACAGACTGATAGATGGACTGTATAACAGACAGACAGACAGATAGATGGACTGACAGATAGATAGACAGACAGACAGACTGATAGATGGACTGTATAACAGACAGACAGACAGATAGATGGACTGACAGATAGATAGACAGACAGACAGACAGACTGATAGATGGACTGTATAACTGACAGACAGACAGACAGACAGACAGACAGACAGACAGACAGACAGACAGACAGACAGATAGATAGATAGATAGATAGACAGACAGACTGACTGATAGATGGACTGTATAACAGACAGACAGATAGATGGACTGACAGATAGACTGACAGACAGATAGATAGACAGATCAATGGACTGTATAACAGACAGACTGACAGACAGATAGATGGACTGACAGATAGATAGACAGACAGACTGACTGATAGATGGACTGACAGATAGATAGATATACTGACAAACTGACAGATAGATGGACTGACAGATAGATAGACTGACAGACAGACAGATCAATGGACTGTATGACAGATAGATAGACAGACAGACAGACAGACTGATAGATGGACTGTATAACAGACAGACAGACAGATAGATGGACTGACAGATAGACAGACAGACAGACAGACTGATAGATGGACTGTATAACAGACAGACAGACAGATAGATGGACTGACAGATAGATAGACAGACAGACAGACAGACAGACTGATAGATGGACTGTATAACTGACAGACAGACAGACAGACAGACAGAGAGACAGACAGATAGATAGATAGACAGACAGACAGACTGATAGATGGACTGACAGATAGATAGACAGACAGACAGACTGACTGATAGATGGACTGTATAACAGACAGACAGATAGATGGACTGACAGATAGACTGACAGACAGATAGATAGACAGATCAATGGACTGTATAACAGACAGACTGACAGACAGATAGATGGACTGACAGATAGATAGACAGACAGACTGACTGATAGATGGACTGACAGATAGATAGATATACTGACAAACTGACAGATAGATGGACTGACAGATAGATAGACTGACAGACAGACAGATCAATGGACTGTATGACAGATAGATAGATAGACAGACAGACAGACTGATAGATAGACTGTATAACAGACAGACAGACAGATAGATGGACTGACAGATAGACAGACAGACAGACAGACTGATAGATGGACTGTATAACAGACAGACAGACAGATAGATGGACTGACAGATAGATAGACAGACAGACAGACAGACTGATAGATGGACTGTATAACTGACAGACAGACAGACAGACAGACAGACAGATAGATAGATAGACAGACAGACAGACTGATAGATGGACTGTATAACAGACAGACAGACAGATAGATGGACTGACAGATAGATAGACAGACAGACAGACTGACTGATAGATGGACTGTATAACAGACAGACAGATAGATGGACTGACAGATAGACTGACAGACAGATAGATAGACAGATCAATGGACTGTATAACAGACAGACTGACAGACAGATAGATAGATAGACAGACAGACTGACTGACTGATAGATGGACTGTATAACAGACAGACTGACAGACATACAGATAGATATACTGACAGACTGACAGACAGATAGATAGACTGTCTGAAAGTTAAGACTGTACAGCTAAAAAAAAAAAAGAGTTTAAGAAAGTACTGTTTCTACTTTAAAATGTCGTGTTAAATGTTTATTGTAATTATTTGAAAATGTATTAGGGCAAATCATTTCACAAAGTAAATATTTCCTCATGGTATATAGATTTGTAGTATTATTCATTGACAGGATTGTGTCGCATGAATTTCTAACTGTATTTACACAAACGCTGGTTAAATTGTTTGTTTTTTCGTGTTGTGCAGGAATGTGATTCACGGCAGTGATTCGGTTGAAAGTGCTCAGAGAGAGATTTCACTGTGGTTCAAGCATCACGAGTTGTTCTGCTGGGAAGAGTGCAATGAGCACTGGATCTATGCTTGAAACCCATCATATAACACTCACGCAGTCTTACATACAGCTTCTGCAGCTTCATCTGCTGCTTACAGAGAAAACTCTGCTCAAGCCATAAAGTGACCAAAAAAAGAAAAGGCTAGCTAGGTATGTTGACAAAGTAACCTGCATTTGTTTGGCTTCCCTGAAATCCGGTTATTGGTCAAGCTTATCTTGAATGTATTGGTTTTCTTACTGCTTTCTTTGCAAATGTTTAATCTTTACAGATATTCACTTCATTACTTATCTTTGGTAGGTTGGTAAGTCATGCACTACTCTAAGATATTTTATTTGAGGTGTTTACATCCACTTGAAAGATGTTGTTTATATTTTTATCTGTAACTTTTGAAATGGAAATGCTTCTTGTCATCTTGATGCACTCTGTAAAATACATGTATTCATCACGACTCAAAAGGAAAGCAATAATGAATGCTAAAGGACCAGCATGCTCTAAAAAAAAAAGCTAACTCTAATATCTCAGCAATGCTTTGTCTTACTCTAGTGGTTGGAACTCAGTTGACCAAAGGGCGCCTTACTTTACAAATCAATTATTACTTTGTTCATTTGTCTTTGTATGTATTATTTTAAGTAAACTATACAAAAGTTTGGGTTTGCTAAGATTTTTAAATGTTTGAAAAAAGTATGTCTTATGCTCATTAAGGCTGCATTTATTTGATCAAATACAGTCAATAGTAACATTTTAAAATGTCTTAATATATTATAGACTCAATTTATTCCAGTGATTTTCAAAGTAATCAGCAGTCATCCTTCAGAAATCATTCTAATATGTTGATTTAATGTGAAATCCTTAATCCCCCCCCCAGTATTTTTTGATAAATAGACAGATCAAAATAAGTTTTTCAAATAGAAATATTTAGTAACATTACCAGTGTTTTAGTTTAGCTCAATATTGATCAATGCGTCTTTGAAAAAAGTTATTTTCCTTCAAAGAAAAATAAATTAATGGTAGTGTATTTTCCACTAAAATATGTATAAAGTATTGCTCTACCTACTAATTCAAAGAAATACTGTGAAGGCTTGACAGCATTTCAATACATTATGGCACAGAAGGGAGACGTATTCAGCACATAAACATGTTTATTTCTTAATACTTAACCACACGGAGAACACAGAGTGATGATTTACATACAAGGCGACTGGGACGTTCCTCTCTTTCAAACCTCGCCCAATCGAAGGCTTCGGTTTAGCTGTTAACCTCATTCTTAATCCCAAAGGGGAGTTAGCAGAGCTAGTCAGCACACATCTCACCAAGGCTGGAAAATGGATAGCTGCAAATGGTTGAAGGGATTTTGAGCGTTTAAATCAGTTTTAAACATATGTACTTAATGAGTTGAAATAGCAGTGGGACATGTTTTGGTTGTGCTAGATCGCCGACAAATCATCAAATATTTACTCTCCTTTCTCTCTCTGCTTTCCAGTATTTACATATTGAGGTCTCTTTTGCATTTTCCTTCTTGTATTCCATCACACAACTAGAGAAAGGATTCGTCTCATCTCTGAAGTCACTTGTTCATGGCGAGTTCCTGTCGTTCAGTGAGCTGTGTGCTGACAGACTGTAAATATAAAGGTCAGGGTATTTGGCAAAAACTGGGTAGTTCTTTCAGGAACTTGCTCAAGCTGTTTATATTTCATCTAAAATAGCCATTCAGTCATAAGATGCAGGAAGTTCTTGAATGTTGTGTGTTTTTTGTTGGGAAGGGAACGTTACAAGGTGGATTGAAGGATCGTACAGGTAGTTATAATTGAGGGTAGGAAAATACAGGGGTCAATATAAGACTTTAAAGGGGTAGTTACAAGGCCGTGGTAGTTACATAGCTTAGGTACAGTATTCGGGGCATAGTTACAGAAAGGATTCATACTTCATCTTTGAGGGCGGACTTATAGGGCGGAAAGGGGGGCAGGCAGGATGTGTCTGTTCATGTCACTCCGGACAATAAGACACCTGCCACACGACGATATGACTCCTCTCTGCTTTAGACAGCGCAGGCTTCATCCGAGGAGCTTCACCCTCCACTTCCTCTGTCTCATCTTCACCGTCACCTGAGAAGGATAACGAGGAGATGCTATTAATGATTATGTATGATCAAACAAACAAGCTCATTTAGTGTGTTAACTGTTTCTCACCGATACGGAAGTCGATATAACCCTCTCCTCCACTCAGCACCAGCACGTTCTGAACACTCTGTGCTTCTGTGTCCGCCGAGGACCCCTGAGACTCTGACGGACTGTCTAACACGCTACCATTCAGGGTGGCCAACACATTGCCTGAAAACAACAGATGAGATGCATGCTACTGTTACTGAAAGAAAAATGTATTTTAAATGTGTGTGTGTGTGTGTGTACATGCGTGTGTGTGTGAATGTGTATATACTCAAATATTAAAATTTGACACTAACCTGGCACTGACACGAAGAATTTGACAGCATCTCTGTGTCCATGAAAACAGAGTTGAGCCTGTGCCATAGAGCAGTATGGTATGAAGCTACTCTTCTCAGAGTTACTGTCATCTGCATATACATGGATCACGCCGCCCGACGACGTGGGCGACACCTTATTTGCTGCAAGGGAACACAAGCCACCAATCAGAAAGCGTAACGACCAATCACTGAAACTCACAGGGACTGCCAGTACTTAAATCTGTGGCAGAGAAAAACTGTATTAAAGAGATTAAAGCATGCAGAAATATCCACATATATTCATAAAGACACAAAAAACATGAAAAAATCAACAGAATTAATGATAGTAAAACACAGAGATGATTAATTCATAATTAAAACATGCTATAACCACTGACGTAAATATTCGATTGAACAAATGGAGCGAATGAAAGAAGAATGATTGACAATTATACTACAGATTTTTTTTAAATTTAATTTAATTAAAAATGCTCCTGATAAATGTTTTTTAAGTCTTCTGTTCCGTATGTATACTACATTGTTTTTTATTTGTTTCCTTAGTTTTACTTATTGAAATGATTTCTGTTACCATGTCATATATGAATGTACCCAAGAGCTCCTGAAAACCACAACAAATTCCTTGTGTATGCGTGAATAAAAGCTCATTCTATTCTATATTTATATGAATATTCATTCCACTCTTTAAAATACACTGAAAAGAAATAAAACCAAATAATGAGGATAGAAGGACAGATAATTCATTCATGACATGCCCACTTAAAAACACGTTTATTAATTAATGAAACAAATGAAAAGACCACGGAGAACCCAAAATAAGTGTGATGGGACATGATAATAATGACTGTAACGCTCCACACTTACCCCTCAGTCCGAGGAGCTGCCCTCGATGAAGCACTACGGCTACAGGAAGGAGGAAGGGGAACAAGGCAGGACAAGAGAGCAACACCCATGAGACAAAGTGAAAGAGGGTAGTGGAATAATAGAGAAAAAGGAACAGCAGAAAAGCTTGGATGGAGACGACAAGAGGAGGCACAGGGTTTGTTGGGTAATTATTGGATTGAGGAAGTTGACCTAGCGGTTACTGATCTAGGATGATGACATTAAAGTTTGCAGGTTAATCCAGGGTGGTGGTAATGAACTCAAGGGATGGTGAGATTCAAGCCTCTTAACTTGCTAAACCGGCAAGTCTTCCTTGGTCAGCCAGCTTCAGAATGAGCAAGAGCAAGTTGGCTGACTACCAAAAGTATCAGTAACAAGCATAAACCAACGACAGAGAAATATTTAGTCTGATCAGTGAAGGGAAACAGTTCAAGTGATCAACGACCGTGTTAACATTAAAGCACGTGTACCCCTTAGACTTACTTTCAGTCAGAGGGATTGAGATGATGACGCCATTTCCAGTCCCCACCCACAATCGGTTTCCTCCAATCAGCAGCGCAGTTATCCTGACAAAAGAGAAGCCCAACTTTCCCGTACCTGTCAATCACAGACAACATAGAACGCAATAGAACATTTATATTGAGACTTCCGATCTTTGATGAATATTAGGCAAAATTATTCCATCAATAAATAGAACAATGAACAATTAATTAACAATACGTTTACATTTTTGTATTCTTATTTGATTATACTTAAAATAGTTTTTAGTGTAAATTTTCTTTTAAATTGCTTTTAAAAGCATCTGGGGTAAAATAAAACAAAATATAAAATAAAATAAAAGTAAGATTTTGCAAGAAGCAATAAAGTACACAATATAATCTCCCTTCTAAACTAATCTCTACACAGAAGCCTATACATCAGAAGTGTTATAGTAACAGCAACAAAGTGAGAAGTGTCACCCAGCATCTTGCTGACGTAAGGCTCGATATCCACATCTTGCAGATGCTGATGTGTGAGAGCGTGGTACAAGCGGAGCGTAGAATCCAACCGGATTGAAACCCAGACACCATCACCAATCCATGCCAGCTGCCTCACCTGGCTCTCCTTGCGTGGGTGAGCATCAAATGATTTCTATATGAAGGAGAGAGAAACATCACGTGAAGTCCCAAGACAAAGATCATAATGAGGTCATCATCACATTCACTATCTGAGACCCGCCTCAATCTGCATGCTCTTGGGCTGGATCACGTGGATCTTGTTCTTGTTCCCACACCAGACTTTGTCATGAACCACAGCCATGCATCGGATGGAGTGGTGGGGTCTTCCCAGATCCATTAGGTGATAGTTAGATAGATCCCATTGCCCATCTGCATTTACATTTCACATTTGTTATTATAAAATGCATGAACGAAAAATATTGATACCAAAACCAAAATTTTCTCCTAAGTTTAACATTATGAAGATGAAGCAAACCTTCAGCTCTGTGGAAGATTGCAAGAGTGCCATCAGCTAATGCAACCAAAACTCTCCCCTTCACATGTCTGAAGCACAAAGAGAGAAAAGTAGGAGATTATTGGTATTTTGCATATAACTGGCGTTACTTGTTATAAGTCTTTTTATATATAAACTTCCATAAAGTTTGCAGTTAGTCAATTTTTTTCCCTTGAAATATATGTATATACTTTTACTGGGCAAGGATGCCTTAAATTGATCAAATGTGTCAGTAAAGACTTTTACAAGTAAGAGACTTCTTTAAAAACCGACCCCAAACCTTTGAACGGTAGTGTACATACTTCTTTAGTATTCTACTTACACCAAACTCAGCACAGAGTCTTTGAGTTTGATTGAATGAAGGCATTTCTTCCAGTTGGACACTGCAGAGTGGACATAAAGCCTGTGGACAGTTTACAGAGACCTTAGAGAGTATTCTGCATGGTGCATGTAATATCTGAGATTAGGGGTGGGCGATACGACCAAAATCGCATATCAAGAGAGGAGTCATTTTATTTCATGGTAATGGTATATATCACGATATAGTTCTTTTTGCTTTAAATAGGATTTTTATGATATCAAAATGTTTAATACCATAACATTTCTGAATTCTTGTCACCAGTGTCAATATAAAAAAAAACTAATATTAGCCAAAAAACAAAAAATCAAGCTCAATGAAGACAAGTAAACAGTCAGCAAATAAATAAGAATAAAACCTCATTGCAAGCAATATGACAAAACAGTAAAAGGAGAACAAATAATTAAGGAATGCTGCATACATTGAATAAAGTAATTAAATGTATAACAACACTGCATATTCTTTACTGTGTAAATTAAATATATTTCTTCTAATTGAAGTTACAATAGTGTAGTCAAGAGCAGTGAGATATTTTCTCTCTTTCGTTGTTTGATTAACATGAACGACAGACAGCAGGAATATTAGACTGCTGTCACTTTAAGAGCTGCCCACATGACCAATAAATGTGACCCTTTCTGTGAAAAGTCATTTTTTTGTGATTTGCTGTTTTCAACAAAAATCCTCCATAAGGTAAAGAACATTCTGTGAAAATGTAACCTTTATATCTTAAATATTGACTGAATAAGTTCATGTCAAAGTTTGAAATTATAGTGAAATGAATGGTAGGAATCAAACTGTGATGCTTGTTATAATCAGATTTTGAGACTTTAGCCTGGATTTCACAGAAAGGGTCACAATTACTGTTACACACGTGTTTTCTCTCTCAGCTGTTTGCTTTCACTTAAGACCTGAATTACTGCGTTTAAGAGGATACTTGCAAAGACATGCATTTTGACTTACAAGCGTGTGTATTTAACCATTCAAGGCCTAAAAAGCGGCAAAAATAACAGTTCAGTAACTCCCGCGCTCCATGAACACCGTCTTCACGTGCGCATCTCTCTGACAGCGCTCAGAAACAGTCTCTCAGACAGCGAAATGAGCTCTCTTTCACTGCTGATTGCATTTCAATGGCTTCAAATCACTTGCAAATGCTAAGTTTTCGTGACAATGTAGCACAGCAATGTCACGTGTGCATGTAACCGTGATATAGACGATAGTCCAAAATCTCTACCGGTTGACAAATTTCTATCAGTTAATCGTGTCTCCCGGTATATCGCCCACCCCATATGAGATAGAATTTAGAATGAGAAAATGCAACTGAAAATATGATACCGACCAGCCGTTTTGGGCTCCCAGCCACATTGTCGGGGCAGCACTTGTTCCTGCCCGGTCGTCTCCGGCCTCTTCTGAGTCTGTGGGGGCTGATGTCACTTGCTCCTTCGGCACACCTGCCTCACTGATGGCACAACGCACAGAGCAGATTATTTAAATTCAACACACTCGCCTAAATATTTCCTAAAGTATTCAGCAAATAGCATTCTGTCATTTTGCATACCGTCATTTTGCAAAAAGAGGATTGGTTTAGAAAACTGCAAAAAGTTGAAAAGTATCTGGTGGGAGTTTTTTTTTGTGGTTCACTGGGCTATATGTGAGATACCTGTGTATGCTATCAGTAAAGACATGCTCTGTGAAAGGTCCGAGTGTGCTCTCCTCATTCTCATTAGGCCCTGCCTCCTCGGACACCTCGATGGCTTCTGTGGCTTCCTCCGCAGACTGTGACACTGCTAAGCTTCTGCACACAGGAGCTGTAGGAGCTAAACACAAAACATATGACGTCCACTATGTAGTCTCAAAGATGCCAATCATACATTTTGAGTCAGTTTGATGCTGACCTTGGCTTCGGTCCTGCACGGGTGTGTCAGTGCGAGAGGAGCAGTTGCTGCGCACTACGCTGCAGTTCGTGGCACAACCCACGATGGTGATCCCCGCCAGCATGCCCTCCACTCCACCCTTCTCCTCTGAAGCCCCATCTCCAGCCTGCTGCTCCAGAAATATCTCACCTGCGGGGTAATCACTCTCACTGGCCGCTACACGCATGATGAACACGAGTGACAGTTAACACATCTTCTACAGTGTCAGTTACAGCTGAGAGTGTGGTTGCTTGTATACAGCACTACACAGACCTGGTACACTGGAGATGCACAGCACATGGGCATTACACACATCAAACTGGTCGACCAGAGAGCAGGGCTGGTTTGCGTCAATAATGACCACTTTACTGGCTGAATGAGTGCTGGTCAGAATCCACACACGGCTGCTCATGGAGTCGGTCTCGTGCAGCTCTTTAGGCTAAAAGAGGAAGAAATACCAATGTTTAGATCATGCAAGTTAATTTAAATTATAATTATGATGTTTGAAATTCACTTCCGGCATTTATTTACTTAAAGAAAGTACAGTGTGGTCCAAAAGTCTATGACCCCTTTTGATCTACTGACTAGTGAATTAAACAACAATTGAATGACTTTAAAAAGTAATACAAAAATGACTAAAATCAAGTAAAACAATTAACTTAGAAATTAGCATATTTGGTTCATCTCCCCTTTGCTTTAATCAGTGTCGTAAATTTGCTTATTTGATTAGTAACCTATCAAAAGTGTAGAATTGTACTTTTAGATCACAGAATTTCTTTACATGCTTTACTATAAATGTTGCTGCAAAATAACTTTCTGCTTTTTCCAGGTTTAATTTAATTTTGAGTTAAATGTTTAACATGGTCTCAGTCTTTCTGAATATCTCAGACGTTTCCCACGGTGTGTGTCTGTATTTACACTGTTTGGAGTCTTTCTGAAAGATGTCTCTTATACTCACCTAGACTGCATTTATTTGATTTAAAAATACAATTTAAAATATTTTTTCTATTGTAATATATTTTAAAATGAGTATATTTACTTTCTTTTTACATTTATTTAATATTGAAAAAATGATTTAAAATAATGTATTCCTGTGAAGGCAAGGCATCATTACTCTAGTCTTCTGTCACATGATTTGAAAAACAACCAACATTTCTTATTATTATCAATGTTGAAAATGTTGCTGCTTATTATTTTTAGTTGAGGATGTTACTTTCTTAAGGATTCTTTGATAAATAAAAAGTTTAAACGAACTGCATTTTTGTATTAATATTTTTGTAACATTAAAATCATAAAAACAAACTGTCGCTTTTGATAAATTTAACGCATCCTTGAATAAAAGTATTTTCTTAAAAAAATAAATTATTGATCCAAATTTGTTAAGTTTACTTTGAACATCCCTCTCAAAAGCGTTGTTTTTTTCATGTGTTTTATTCTTGTTTAGTTTTTTCACCTTCTTCTTCTCTGGTGAGCTCTGCTCTGTCTTGCTGTCTCCGCCTTCATCTTCCCCGGTCAAAGGATCTGAGCCATTGGACGGCTTCACAGCTGCAGGCTCCTGATTGGCTGTCTTCCAGCCAGTGAGATCCACACCAGCAGCACACCAAAGCTGGAGAACAAGAGTCTGAGTTCATAACTTCAAACGCTCAAAACAAACCGCCTGTAAGCCTGTGTGTATCCTTTACCTTCCTGTTGGGGTCTTTCTCCACCAGAGGACGGCAGTACACGGGCACAGGGACATTTTTCATGCGATTATCCTCCTTCTCATTGGCCTGTGACGACACAGGAAGACAGTGATGATCACAAGGCCTTTGTCAATAAGATCACTGTCACACACTACAAGCCATACTCAGAGCTCCCATCATGCCCTGGTCAAGATTGCCTTGGGAAGCCAAGAACAGCAAACCAGAGCAGCAGATCAAAGTCTGTTAGAGGTTTACAAAGCAGACGCATGCGCAGGGACAGGAGTCAATCTACTGTTAGTCAGCTAATGCCACCGAGAGACAGAGAGAGCAGCAAATCATGACTCAAGCGTTTCTAAGATGGAGCAATGTTACACACCACTGACAGAATAGCATTTCTTACCATCTGAATTAATATAATTGCATCTAAGATTATGATGCATGTATACAATTAAATATTAAATTGTGATTATATTAAAATGAGCTTTCTTTACATTTTAGACATCTGGAACTAGTCTGAAACCGTTAGATGAGAGTTTAACGAAACTCTGCTTACATACTAGATTAGAACAGCCATGTATCTTTAAAAAGGCAACCCTTGGGCAAAATAAGTATATTTAACATACTTTTATCATTTTTGAAATAAACTTAAAGTATACTGCCAGAAGTATTGACAAGCAGGTATGATAAACTATATGGTGAATATGCTTAAATATAAATTATATTGAAACCTGTGTCATTTAAATATATTTGCAAATCCACATTTATAATGATGAAGTTGCAATACTTTAAAGTAAAAAATATTTAATATTGTTTTGTAAGAGTACTTAAGTGTGTTCAGAAACAATCAAGAAAGTGTATTTTCTTTTAGATCACCTAAGTGGCCTTTTATTTCAAGAAGATTATATATTTAGCAAGTACAGTTTTATATATATATATATATATATAAATAAAAGGGACCAAACTATGTTTTAAAATTAAATTGTAATAGTAATCAACTATGGCCATTGCATTACTTGCCTAATAATAAATATTAATAATGTTGAACGGAAATAAATCTATGAAATCATAACATATTTAACATTTAACACAATTTAATGTAACTTTTTAAGCTGAAATTTCGCAGAATGGGTGCCTTTTCACACAATATAGTAATATTATAAAAAGTGTTGTTATTTAGTCTTACATTGAAGGGTTTTCTTCCAGAACATATCCCGAGTTATTCAGTTTCTCCAGCAGCACACTGACTGAACTGCTGTGAACTGATGAGCACGAGCAGAGCATGTTTACACCGGACACCAAAGTGAATCTGCGTCTCTAGATTCATAAAACCAATCTGTTTTTGCTTCAAATTTCAAAATGATACAATCTAATTTAGATTAAAAAAATGCTCATGTTGCATGCATGCTGCATATTTGTTTGGATCATGATTAAAATGCCTCTAGTTTTAAATGGAAAGAGCACAGACAAAGCATTATTTTGTTAATACGAAGAGATTTATATTATTTGTGTAAATTATTTTATTTGAGGCTCGTTTTAAAATTTCTATTTAGTTTTGGTATTTACATTTACATAAAATTAAAATTGTATTATTTAACAGAGGCTTTTATCCAAAGCGACTTACAAATGAGGACAATAGAAGCAATCAAAACCAACAAAAGAGCAATAATATGCAATAAAGTGCTATATTAGTATATTATTATAGCGTTATATTACAAACAAATGTGCAGCATATTCCCCAAGCAATAATAAAAGGACAATTCATTTTTTTCTTAAATATAATTTTGTTCAAATAACACCGTGAATCGAATCGTGAAATCAAAATCGTGACTCAAATCGTGAGTTGAGTGAATCGTTACATCCCGATATAATATACTATTGCATATCAAGTGCTGATTGATTAGCATATTCACGTACCACTGTATTTGAATACATGGTACTACATTTACATTTCAGGCTGTCTTGCAAAACGCTGACATATAAATTATGATGACTGGCATACGACTTATATCAATGGAGGTTGTAAACAACGGTAAAATCAGCCAGATGTCTAGCGAAAGTGTTAGAGAAACAACAGGAAAGCAAGGCGACAGCTAAAAATCACCAGAGGTTTCATTCCTAAAGAGATATTCAACTTAGCGGAGACGTTATTTCCTGCTGTGTCAGTTGTGCTGCGTCTACGCTATGATTTGCTGACAGAGGCTGAGTCAGGTTAGAGTCGGGAGTTAAAGGACAGGGTGGGAGAGGTGCATGCTGGTCCTCTGCCGCTCAGACTTGCCTGCGTCCTCTTCGCTGTGGCATCTTGTGCACTGTCCGCCTGCGAGCCGTTCTGTAGGAGATCACAGTTAGAGCGCATCCCTGACAAACACCCCTAACACTGTTGCCACTCCAGAAACCAGCCCAACGGGGACTAGTCAACTAACTAGTCCCAGAAAACAACAAACAATTCCTGACTAACCACCACCATACCTGTCAACACTCCTGTTTTTCCCAGGAGTCTCCCGTATTTCACACCCATCTCCCGCCCCCCTCCCGGTTTATCATATCTCCCGGGAAACTCCCATAATTTGTGTGGCCCAAATCTAGTTAAATTAATAATCACATCAATATTTTATTCCAGGGTTGTACAGCTGTTGTCTACGCGAGGGTCTCCCGGATTTTGGTACCCAAATATTGACAGGTTTGGTTACAACTGCTTATCACTTAGCAAGAATTCAGAAGGCACCGAACATGTTAAACCATTTATAATAGTTAAAAGTTGTTAGTGGGACAAAACGCTAAATCATTGTATTTTATGGTCTTCAGCTTTACAGAAAAATAAGCAGAGACATATAATGAGGAGCTAAACTAAGACACGCCTCTTTGGGTCCATGTTTATTTAAATTTTTCTCTTGTATTTGACTTCTGTATTTGTCTCTGAGGAGATAAACTGCTTAGAGAGATCAAGGGTCGGGGGTCAAGATAGGAGCAGATACCTGTTTCAAACGGGACGGGACACTCCAGCCACAGGTCTGCATGGGACCGTCCTTGCGGCGCATGTGCTCGCGCACCTGCCGGTACTGCTCTCGACGCTGCTCTCTGCGAGTACAGAGCGCAGAATCGCTGAGGAGAGACGCAATACCGTTACTGGGCAGTCTACGGGGCGAAGAGAAAGAGAGAGGGAGCAGTCAGCGAAAGAGCGAGAGAGCCAGCCAGCCGAGGCCAAAAGAAATGCCAGACACACTGCGTGAGGTGAGGATGTTAGATTTCATTTACATTTACGCGTTTGGCAGATGCTATTTAATGCTAACGGAGGGCAAGGCAAACCGATTTAAAAAAGAAAATGTGATATTATGTATATGTTGATGTGAGCTGATGTTTAAAAAGGTTCTGACAAATAAATCATAATGAATGCATAAAACATTTACATTTATTAATTTGGCAGCAGTGTTGCTATTTTTTACAAACACTATTACAAATCATTCTCATCAATTGAAAAGGCTTACAATTAAATATTTTATTAGATAAAAAACTTAAAAACCTAACGCAAGTACTAAAAATACAGAAATTAAAACTAAAATATAAATGAACCTAAATAATTAACTATAAAATAAAAGCTTTTTAAAAATAGAGTTATTAATATCATTATGCATGTTCCTTGAGAACTAAATCTCACAACCTAAATTAAGTAATTATTAAATAAATGCCAAAAATTCTAAAAAATAAAGTTTTGTTTTAGAGATAATGTTAGAATGAATCAGTAGAAATGGTTTTTATCTTTAGTTTTATTTAAAGCAATATAAGTCTATGATAACTCCTGCTGTAAGTAAACGTGTGAGTGAGTGTGCAGCAGCTAACAGTCACACGCAGCATTAGCACACAGCATTGAGCAGGAGTCAGCTTGCCTGAGCAGAAGAAAGAGAGTAGACATGGGGGACAGAGGAAGAGGGAGGACAAACAGACAGCTACAATGTGTGGATGAGGATGTGAGGACATATGGGACAAAGACAGTCAGGTGTGCATGTCTCCTCTCACTCTTCAGGCATGAACTCCAGTATGCAGCTGGAGGTGGAGATCTGGCACATGGTTTGGGAGCGTCTCTGGTTGTAGCCAGCAGGAGAGGGAGACTTGTAGTGAATGTTGACACTAGTGTACGGTCGTTTCACTGGAGGAGGGCTCGCAGATGAGCTAAAAAGACGTGCAAAGCTGGAGAGAGAGAGACAGAGCAAAGTGAGTAGATACAGGAAAACAGATACATGCAAATTATAAAATTAGTGCTAAAACTATTTTAACATCATTTAGACATTTCAGCTGTGAAATCAAGCCCCTGATGTTCCTTACGTACTGATTTAAGAGTTAAACACAAAGACAAAATGCCTAAAACCGCTGTAATACTCACAACTGCCAGATTATGGACTTCTTCTTCTCCGGTAGAGAAGGATTCTCTCGAGACGCCCTGTGGAAGTGAAATGGACGAACACAAAATGAAGTCTGCGTTGTATAATATACACACATTACACACATACACAATTTTACTGTATGTGTTTTTTGGAACTAAAAAGTATGAAACACCATATACCATATTGTTAAAAATATTTCTTTAAATGAACAAAAACTATGTAAAAGGACAGTAAAAGGATATTCCCAGAAGTCCCTGAATGACGCTTAACATGTGATTTTTTAATGTGAATAGTGTTTTTTTTACATTACAAATCAAATCAAAGTTTGGGGTTGGAAAGATTATTAAATATATTTTTGAAATAAGAATCTTATGCTCACCAAAGCTGCATTTATTTGATCAGAAACACATTAAAACAGTAATATTGTGAAATATTATTAGAATAACTGTAAATGTTACTCCAGTCTTCGGTGTCACACGATCCTTCAGAAATCTTTCTGATATGCTGATTTGACATTCGGGAAAAATGTCTTATAGACGGTTTCATCGTGCGCATGCTCCCGGACCGAAGTTAAGTCTGTGTTTGTATATCGGGCTGTTAGTGGCGCCGGCTACAAACACAGTTAAAGTGATGAGTAATGAAGTTGGGCTCGGGTTGTTGTGCTGTGGGATGTGTTTCACATACATTTACTTATTTGTGGCGACCCACTACAATATCAAAACTTTTCCAAAAGGCTTTGTTGAATAAACATGAGCACGTAATGCATGTTTAGAAATCAAAACGAGGCGCAGGTGTTTTTATATCACTGTATTTCTGAAGAAACACTGTCTTTAGAAAATGTTTGATGTCATTTTCATTTCATCCTGCATGTTATATGTCTGATAAAGCAGTGTTTGTAAGCTCAGTTTAAAGCCGTTACCGGGCGCAAACCTCTAACGTTAACGTTATTTCTCCCGCTTTTAAGCGTCTCCTGCTGGCAGAGAGTGGATTTGCATTTTTAATAAGTCCGTCTAAGTAGTTATCGCTGAATCTCAGTCCGTCTGATTTACGAAGCAAACATATTTTGCTTGTTACAAAAAAATAATCTTCTCCAGAGGGACTTAGCTGTTGTTATAAGTTAGGGCCACAAACACGCGCATGCGCAGTAACGTTTGTTTATGTTGTTGCCATTGAAACCGTCTATAATTATCAGTTAAAAATAGTTGCATTGTGTATGTTAGCAATTTAGTACATTTGGTTGTTTTGTGACATTTGTGACCCTGGACCAAAAAAACAGTCTTAAGTCGCTGGTGTATATTTGTAGCAATAGCCAAAAATACATTGTATGGATCAAAATTATAATTAGATTTTATATAAAGAATCATTAGGATATTAAGTAGAGATCATGTTTTATGAAAATATTTTGTACATTTCTTACCGTAAATATATAAAAACGTCATTGTTGATTAGTAATATGCATTGCTAATAACTTCATTTGGACAACTTTAAAGGCCATTTTCTCAGTATTTAGATTTTTTTTGCACCCTCAGATTCCAGATTTTAAATAGTTGTATCTCGGCCAAATATTGTCCTATCATAACAAACCATAAACAGAAAGTGTATTTATTCAGCTTTCAGATGATGTAGAAATCTACATTTCGAAAAATTGACACTTAAGTGGCTTTTAAGTTTTTGTGGTCCAGGGTCACATGTTATGTTAGATTACAATGCATGAATGCATTTTTACTCCCTATAGACCAGGTTTTTTTTTTTTTTCTTTTTAGCTTTGATGCCAGATAAAAGTAAGTGTCTGAAGGAGAGTTGATTTGGATGTGAGATTTTATGTCTGTTTCTCCCTCACCTGATCATCTCGGTCCAGCGCACAGCTTCCTGAAGCTCCATCAGTCTCTCCTTGTACTGGTTGCGCTCCATCAGCACGCGGGCCATCTCTACACGTGTGAACCGTCGTCTCTGCGTCATGGCCACATCGTCCTGCAGTGGAGAGGAGTACTGCACCACAGAGCCACACAGAACAGAGCAGCACCACAAAGCACGGCAGCAGTGAAGCGGAGGTTAGTGCATCAGGCCTTCAGCACTTCACAGCATCAAATATGAGCTTACTAAAGCATTGCGAGAAGGTTAAAGGTTTACTGAGCGTAGCATTTTCATTAAAAACCGTTAGAGCTGTTGAAAACTGTGTTCTTCTAAAGTGTAGAAAACTCAGAAGAGAAGACCAGGAGACTTCGGATTGGATTGTCAGCAGAATTTCTTTATTCTATGACATGTGTTGTTATCTGCAGTCATCGAAAATCTCATCTTAAGTCATTTTTACAGGGTATCTTTATAGTCAGGATTGGAGGAGGGACTTTTTTAGGTTGAGACAAAACATCAAAGCTGAGGGCAATAAACCTAAATCTCTCAGTAGTCATTGATCTCATTGACAAAAGGCACAGCTGTCCCAAGCCCAAATGGTCAGGAAACAATCTCAAACACCTTTGCCTTGCCCGACACCTCTTAGTCAGGACGTGAATTCAAATCAAACATAGAATAACATTTGTGATCCTTCAGAGCATAGAGCAAAGCCTGCAGAAGTGACTGGTAGTAACATTTCTCATATCCAACCACTGACTGTTTACAACTAGATTTAATCTAATACATTTAAATTCTCACTTTAAAAGGTCATAAATGGTTTTAATATTATTAATAATATAAGAAAAGGCATTATTTGGATATTTGAGACATTAGAGCTCCGTTCCAAAATCTAGTGAGCATGATTTTTTCACTGAACTCATCACAGTGCATTCTGGGATATACCATGCTGTCACTAAACTGAGCTAAAACAAGGTGTTTTTGGAGAAAACAATTAAAGTTACTACCTATTCTCACTAGTGTTTGGAGCAGAAAAAGAGACTTACATCCTCTCCTCCCTCATCCTTAGAGTCCAGAGATGCTCCTAAAGCTTCAGCTCTCAACCTTTAATCAAAGAAAGACATTCAGACTTTAATTAGACTGGAGTCACAGAGACTCTTACAAAGACCATAAGCCACTTTCAGAGACTCCGAGCGCATGTTTCTGCACTCCACTGTGCTGCTTTGTCTATCGTCTGTGTAAACATGTGCTAAATGGACACGTTTGGCCATTGTGCTCATGTTTTCCGGTGAGTCACACATGACACGGCGTTATAGAAACTGAAATATATGACTTTAAAAAACGTGAAACCTGGGATTTTCTGCCCATTCCACGGCCACACGTCTGGTGTTTTTTGCAAGACTCAAAAACGCATTTATTGTGAAAGGCCCCTAAGACAAGTACTGGATTCAACTCATGTTAGTGGTAGTTTAAATAGGCTGTAAATAATAGTGTTATGTTGAAATAAGCACACATTCACAACAAAGGCTCTGTAAATGTTTCTTGCCTCGTCTCCTTCAGTTACAAAATTCATAAATCACATAAATGATAAATGAGATGTTAAAGTACTGAGGCAGACCAGCCTAAATATGTTACCTTTTTTTATCAATAATATCACATTTTAGGGAGGAATGCTGGCAGGCTTCTCCTGATATTTTAATAACAATTACAGAATAATCAAATAAAGCATATTTTGTTACCTAAACTTGGAAAGGTTCAATTTGAGCAGATGATAATACCCTCACTGTCATCTGGCTCATATTCGTCATCTCAACCATATTCTCAGAACTATCTTCAAAAACAACATTTTGATCATTATTCACCACATCCACCATCAAATGACAGTGATATTCATATTTCATCGCCTGCAGTAAAGCCATTCAAACAGTTCAATTTTTGATAACAGTTATCCGATGTTTATTGTAAAGTGTCCTTGAGCTTTGGAAAAGCGCTATTTAAATTAAACGTATTATTTTACTATTATTATGATTTGTTTTATGCCTGCGGTAATTATGAGTGGAATTGCACTTATCGAGTCATCAGATATTTAATTATTGTTGTGCAGGAGAAACATACTTTCACCATTACATACCTAGCGACCCTATACACTTTTCACAAAACAATTAATCAGAAAACAGATATTCTTCTATCATTTTTTGTCTAGTTATATTTTTTATAATTAATAGATTGAGGAATACTAAGAAAGTTGATGCCTAACTTAAAAAAATTAACGAGGGAGAGGGTAGTGAAAGACATCCCGGGTCGCTAAAACCAGAGGTATACATTTAAGGTTTGAAATTGTTTTTAAGGACAATTAAAAACAATTTCAAAAGATTGTTTTGAACAAACGCAGGCAAAAGATCCAGACCTCTTTAGCTCCTCCTCCAGTTCTTTCACTCTCTGGTCCACTTTGCTCTTGGACTGTTTCACTGTTTCCAGCTCTTCCCGGATAACTTCCTGTTCACTCGACAGCTCATCCACTTTAGCAATCAGGTCATTCTTCACAATATTCAGGGCGTTCCTACAGACATCAAGTGACTCCATTAGAGCATGAAGACTCATACACACGGGCAAATAAACACACATTCTGTCTGTCCTTCTCTCTTACTTGGTCTCCAGTAGTTGTTTGTTCTCTGTTAGTAGATTTTCCACCTCTTTCCCCATACCTGTGAGATATACAGTGTTAGCAGGAGTAAAGATCACCATGAACTCTTTCCAAGTCTCACATAAACAGACTAAGGGACTAATAATTCAAAACTACAATCACAAAGAATTACAGTGCATTTTATTACTTCAGTAGCTATTTAATACTAAGTCAGTGAACTCTCCTCTTTGTGACACTGAACAATGACCCTTAAGGGTTATATTTACAAGACATCTAAAGGGGTATAATCACAGTCTAACTTGATATGTGAACATCCAAACTGACTTGTTAATATGATTCATATGAGCCGTAAAGCCATGCAATCGAAAGCACAGCACTGAGCAGCCGAAGTTAATGGGATTATAAGAGCAGAAGCACAGGAGAGCATCTCACCAAAGCAAAACTGCAAATAAGGAACGTATCACAATGTCCTACTGAAAACAACATGAGGGGAGAAAGGAGGCTATGAGCCTTACCAAAGAAATCATCCCGGACTGAAACAGAGAGCCGAGGAGGAAACAGAAGGAAAGTGGCGAGGAAGGAGGACGCAGCCAAATGACAGGAGGAGTAAAGATATGAGAAGAGAAGATTAAAAGAAGAAGATAATGATGGAAATGAAGAGAAATTGAATTAAAAGAAAAGAAGAGAGAAAGACAAATGGACAGGTACATGTTAGATATTTATCATCACACACACACACACACACCTGATAATTCCTTTATAAAGCAAAATCAATCAAATAAATGAGCAGCTATCACTATTATATTCAAAATAAATTATTAGATCTTTAAATATGGTATTTTTGAGGGACTGCCTTTAATAAAACAGTTATTTATTTAAGACATGCACATACACATTCAAAGGTTTATGGTCAGAAAGTTTTTTAATAACTTATGCTCACCAAGACTGCATTTATTTGATCAAAAACACAGTAATACTGTGAAATATTATTGCCTTTTAAAAGAACTGTTAGAATGTATTTTAGAATGTCATTTATTCCGGAATTTTCTACATCATTACTCAAGTCGTCAGAGTCACATGATCTCTCAGAAATCCTTCTTATATACCGATTTGGTGAAGAAACATTATTTATTATCAGTGCTGAAAATGTTTTTGCTGTTTGCAATGTTTGTGGTAGTTGTGATATTTTTTTGATGAATAGAAAGATGAAATCTGTATTTTTGTAAATAACTTTCAATCAATTAAAACTCCTTGATGAACAAAAGTATTAATTTCTTTCAAAACAAAGCTCTTTCTGGCCCCAAACGTTTGAACAGTAGTGTATTTTTAAACGTTTTATATAATCTGTTGTCGTATAGTCTAATGTTGTGTTTCTGTGGTACAGTTTAATGTGTTTAAAGTAATATGACTAATTGTGTTTCACGTTGATGTTAAATCCATGCAAAAATCATGAAGAGCAAAAAAGAATGAGAACTAAAAATAACAACCAATCAGTGATCAGATACACACCTGAGAATTCCCCTAGGGGCGTGGCCGAGAGAAGCACACACAGGAAGGAAGCACAGAGAGGGGTCAAGGGTCAGTGAGTGAGACGGCCAATCAAAAGAAAGATCCACCTCCACACTGAGATAAACAAATCAACAGCTCTACCTTGATAATGAAACAAAACAAATCAGAAAACTGGCAACATAAATAACGGCAATTACTCAAATGAAACAACTCAGGAACACTTCATCAGACCAAAATGTGCTTGGGGCAGGAGATACAGCCATGAAGCAAGCATGATGATATCCCAAGAGACCTTGCTTTGGGGATAAATCCAGCAGTGTGGCATCCTGACAAAAGCATGCAGTTCAAAGTGTATGAAAGAAAGGCCCTTAGCCACCATACGCTTAGCAATGGTACTTCAAATATCAACAGAAAATGAAAAATCATTGATCTTAAATGCAGGTTACATATAAACCAAGGTAATCTGCATCCAACTGCAGAGCTCAGATGTTCAATAAAGGGTCTTCATTTGATCTATGAGGCTTACCGAGTAGTTCTGCTCCTGCGTCCACAGTCACCGATGATGTCCGACTTGGCGTCTTTGATCTCATGGTACAGAGAGTCTGTGTTGATGCCGAATGCCTCGTTCACTATGCCCTGAGAAGGACTTCAAAAGAACAAGAGCTTTCCTCATTATTTCTGAGCCTTATTGCACTTCAAAGCTTGAATAATATTTGCTGAATTCTTTATATTACACAAAGCCACGTTCTAAACAGCGTTTTTTAATGATTTAGAACTTTAACTTTGATGGTCTTTTTGTATTGATCGGGTGTTTTGTACTTTTATTCAGTATTTAATTGTGTGAACGATATGTATCTGTCTACCTGTCTGTCTATAAATGCATCATTCATTCATTCATTAATTACCTGTTTCCTCCTCCGAAGAGTCGAGGGTCCGTGCACATATCTAGCTCTGGTGTCGAGTCTATAATTTCCTGAAACTCTGACCATTCATCACTACTGCCCATACCTACAGACACACACACAAATCAAATGAAGACAGTCATGAAACATTTGACTTCTGCAATATGTAGATTGCACACAAAAGCCTCATGCCTTCATTTGACATTGTCAAATCATGTGTGGATTTAATCAATGCATTTTCTGTGATGTACATGAAATGTCATGTCAGTAGCACATTGTTTCTTTACTTATAATTCAAGTGACTGGAAGGGTTTCCAGTAACGGCCGATCAATTTATCAGCAAGGCCGATATCTGACATTAGCATCAGCTATACTGTAATAGGATTACAGAACAAAATCAAGGAGAATATTTATTATTGTTATCATTATATGATTACTACATAATCAAATTATTATATGATTATTTTTTACCTATTTAAAATGAATTAAATATTTGGTAAATAGTATCTAAAAATATAAAAAATAACTATATGTATGTGCTATTTACAATCTTTACATTTCCTTTCAAATATAAAAGTTTAGAATACAATTATTTTTAAACATTTAAAGTTTGGAGTCAGTAAGATTGAAAATACTTCTATTCAGTGAGGATGCATTAAACTGTGTAAAAGTGACTGTAATTACTTTACATTGTTACAGAAAATCTATTTCAAATAATAGGATATTATATTTACTGTATTTTTGTTCACATAAACACAGACTTGGTAACCACAAGAGACTTATTTTAAAAACATTACACAATCTTGCTGACCCCAAACGCTTCAACGGGAACATGTTAACATACGTGTCCCTCTCTGTGAAAACCCAGCTACATTCGATTTATTGTGATTTGCTGTTTTCTACATAAAATCATCCTTTATAAGGCAAAGCACATTCTGTGAAAATATAATCTTCATATCTTTAAAATTGACTGAGATAGGCCATGTCAAAGATTGAAATTATAGTGAAATTAATGGTTGAAATCCAACTTTGATGCTTGTTAGCTCATAATTAGATTTTGAGATGTTAGCCTGGATTTCACAGAAAGGGTCACATATATTGATGCTTTATCTGCCTTTAAAAAAACTTGTCTTTGTTCTTTCATTCAGTGCTTATTCTTTGTCTCAGTTCTTCCTTTCTCACCAATGCTGACGTTCCTGGTTTCCTGAGACACCTGCACCTCCATGTTTCTACTAAGACGCTTTGCATTCTTGTGGCGCGGCCCCCGGGACATCTCAAACCCTCCCACCGATACCAGCCCATCATTGAGCGGGGTAACTGTTGCCGAGGGAACAGACGAGGTGGGAGTGTTTGATTTGCTCCCTGTGCTGCTAGGTGTGGCAGCGACGGAGTCTGAATCTGAGCCATCCTCCTGAACACAGAGAAAACATCATATCACATACATATTTGAATAATCAACATACTCCGCTAAACGTTACCTTCTAAACTAGTTCATTTGGTATTGCTTTGACAAGTTTGATTGATAAACATTTATACTTACTAGCAAGGCTTGTACGGTACAAAAATATATTGCAATACAAATACACACACATGTAACTGTAAAACATTTACAACTAATAAAATATCTGTGAAGTACCTCTACATCCTTCCAGTTTCAAGATATTTATCTTTAAAAAAAATTATATGGCAACATAAGGCAAAAAAAAACTGTCAAACGTAACTCAAACTGCTTTACACTCATGTGATTTGAGTCATTTGGAGAACAGGAAGTGAAGAATCACGTTTTTTCTCTTCTTTTAAAAGAAAAGATGTATAGTTATGTGTGCACACATGACAGATGCTTCATGTAGGTGAGATTCGGTTCATTAAATCAGCTTTTTTTAAACACATCTGTTCATTTCAGATAGCTAAAATAAGACAAAGATGTCACAGGATAAGGGAAGATGGACGGCCAAACCAAAATCATGGACATTGGAGGCCTGCTGGTGTCCATCAAAAAACCACCCATGAGCCTGATCTTGACACAAGCAGGCATAAGTGGGCGTGGCTGAGCGAATGATGATTATCATGACTCCTCCCCTGACGCTTTAGGGGGCGGAGTCACATCTGTCACACCTGGTAGCCAGGGTCGTAGACAGGTCTGCTGAGATCGCTGGAATGCCAGACGTCTGACGAAACCATTCTAGCCCCCCCAGGACTCCCACGTACCATGCCATCTCCGCCAGGAAACAAACTCAGTGATGGGGGGCGCTCTGTTTTACTGCAGAAAAAAAAAGAGAGACAGGAGCGGCTGAATATTTCAAACACTAAACCAACACCGGCACATAAGCATGAGCAAAAAATGCAACGGACAGGGTGAAAACACACAGACATAAAACCACATAGGAGAAAGAGGTACAGGTTTCTCAGTCTCTGACTTCAAGAGTGTTAAACTGCGTGTTTGGGTTAGGTTCGTTTTTTATTTTAAAGGATTAAATTGGGAAATATAAGGACTGCAGGGAGACACAGGGGTTTGGGGAGTTGTCAGAGATTGCGGGGCATTTTTTACCTTTTTCTCCAGTTGTGTCGTTGACTGCAGAGACACACACAGCGGCACACGCACAGAAAGAAAGAAAGAAACAAAAAGAAGATGAACACACGCACACTCACAAACACAGTCAAACTATACTGACACAGGACATAACGTCACATTACGTACAGCATGTAAAAAAATACATGGAACTGACTTATGCTGAAATTGAAAACATGATGAACTTCAAGCAACACCTTGATTATCACAATTAGGGACTTTGCAACGGGATAACTTATTATTTCATTATAGTTATGTATTTTATTATTCGTTACTTTGTATTTCATAATGATAATGCATGTGCATGTACAAAACAGGGGTGGGCTATATGACCAAAATGTTATATCACAATATGAGTAATTTTATTTCACGTAACAACATATATCACGATATAGTTATTATGGCTTTAAATAAGGTCTTTATGATATCAATATTTTGATACCATATAAATGTCATAGCTCTTGTCATCAGTGTCAATTTCACAAAAACCTAATACTAGCCTAAAAAACATAAAAATACCTCAAACTAACTGAAGACAAGTAAACAGTCAGGAAACTAATGAGAATCTAATTACAAGCAGTCGGACAAAAACCACAGTAAAACAAATAAATAAGAAAAACTACATACACTGTAAAAAGTAACCAAATGTATATATTCACTAAGTAAATGAAATATATATTTATTCTTATTATTAAAGTTACAAAAGTGATGTAGTCAAGAGCTAGTGAGGTATTTTCTCTCTTTTGTTGTTTAATTAACATGAAAAACAGACAGCGGGAATATGAGACTGCTGTCACTTTAAGAGCTGCCCACATGACCAATATACTGTTACACAGGTGTTTTCTTTCTCAGCTGTTTGCTTTCACTTAAAGGTGCACTAAGCAATATTTGAAAAATGCTGTTAATCACAGAGCAGGACCTAGTCCCAAAACACACTTGCAGCCAATCAGCAGTAAGGGGCGTGTCTAGTAATGATACAGAGCTCAATTTGAGCGTACAGGACGGATATTAGCAGATCGACTATAGATAGAGAGATGGCAGATAATACAAATTAAAATGAGGAAAATATGAGAGGAACAAAACATTGAAAAGAAGGGTTACGATCAGGCAAGATGTAGGACCCGCGTAAGAATTTTGAAACGGCTATCCAGCGGCGGAGAGAAACTCAAGGAGCGGGAAGGGCTCGAATCGGATGCCGAGGTTGCGTTGTATCTTCTTGATAGGTGAGTAACGTTGATTTTGCATTGTCTCTAGTGATCGACCGATATTGATTTTTTTATAACCGATACCGATTATTTGGATGTTTATGTACCCGATAACAGATATGCAGGACCGATATTTATTTACTGTTATAAAGTAAATAAATAACAGAGTGAAGTAAGTCCATTCTTCGCTTTGGTTTTTCCTTCTTTCAGTCATTTTCACAACAACAAAAAACTGTTGAAAATTAACATTCTTTCATGTAAAATTGAATCTTCAAATTACAACAATAAAAACATTTTATTTATAAAAAGCATCATCAGCAACACTGATATTAACAATAAGCAAAATAATGTGTAATGTTTTCAAATGGAGAAAATAAAGGACAGGATCATATCAACTTCATTTTAAACTACAGTTTTAGGTTTAAACGCTGTTTAATAGACTAAAGAGTGAATAATAATTTACTGAATAATATTCTCTGGAATATTGAAATAAGCTATAACAAACAAAACATCGTATTATATTGCATTTCTTAACTGGCATGTTTTATCAGAATTATTACAATATTTTTTGTCATTCTAAAACTGCTGACAGCGGTTTATCTATTTACACAGAACTATACTCAAACTGTGATCGCTTGCGGAGATAATAAATAATTAATTTCGATAGAGATGTATTTATTTAGATGTTTATTGGGGAAATAATGGTTCTATAGTAAAAGTTAATATAATTTAGTGTGTTTCAAACGAGTGAATCTTATATAAAGTTACATGCGGTGGTCGTGCTGGAGCATTTCCTGAGTGAACACTGCTCCAGGTGTGTGTGTGTGTGTGTGTGTGCCCACTGCTCCAGGTGTGTGTGTGTGTGTGCCCACTGCTCCAGGTGTGTGTGTGTGTGTGTGTGCCCACTGCTCTAGGTGTGTGTGTGCCCACTGCTCCAGGTGTGTGTGTGTGTGTGTCCACTGCTCCAGGTGTGTGTGTGTGTGTGTACTTACATTTACATTTACATTTATGCATTTAGCAGACGCTTTTATCCAAAGCGACTTACAATTGCATTCAGGTTATACATTTTCATTAGTACATGTGTTCCCTGGGAATCGAACCCACAACCTTTCGCTCAGCTGACGCAATGTTCTACCACTGAGCCACACAGGAACACTTGGATGGGTCAAATGCAGAGAACAAAATTTATAATTGTGTATGTGACAAAAACCGATGTTATCCGTTATCCGATTATGGTAAAATGCTTAAATATCAGGAAATAATATCAGTCGATATATCAGTCGATCTCTAATTGTCTCACACAACTTGTCTGTGTTGGCTTTTGTTTGAATATTCTCGTGTGAGGGGCAGAGTTTTCAAAATAGGGGCAAGGACCTGTTGGGGTTGCATTCAAATATCAACACCGTTTGGCAAAATTAGCTTAGTGCACCTTTAAGACCTAAATTACTGTGTTTAAGAGGATACTTGCATTTGTACACATACAAGTGAGTGTATTTAACAGTTCAAGGCCTATAAAGAGTCAAAAGTAACTCCGTACTCCCGCGCTGCATGAGCACTGTCTTGTATAGCACCTCTCAGTCTCTCAGACAGCACAGCACGCACATATAGCGAAATTAGCTCTCTTTCGCTGCTGATTGCATTTCAACAGCTTAATATCACTGTTTTTTTAAGTGTGCAAACGATGTTTTTGTGACCATGTAGCGCAGCGACATCACATGAGCATGTAACCACGAGTACAAAATCACTACCGGTTGACAAATTTCTTCCGGTTAATCGTGTCTACCAGTATATTACCCACCCCTAATACAACAACAAAAATATGTATTATATTCTGTGGGTAAATGAGTCATCAGTGCAGATGACTCTCATTCTGCTAGGTTATGTCAAGGTTAAAAACCTAAACCCATCTAAAATATCTATATCTAATGATTTAGTAACTTAGAAACATTAAATTAAGCTTTGTTTTTCTTAGGCAAAAGACATCACTTCTGACTCTCACAAATCTGTCACATAATTCAAAACTGCAAGTTTGTCTATGGCAATGCTTATCAACTGACTGTGTTTAGATGAAAAAAGAAATGCGTGGAGATGTGTTTATAATTGAGTATGACTACAAGCTAACGACATCTCTAGCTCTGACTAAGCAAGACATGACAAACTGTCACTGAGCATCATCACCCAAGGCCTAGCAACACTGTCTCCAAGACAACGGTCTTAATAATGGGCCATTTTGTTAATCATCCAATACATACATCCAAACTGCAATATACAGTCACAGCGGATACTCCAAAATGAGTTTGTAGTTTGAAATTCTAAATATTAAATTCTGTTTAGAACTAATCAGAGGAATTCTTCCAACTGGTTACCAACAAAACATGTTTATTTAATAGCACAAAAGAAACATGCACATTGCGAACGGTTCATGTAAATGAAGGCTTGGCACGGCTGCATCATGCTGATTGTACGAGTAACTCACGTCCGTCCACAGCCTGTAGACTCGGACTGATTGCTGCCTGACTGTTGCATCTTTGAGCGCTCAATGTGTTCCACATATGTCTGGATCATCTAAAGAAAAAAAAACCTGTCAGTGTACATGCTGACATTTTCAAGAAGTGGAGCTTTGTGTTTGTAACTTTCAAGTTATCGATAACAGTGTCTCAACAAATTTAGACTAATTCATTTCCATTATGTTTCCACTCATTTTCCATGCCAAAAAATAAATACATCAAGATCATAATCCCAAAAAGCTATTTTTAGCAGGTAAAACATGTTTTAATAATAAATAACTAAAATAACTAGAAATAAGTATATCCAAGATGGAAATTTCCATTAACTTTCATAATATTTTATTTATTTATTCCATAATTTCCCTACATTTCCTACACACTGTTCCATCCTTATTCCCAGGTTTTCTATTATCATGGGAACCCTGTGTTATCTTAGTTATCATTCTGTGCTGGGGGGGGTTACTGACCTCTGTATGGCGCTGGTGAAGGGCGTTATACTCTTTCTTCATGTCTGATTCTCGTTCTTCCAGACGAGAGACTACAAGAGAGGAACATCACAAATGCATAGTGCAAGAAACTCAAATCTCTGTTTGTGTCAAGTGTGCACGAACATATGTAGATGAGTGCACAGACTCACTTTGGTCAGCATAGTTCTTGGTCTTCAGCTCGAGTTGTTTTGTTTGTAGCTCCAAAGTCTCCAACATAGTCTGCAACTCCTTCTTGTCTGCCTCCAAGGCATCTTCAAATTCAATGAACTTCTGTTAACACACGAACACACACATCCACACAAGGTCAGATCCTTTATCTTACTGTCTGAACTGGAGGGATGGATGGAGGGACAGACAGACAGAGAGATAGATGGATGGATACATAGATAGATAGACAGATAAAACAGACAGACAGGTGTATGTGATCTTTGAGATATAACACTGCAGAGCATGTCTGTATGTAAACTGATTTCAGTGCAAAATTATCCATAACCACATTATGAAGCAGAACAGCACAAGGTCAAAAAGCATTTTTGAGAAAGGACTGTTCTTCGAATACAATACAGTCACACACACACATGCACACACGCACGCACGCACACACACACACACACTCCAAGTGCAGTGTGTGGTGACTTAAAGTGGAACACAATAGGCTCTTTCTGCAATGCGGCCCAGCCACAAACAGCCTCCTGGAATTCAGTAATCCTAGCACTGCAAAGAGAGGGAAAAACCAAACGCTCTCTAACAATATACATTTCAAATCCGTCTTCAGTGAACACATCACACTAAGCCGATGTCTCACATGTCAATGTGATGCGTGTTTTGACCAGAAGTCATTTCTAGAGTACTATATACTCCTCATATCTGAAGCATGTCTACATATGGGATTATAGAGGCATTAAATGTTATATAATGCTTTTCATAATGTAATTCCAGAATGCTAATTTGAGTTCTTGCTGTACCTTGACATAATATCTCTCATTCAATACAGCAGTTTAATTATAAGCGGCCATTAAAGGTGAAGTGTGCATTTTCTGCATCACTAGTTACACTGAATGGAATACACTAAATAACGAGTGTTTCAAATTAGATCTCTCTGTCTGCAACTGGTTCGCCCAAAACTTGCAGCATTGGATGAGATTATATTGGTTTGTTATGATTGGACAACATTTGGCCGAGATACAACTATTTGGAAATCTGGAATCTGAGGGTGCAAAAAGAAAACATCTAAATATTGAGAAAATGGCCTTTAAAGTTGTCCAAATGAAGTTTGTGGCATATACTATAATATATGTGGCATATATTAAATGAAGGTTTGATATATTTATGGTAAGACATTTACTAAATATCTTCATACAACATGATATTTACTTAATATCCAAATGATTTTTGGCATAAAATAAAAAATTATAATTTTGACCCATACAGTGTATTTTTGTCTATTGCTACAAATATACCCCAGCGACTCAAGACTGGTTTTGTGGTCCAGGGTCACATATTGCTGTGTCAGGCTGGTTGAGATGCGACCAAAATAATGAATAATATGCAGAGTCACAGTGTTTACACTTTTTGTAGGAAGTAACTTACAATCTTGCTTGTGTTTTGTCTTGCATATTAAGCAGGGATATGAGATTTTAATAAAAAATATTACATGTGACAAGCTGGAGTAGAGTCAAGTGCACCGGTTATGCCATCATACATAAGAAAGATGTGAACATGAGGCTAAAGCATTATTATGCCTAGAGTATGTCGTAAATAATCTGTATTCATTAAAATGATACACTGTTAGACGTCACTTTTTCTAAAGCCAACAGCTAAAATTCTAAAATGCAAGTTCATTGTGAAGATGATCAATTAGAGTTATTAGACACTGATTTCTCCCTTGAGGATCGATAATTGTAATATATCTTTGACATTCAGAATATGTGTTTAAGCATGGATGAGTCTGTATGAGAGGAAGACGGTGAGAAATAGTGAGGTGGATGCTCTTATTGTGGCCATTATAGTCTACTGTCATAATCCCACAGGATGTGAAACTGGAGAATGATGTTTACTCCCTCTCCCCCCCTTCATCCCTCACTATCTCACTCGCTCTGAGCTTTCTGTCTGTCTCATAACATGAGAATCGGGTTACAGCGTCAGCCAGCCTCCTTCTGAGAGAAAATTGATTACCAATAATTATCCTCCCACTTTTGTCCTCTGCACCCCAAGCAAATAAGTCTTTGCATTGCTGCAATAAAACATAAAACACCTATCCCTAACACTTAACTATTTTATTTCATTAATTGTATTATTTTAGACTAACTGCATGGGAAAATGCACACACTTGAGTGAACTGTTTATTGTACAGTTTATAGTATTAATATACAGGTACACAAATTTGAATATGGTGAAAAAGTTCATTTTTTCTTGTAACTTATTTCAAAAAGTGAAACTTTCATGTATTTTAGATTCATTACATGTAAAGTAAAACACTTCAAATGTTTTTTTTGTTTTAATTTTGATGATTAGAGTTTACAGCTAATGAAAGTCAAAAATCAGTATTTCAAAATATTAGAGTATTTACATTTGAGTTTCAATAAATGAGCATCCATACAGTATACATTCTGGGTATCTCTTGTTCTTTGAAAGCACAATAATGGGGAACACTGCTGACTTGGCAATGGTCCAGAAAGCGATCATTGACACCCTCCACAAAGAGGGTAAGTCACAGAGGGTCATTACTGAAAGGGGCGGCTGTTCAAGGAGTGCTGTATCAAAGCATATTAAATGCAAAGTTGACTGGAAGGAATAAATTGTGAAGGAAAATGTGCACAAGCAACAGGGATGACCGCAAGCTTGAGAATACTGTCAAGCAAAGCCGATTCAAACACTTGGGAGAGCTTCACAAGGAGTGAACTGAAGCTGGAGTCAGTGCATCAAGAGTCACCACGCTCAGACATCTCCAGGAAAAGAGCTACCAAGCCACTTCTGAACCAGAAACATCGTCAGAAGCGTCTTACCTGGGCTAAGAAGAAAAACAACTGGACTGTTGCTCAGTGGTCCAAAGTCCTCTTTTCAGATGAAAGTAAATTTTGCTTTTAATTTGGAAATCAAGGTCCCAGAGTTTGGAGGAAGAGTGGAGAGGCACATAATCCATGTTGCTTGAAGTCCAGTGTGAAGTTTCCACAGTCAGTGATGATTTGGGCTGCCATGTCATCTGCTGGTGTTGGTCCATTGTGTTTTCTGAAGTCCACAGTCAAAGCAGCCATCTACCAGGAAATTTTAAAGCACTTCATGCTTCCTTCTGCTGACAAGCTTTATGGAGATGCTGATTTCATTTTCCAGCAGGACTTGGCACCTGTCCACACTGCCAAAGGTACCAAAATCTGGTTCAATGACCATGGTGTTACTGTGCTAGATTGGCCAGCAAACTCGCCTGACCTGAACCCCATATGAGAATATATGAGAGACACCAGACCCAACAATGCAGATGACCTGAAGGCCGCTATCAAAGCAACCTGGGTTTTCATTACACCTGAGCAGCGCCACAGACTGATTGTCTTCATGCCACGCCGCATTGATGCAGTAACTCATGCAAAAGGAGCCCCAACCAAGTATTGAGTGCATAGAAATGAACATACTTTTCAGAAGCCTGACATTTCTGTTTAAAATATCCTTTATTTAAAATATCCTTTTTTTATATTAATCTTATGTAATATTCTAATTTTATGAGACATTGAATTGTGGGTTTTCATTTAGGGGTCGATCGATTATCGGCCTGGCCGATTATCGGCGCCGATATTAAGCATTTTTACGATTATCGATATCGGCCATTTTGAAAACAGATTTGCCAATAATAATTATTATAATTTTTTTTTTATTATGCAAACAAACATACTATTTACAGGTGACATTATTTATTGGTGAATAAATAATACAGGTGAAATTATTTAATGTTTAAATGCACTATTTGGCTCGATGCAGCCTGTCTGAGCTCAACACTCTGTGAGAGTGAGGCGATCTCTCAATCTCTGAGAGCAATCTCCGCCCACCGCTCATCTGATATGTAGAGAGTCACGAGTCCGACCAATCAACGCAGAAAACGCTCCGGTTACTATGGTAACCTCGGTTCCCTGAGAGCGGGAACGAGACATCACGGAGATTTCTCCGTTATGGGAACTTCTTCCCTTCAACCTTTCCTGAAGTCCTATTGGCTCACGCCAGTCAAATGACTGGCCAATTGTCGCAAAGCATGCAAATACGGCGAGCTCGAGACAGTATAAATGCGATGCTCGCGACAATCATATCAGAATCGGATACTGAACACCGTAAGCTGAGGAGTAGCGAACACGGCGTCTACCGTGATGTCTCGTTCCCGCTCTCAGGGAACCGAGGTTACCATAGTAACCGGAGCGTTCCCTCTCGAGCTGTCACGAGACATCACGGAGATTTCTCCGTTATGGGAACGATATTAAATCCCGCCGTGAGAGAGGCTACGAAGCCCTACCCCAAAACACAGCAGATAGAATACGTCACGTAGACACTTCCCACCATAATGACGCTGTAGGCGAGCTCACCGCTGATAGGTGGCTGAAAGCCAATAAGCGTCTACCCCAAAGGTATACAAATTTGCATATCTGGATAGAAATAACGTTGGCTGCGCTGAAACAGGGCAACTTGCACAACGCGTATAAGGAACTGCCCAGACTGTATAGCATGACCCCAACCTAGCATGATAAAAGTATCGCTAGATAAAACAACACAAATACAGGAATCTGCACTGAGCACAGGGCAGAACAACCGCATTAGTAAAGGGTATGCAGAGCAAAAATGTAGTAAACATGCATCAGTCACTTACCGACAGCACCCGGGAGGCAAAAGACTGAACGTCCAGCCTATAAAACCTGGCGAAAGTATTCTCAGAAGACCAGCCGGCTGCAACACATATATCTTGAATAGACATACCTCTCGACCAAGCCCACGAGGAAGCCATGGCCCTCGTTGAATGCCCCCTAATGTGTAAAGGACATTCCAAACCTAGGTTCGTATACGCAGCCGTAATAGCGTCCACGATCCAGTGGGAGAGCCTCTGTTTAGACACAGCACGGCCTCTCGCACAACCACCATAGCATACAAATAGCTGGTTAGATTGACGAAAGCTCGCCGAGCGGTCGATGTAAATCCTCAAAGCCCTGACAGGGCACACCGAAGTCTGAGCATCTGCCTCACTCGAGGCTGCTGACTCGGAAGACAAGGCAGACAGAGAAACAGTCTGTATCTTGAAGGGTGTAGAAAGTGATTTAGGTACATACCCCATTCTTGGCCGGAGAGTGACGCTACAGTCACCGGGTCCAAAGCGAATACAGTCACTATCCACAGAAAAGGCGTGCAAATCTCCTATGCGCTTGGCTGATGCGAGTGCAAGAAGGAGTGCAGTTTTGAGAGACAACTCCTTCAAACCCACTGATGATAGCGGCTCAAAAGGTGGCTGAGAGAGAGCTCTTAATACCACCTCTAGGTCCCAAGGCGGAACCGAAGGTGGCCTCGGAGGGTGTAGCCTTCTCGCTCCCTTAAGAAAACTCACCACCATGGGGTCTCTGCCGATCGACTGGCCACCCTGCGGTGAACGGAACGAGGCAATGGCCGCCACATAGACCTTTAGCGTCGAGGGTAACGATCCACTATCCAGCCTGTACTGCAGGAAACTCAGAACATCCAACACGGTGCAAACAACCGGGTCGATGTGAGCCTGATGGCACCATTTCACAAACACTCCCCATTTTAAGGCATATAATCGTCTTGTAGAGGGTGCTCGCGCTTCCGTGAGTGTGCCGACCACACGAGCCTGCAACGCGTCTAGCTCTCCTGACAACCCTGAAGCAACCACACATGAAGGTTCCATAGTTCTGGGTTCGGGTGCCACACCGAGCCGTCCACCTGAGATAACATGTCCTTCCTGACCGGAATCGGCCAGGGGGGGGCTATCAGCAGCTCTGTCAGGTCCGGAAACCAAGGCTGGTTCGGCCAGTTCGGAGCTATAAGTATGACGGACGCTCGCTCCTCCCTGATCTTGCATAACACCAGAGGCAATATCTTGATCGGAGGAAACGCATAAAGCCTGGCTGTCGGCCAGCGCGCTGTGAGCGCGTCCCCTTCCAACGGGGAGTGGGACAGAGAGAAGAACGACGGGCAGTGTGCATTCTCGCTCGTAGCGAATAAATCCACCTCTGCTTCCCCGTAGAGGTTCCAAATCATCCGAACTGACTCGGGGTGTAACCTCCATTCCCCTTGAGGAATTCTCCTCCTTGAAAGCATGTCTGCCCCGCGATTCAAAAGACCGGGGATGTGCATTGCTCTGATGGATAGAAGGCGAGAATCTGCCCATAGCAGTAACATCGCTGCCTGCTTGCACAAAGCCTTCGAACGGACGCCGCCCTGGCGATTTATGTACGCGACTACAGACGTGTTGTCGGTGCGAATCAGTACATGCTGCCGTTCCAGTTGTGCTTGAAACTCCTTCAGAGCTAAAAAGACTGCTTCCAATTCCAATCGGTTTATGTGCCACCGGATCTGAGGCTCTGACCACTGCCCCGAAGCTGGCATCCCCTCGCACACCGCTCCCCAGCCGAGCGTCGATGCGTCCGTTGTGACCACCACGCGTGAGGTTACCAACCCCAGGGGGACTCCCCGGCTGAAGAAATTCGGGTTGCGCCACGGAGCCAGAGCTTCGATGCAGCCGCGGGTGACCGCGATACTCAAACGTCCCGAGGTCCATGCCGTCCAGGGGACTCGAGTTTTCAGCCACAGCTGCAGTGGTCGCATGTGTAATAAGCCCAGATGACACACTGCCGAAGCTGACGCCATGAGTCCCAGTAGTCTCTGAAATTCTTTCAAATGAACAGAGCTGCCTTCTCTGAAATGGCGCAGGTAAGACAAAATGGCCGCCACGCGCTCTCGCGAGAGGCGGGCTCTCATTTCTAGGGAGTCTATGCAAACTCCCAAATACAGAATGGACTGACTCGGGGCGAGAATGCTCTTTCGCCTGTTCACACATAGCCCTAGGGACTCCAGGTGAATAAGCAGCGAGTCTATATGGCTGAGTAGCGTGTCCCGGGACTGAGCTAAAATCAGCCAATCGTCCAGATAATTCAGGATGCGCATCCCGCCCGCTCTGAGGGGGGAAAGTGCTGCATCCACGCACTTTGAAAATGTGCGCGGGGCCAAAGCCAGCCCGAACGGGAGAACAGAGTATTGGTACGCTGTGTTCTCGAAAGCAAACCTCAGAAACCGTCTGTGATGCGGCGCTATCTGAATGTGAAAGTACGCGTCCTTCAAATCCACGGACGCAAACCAGTCCCCGGGGCGAATTTGCGCCAGGATCTGCTTCAGCGTTACCATCCTGAACTGACGTTCGCAAAGCGCTCTGTTGATGGGTCTGAGATCCAAAATTGGGCGAAGCCCCCCATCCCTCTTGGGTACCACGAAGTAGCGGCTGTAAAACCCGCTCTCCAGCTCGTGTGGAGGGACTCGCTCTACTGCTCCTTTCTCGAGCAGACAGCCAATCTCCTGCCTCAGAGCCTGGGCATTTCGAGGCGATGTTAGAGACTGCACCACGCCATTGAAACGGGGTGGTCTGCGTC
The DNA here is from genome assembly GCA_003573665.1 of Oxygymnocypris stewartii. Classification (NCBI taxonomy): domain Eukaryota; kingdom Metazoa; phylum Chordata; class Actinopteri; order Cypriniformes; family Cyprinidae; genus Oxygymnocypris; species Oxygymnocypris stewartii. The sequence continues at coordinate 322,119 of QVTF01022561.1, forward strand.
TGAATTGAAGAGTATATCCCCGCTCTATCACGTTGAGTAGCCAACGCGAGATTCCCGGAATAACCTTCCACGCGCTTATGAACTGACGCAGCGGCTTTAGCTGCTCGGTCGCTGGGTGCGCGGCTATAAGCTGTGTTGGATGCGGACCTGCACTGCACTGAGGCGGGGCAAGGGGAACCGCATTTATTGAGTGAGGAGGAGAAAGCTCTTTTTGTGAGAAAGTATGCATTTTTATTGAATGGACACTCAACACACACACATTTGGGCAGCTGAACTTTGGGCGCTTGGGCGCCGGGCTGCTCTCGCGCTCTCCTCCCTCCCTCCGATCGTCAGGAAGACGGCTTAGCAGCCGGGGGCGGGCGAGAGTCGCGTCGCGGGCTTCTCCGCTGACCTTGGCGCTTCCTGCCGGAGCCCCACACCTTCCTCCGGACGTCTGGCTCCTGTCGAGGAGCAGTAGCAGTAGCCCCAGCCTGGGCAGGCCTGGGAAAATCTCTCCGCTGGGCAGAGCCATGCGCTGACGAAGATCTGGATCTGGCAGTCTGTTGCTGGGGGGCGCGTCTAGGCATCACGTGACTCATCGCTTTCGCGCGCTTTTGAGTCTCAGCAAATCGCTCGGTTATGGTCTCCACGGCATCACCGAAGAGGCCGGAGGGAGATATAGGAGCGTTTAGGAGCACCTTTCGATCGGCATCTTTTAGGTCAGCTAAGTTTAGCCAGAGGTGCCTCTGAAGGACGACCATAAAGCCCATGGCCTTACCCACAGACTGGGCCGCTCGCTTCGTCGCCATCAACGCGAAGTCCGTTGCAGCGCGCAGATCCTTCGTCGCCTCAGGAGTGAGGACTCCGCCCTCCGCCGTTTGCAGGAGTTTGGCCTGGAACACCTGCAGCACTGCCATGGCGTGCAACGCTGATGCCGCCTCGCCATCAGAGGCATACGCCTTATTAGCAAGATGGGCGGTGGTTCTGCACGGCTTCGACGGCAGGCTGATGTCCGGGCCTAGGGACTTCGCTGCTGCAGGGCACAGGTGTGCAGCAACGGTCTCCTCGACGGGGGGAGAGCGCACGTAACCGTGGGCCTCCGCTCCATCCACGTGGGAGAACATGGCCTGCGTGTTCGAGTGGACGCGCGCCGATTGGGGCGCAGACCACGTCTTCACGAGCTGTTCGTGCACATCGGGGAAGAACGGCACCGATGTCCTTGCGTCAGCCTTACGTGTGGACCTAAAGTACCACGAGTCGAGCTTACTCCTGACAGGCTCCTCCGGAGGATTCCAGGTGAGCTCCAACTCCTCAACAGCTTTCGACAGAACCCTCATGAGCTCCTCCTGGAGGCCTGAAGGCTCTGAGCTGCCTAGCTGCTCGGGCTCCGATCCCGCCCAACCCTCCTTCTCCGAGGCCGAGATGGACATGGCCTCGTCGCCCTCCTCGTGGCCAAAAGCTACGAATCCCTCAATATTGGAAGGGGGGCGGAAACAGTCCTCGGGGAAAGAGACCGGCGAATGCGGCGACCGTTGGGCTCGGCGGCCCGGCAAGACGACGCTCCCGCCGCCAGGAGAGGGGGGGCTCACCAGCGGCACGCTGGCGGCAGTGAGCCCCACCCCGAACAGGCCGCGAACCACATCGCGGCGGGCCCGGAGCACGCGGACCGGCAGGTCCGCGCAATGTCCACAGTCGGACTCGTCCAGCGCCGCCTCGGCGTGGGCCAGGCCCAGGCAGGCGACGCAGTGGAGATGCTGATCCAGCGGTTCAATGGGTCCCGCGCAGATCCTACACACTGAAGCCATCACGAGTTCAAGGTGAAGTGAAAGATTCTGATATGATTGTCGCGAGCATCGCATTTATACTGTCTCGAGCTCGCCGTATTTGCATGCTTTGCGACAATTGGCCAGTCATTTGACTGGCGTGAGCCAATAGGACTTCAGGAAAGGTTGAAGGGAAGAAGTTCCCATAACGGAGAAATCTCCGTGATGTCTCGTGACAGCTCGAGAGGGAACTGAAGGCAGTCTCACACCGAGAGCACTTGCTAACTGGAGCTGCCTCAGTAATCACGCATCAGTTGTCTCTCGAAGGTAAAGCAGCAGCAGACGTTGCTGAAGTTGCAAAACACCTCAATATAACCTATGATGTCCGCGATGCGGAAAATGCGGGCGGAATCGCGGAATGCAGTCATATAATGGAATTTACCGTATAACGCGGAATGTGTCGAAGTTTGGATGAATTAATCAAAAGTAGGTCAGTACACTTAAATCGACTCGCGCTATGGACTAGTATCTATAAATATTAAGCCGCAAAAACACTATTTAAATATGAATCCTGCATGTTCTGCATCTCTGTTAATGAATGACACAGACGTGCGGTTTCATTTACTGCACACATACTGAAGCACGTGCTGCTCGCGGTGTTTTCAGCATCTGCCGTCTAACTAAATGAGGACATAAATACATAAACAACATCCCCAGAACTGCTCGGAGAGTCACTTCATGAGCATTTGACCGTTTCATTTGAGTAAAACGATCGTCATATCATATATACATAGGCTACAGAAACTTAAAAGGTCCTCATGGCAACCTGTCAAAATATAAGTTCGGTTTAGCCGAATATATTACTGTATACGTAATACAACTACAACAATTATTACAAGTTTTGTTGAGAATAATCACACAATACGCTAAATACGTTTACTTTAAGTTTTACAAAATGTTGACAGAATGCTTCTGGGTGATCCCTGCACTTATGTTATTATTAATATTATTGTTTATTTAATGTTGTTATTAACAGTTTTCAGAATTAAAGACATGTTTAAAAGCATTTAAAGAACGTTTTTTTTGTCAGAGCTCTTGTTATTATTAATTTTGGCATTCATTTTCTTTTTTACACCAGACACGCATATCGGTTCAAAATATCGGTTATCGGTCTACTTGATCTGTAATAATCTGTATCGGCATCGGCCCTGAAAAACACATATCGGTCGACCCCTATTTTCATTATCTGTAAGCATAATCATAAACATTTCAAGAAATAAAGGCTTGAAATATTTCACTCTATGTGTAATGAATCTATATAATATATGGGTTTCACTTTCTGAAATGAGTGACAAAAAATATTGACCTTTTTCATAATTATTTTTCAAATGTAAATTTATATTCAATTTTTTTTAGATGTAGGCTACCTGTATTTTATGAGAGTATGTATAAATAAATAAAAAATGGGGGAAAACATTATTTACAAATACAGATTCTTTGGGATAAAATCTATGACAAACAGCTTGTACTTTATCATTTTTTTTACTTTTTTCTGTCTTCTGAAACACTAATCTCTGCTCTTAAGTGCATTGCTCAGTTATGACAGATCTATCATATCTATCTATCTATATATTCACACTAAATCTTTACAATTACAACATAGACTTGCGCTTAAAGAGGAAACACACTCACATTGTGATTACATGCTACAGTCTAAACTCTGCTATGAAGCTGAACACAACAAGAATCCCAATAATGTTTCGGGAGTGCAGTCGATAATATAGTGACGTTTGGCAAATGTGTTAGCATGTAGTAATAAAGGGCATCTGTTCACTGTAGCTGTTTAGTGATAGCAGCAGTGCCTGTGCTGACATCCAAAAAAGACGAGAGCGTTTGTCTGCTTATTACTTATGTATAAACGTGTATGAGATAATATTTTGTAGGAGATTTAGAGATTTGTTTCGAGCAACACATACAATGTTCATTACAGGGCAAAGCAGAGGAGTTGATGGAAGAACTGTGGTGCATGTGTCTATAGTGCATTGTTGGTTTCTCAAGTGGACATCCCAGGGTCAAGGGCAATGAATTGACCAGGTCAAACCGCAATAGCTATTTACAGCATTAGTTTCTGTGTGTATGTAAAGCAAGAAGGTAGTATGTCATTCTACTGTGTATATATATATATATAGAGGCTTTAACCCTGTAAAGCCTACAGTATCATATTTGATTTTGCTGCATGAATTTCAAAGGCCTCCAAATTATCAGCATGATCAAAACTTTGGTGAAAAACCTGTTTCTCACAAATGTGCATAGTTTACACTTTTTAACAAGTAAAAGGTATTTTATATGATTCTAAAAACGTTCCCCTTCAGGTTGTGGCACATGTTTTTGCACTTTTGAAAAAGTAGGCTAAACGTGAGAATAACTTTCAGTGTTAGTAATATTTCAAGATGCCATTAACCCGACTGGAGCATCTTAGGTTTATCTGATTGTCCAAAAATGTTTTTTTTTTTTTTGTAAATGTAAGTATCAAATATGATACAAAAGGCTTTTGAGGAACATTTATTTATACATATCTCAATCATCATTGTGTTGCATTGCATTATATTAAATATGGACTCAATTAAAAATACAGAGCTTTGAGCATAAAACTATGCATTTAAATATCATATATTTTGGGGATATTTAGGCCCCGTTTCACAGACAGGGCTTAAGCCAGGATTAGGCCATAATTAAATTAGGACATTTAAGTAATTTCTATGTCTATGTCTAAGAAAAAAAACATTACTGCTGTGCATCTTGAAACAAAACAAAGACACTGATATATTTTAAGATCAGTCAGGACATGTTTCTTTCAGTTGAAACAGTTCAGAGTTACATTTTAGCCTGGGACTAGGCTTAAACCTTGTCTGTGAAACCAGGGGAGAGAGTTACAACCTGTATTTATATACACTTTATGTCTGTTATACTGTCATATTGATTTACAAGCAAACAGAATTGCATCTTACATGTTGGCCATATAAATTACAACAGCACTGTTTTTTATCAGCTTTGACTAAAATTGATCTGTTACTGATACTAAGATTGAGCACCATATCTTCATTACTAAATTGGCTATAAAAGCCTGAAGTATTGAAGATGATACAAAACATAACACATATGTAAACATACACACACACCCATATATATGCGTGCGTGCGTGCGTGTGTGTACAGGGTTAAAGAGCCATGCAGTGTCAGTGTTTACAGACCCCGTTATGATCAAATAATAAACCCCTCTTGTGTGATCAGGACAGTGTACGAAGAGAATGGAAGGGTGTGTGATGAAATAATAATACTGTTATTAGTTCACCTCCTCCGCCTGTTTGCGCAGCGACTTCTCCCGTTCATACTGCGTGATGAGCTGCTCGTTGTCCTCCTTGAGGAGCTCCAGCTCCACCTCGTGCTCCTGGTTCTCCGTTAACACCGAGTCGAGGTTCTCCAGGACGTTGACCACTAGCGGCATCAGCTCCTTCACCACCTCCTCGTCGTAGCTCATTATGAGGCGCTCAAACTCGCGGTAAATGCTGCTGGCCATGCCCGACACCCGCTCTGACATGACGGACACAGTCCCGTAGTCATCCTGGTACACCACCTCGTCCAGCTCCATCATCCTGGCGGCGTTTGGTCGGAGCTCGTTACTAGAGAAAGAGTAAATAACACACCGGCGACGCGAATCGAAATGGCTTCTACGAGTTCATGAAAATGTCATCAGGTGCACATGATGCCGTTTCGCTCCACGGCCCGGTTGCACCAGCGACAGCCCGGATTTTTGGACGCACGACCGTTTAGTGTTCAGTGTTTGTCGGTCAGACGGAGCGCTCGGGAGGGGCCGCCGGTGCTCCTGCGCCAGTGTCAGCGGCTCGATCACACGCGCCTCGCCGCTGCTGCTCGACGATCCTCCGGCTGCGGCCGTCTCATCGATGCGCTGGAGTCAAACCCATATCGCATCACGCCCAGCGAGCGTCTGTCAGACGATGCACCTGCCTCTCAACAGCCGCAGCTCGCGAGCCCAGCCATTACCGAAAAATCAATGGAGGAAATATACCAGAGGATAAATAAATAAATAGCTACCGTGCGATGTGCCTATAGGTTTGCGTTGTCATTGACATTCGGGGCGTTATGTGAGACTGATCGTTTTGGGCATTACCGATTAATCCAGTGGCTCGTGATGCTGTTTCCGTCGGTGACTCGCGCAGACTGATGGTGGGGGGGCAGCTGACGTCACAGCACCATGTCCCATCGCTGCTGTGCTCCCACAACCATTAACGACATGAATTATGCGATTTCATGCATCTTACGTTAATACACGTATTACACGCAAACATTAGTGCATTGGTTAATAGCTACATAATCCTCCTTTGACTTTTGTTCGAGCACTCTGTGTAAACAGCAGCCGATAAATCAGGGGCCCGGGGAGTCACACATGAGGTCACTTTCCCCGGTTGAAGATAATCGGTTTATAGCATCACCGAAACCATTTTTTTTTTAGAGCCGACCGCAAAAGATCTTGCCAAACCCATCACAGATTGCATCATGTTGCTCTCTAGCCCCCTCGCGTCTTTAAATGGGATTGCGATTAACGCAACTGGCAGTGTGTGGCACAGTCTGCAGCACAATCTATTCAGAAACAAACTGTACATTTTTATTAAATTCCTGTGTGAAGCTTTTGCAGAAAGTTTGTAATTTAAATTTATGTACTGATTCTTGAACAAAAAATCATAAAACAGTCACAATCATTTATCAATACTTAATATAGGATATGCACTCCTAACACAATTTAAACGCAAATGGCATTTATTTAGCCCTCTGGTGGACTTTGGTGGTAATTTTAGACTAACTTTATTTTATTGTATGAGAATGGAACAAAACTTAGTAAATTTTTTGGCACTTGTTGTATGAACACAGTACAAGAGTTCGAAAATGTTAAATGGTCCTAAAAATGGCCCCTATAAGAAATAGGAAATGTCCAAAATATCTAAATGCTATATATATAATTAAATTATGCCTGAAAATGTCTAATAAGCATATACAGTTGCATGTAAAAGTTTGGGAATCCCTTGCAGAATCTGTGAATAATTTTAACAAAATAAGAGATCAGTATGCATGTTATTTTTTATTTAGTGCTGTCCGGAGTAAGAGATTTTACATAAATAGCCCACAAGACAAAAAAAAAGCTGAAATTATTAAAATAACCCCCTTCAAAAGTTTGTTACCCCCGGTTCCTAATACTATGTGGTTACCTGGTTGATCCACGACGGTTTTGTGGTTGTTCAGGAGTCCCTTGTTAGTTCTGAACAGTTAAACGGAGCACTGTTCTTCAGAACAATCCTCCATGTCCTCCAGATTCTTCAGTTCTCCTGCATCTTTTGCATATTTGAACCCTTTCCAGCAGTGACTATGATTTTGAGATCCATCTTTTCACACCGAGGACAACTGAGGGACTCCAACACAACTATTAAAAAGGTTCAAACATTCACTGATGCTCCAGAAAGAAACACGATGCATTAAGAACCCGGCGGGTGAAAATGGCGCCTCGTTTACAGGTGCCTAATACCATGACATCTGCTAAAAATACAAACCATCAAAGAACAAAGAAAATACTCAATACACAGTACTTTCATTTCAGTTTGCTCTTTTGACTGCAGGAATGAGGCAATAAGGAACACCAGAAGGTAAAAATAATAAATACATATTCCGTTTATAATGCTACACAATACATAACTATAATATCAAGGAATATCAAATTCAGCCTCAACCCCGAAGGTTCCCTTTCCATATTTCACCTAATATGAAATATAGGTTTAAATAGATCCTTATACAGTTACAAATATTTTCTTGGAAAGTATAAATTACCTTTGCATCCGACAGTGATGACACTGAAAAATTAGACCAAGACACTACGCAAAGAACCCAGTGTTGTACTCAAGAATAATAAACTAAATTGACTTGACTCAGTAACCTAAGAATAAATCAGCAAGCACATGCACACAAGTAACTTTTCAAATGCAGATTTCTGCTAGTTTAACATCCTTTTATTGTCATGGAAAAAAAATGAGCAATACAAAACAGCATACAACTGAACAATACAGAGGTGTATTGTATGAAACGGGCCTCTGTGACATCACAGCCAGTCACATTGCCAAGCAACCACTGAAGTATTTTGGGAAGTGATGGCACCAGTAATGCGGGAAATACCCACACACACATACGTGTCACATTTGACCTTCTAACTGCCATGTAACGAATCAAGCCGATGGCTAATGGCAAATTCAACAGAAGAATGAAAGATTCAATGGTGCAGCAACTCAATTACAGAATCAGACAACTCGGTTTAAGGGTCTCTAGCTGCATTCAAATGCATGTATGGACATTTTAATAGATTGATATGTTAAAGATGCCTGATTGTACGTGTTTTATTCATTGTCATACATGTGTGCTTCGGCGATCATCAGTTACAAAAACTATGCGTTTGGTTTGCCATCAAAGCTACTACTTTTTCATTTGGCTTTATGTCTTACTCAAAAAATGCGAGAGAAAAATATAAATGAAGTCACCTTATTGCACTAAAGAAATTGTCATCAGAACACATTCACTGGAAGATCTGAATACGCTGATACTGAAGAGTTTGCTTTGGCGACCAACAGTTGAACACTGCATAGACAGTGCTGAGTTTCATGAGGCAAACTTGTATTTAACACATTCGCAAATTGAGAAACAATCATATAGAGAAACAACCGTCAATGCAAACCATTTGAAAGGAAACATAACCATTCATTTTGGAGCGACAGCAGGAGTGATTCTAATTAGATGAAAAGGAAAAAGGTAAGTGAGGAATGAATAAAAAAAGTGCATAAGCAAAAAAAGGAATGAAGAGTGAGAGACTTAAGGGAAGAACAAAAACAAAAGAATGAGAGAGGATAAGTTTTAGTAAAGGTTAAAAGTAGATGGAAGAAAGGAAGTTACAATGATGGCTATGGCTAATAGAAAACCACACTGGACTTTCCACCTGGGGGGTTGAGCACTTTGTTGTGAGAGCGAGGGCGGGGTCCGAGGTGTGGCTCGTGGTCCTTTTCTGGAGGTTGCCGTGTGACTGGCTCAGATTTCTGATTGGCTGCAGGTGCTGCTGGCTCTTTTTCAGGCGTTGGTGGAGGGGGCACTGGCTCCACCTTCACTTCCTCAACTACAGTCGGCTTCTTAGGCACTGGGGCTGCAAGAGAGAGAAAACAGTGGGAGAGGGAACTGCCAGCCAACAATAAACACTGAGGTGAAACAAACTGGAGCATGAAGAACAGATGACTAATGTTTAGTAAGTCACAGGTTTTCTTTACCTGGTGGATCTGGAGTAGCAGGTACACCCACACTTAAATTGTCCTACAGAGAATAAAAAAGACAGAGTTGAAATGGGTGGACATGTTCAGATTTTGTGGGAAGCATAATAAAAAATAATTACACCTGTTTAAAAGTTTAGGGCTGGTACAGTTTAAAATGTTTTTGAAAGAGCGCTCACCAAGGTTGCATTTTTTTGATCAGAAATGGTCAGAAAAAAAAAAAAGTAATTTTGTGAAATGTTACAATTTAGAATTACTTTATATAAAATATTTTTAAATGTAATTTATCCCTCTGATGGCAAAGCTGTTTACACAGCATCATTACTCCAGTGTCACATGATCCTTCAGAAATCATTCTAATATACTGATTTGCTGATCAAGAAAAAATACAAGCTGTAGGATAATGGGTTTGGTCTACCTTTGGTTTGTTGGGATGTCGACCTTTCACAGAAGGTGAGGTCGACTCTGCATCCCCAAAGATGTTACTGGCTGCTCGACCAGGGGGAACTGGCTTGCTCCGAGTCGAAGGAGCCCCTGGCTCCCCAAATATTCCACTGTTCTTCCCACCTGAGACAATAAGAGACACATGATGCACATTCCTAAAAATTAACATACATTCTTAGACCTTTATAAACAGTGGTGTACATTTAGCATGTGACAATGCAGACCAAAAGTTGCTTTTGTAGCTGCTTACATTTTAGAGCAAGATGGAATTTAGTAAAGGAGAGCAGTTTTTATTGCAAACAATCACGTCTCATATTCTCAACTAGACAACCATATATGCAAGATAAATCTATCAGCTTTGCAGCAATGTTCCTTTAATGCTATTAAGATATTGTTAATTTTTATTACGTTATGTTTTTCATATAAAGCTCTGGAAAAGATTAAGAAACAATTCGTAATTGTTCTTAAATCAGCATCTCTACATGTATGGCAGCCGTTCCATTCCATTCCAGTGTCTGTTGAATGCCAAAATCCTTAACATTTCCAAGACAGCAGTTCATAAGAACAAGGTCAAGCTGCAGACAATAAAGCTACAGACGGGCAGAAAGCAAAAACAACTCTCCACTGGAGGACCGCTAACTCTTTCGAATGTCACCCAACAACTGTAGGATGACAAAGTGACCAACAAAAGGAATGGCAAACAGCAGCTGGGGTGAAATACAATGAGAGGACGGTTCAAAACAGGCTCCTAGGGCAAAGCTTCAACAATCAGCTGAGGTTTGCAAAAGACCCTAAGGATTGGCCCTTCACTGATGTGTGAAATTTTCAGCTTAGACCTACAAGCTACCTACTGTGAAATTAATTGGAGGATCGGTGATTATCTGCTTCAGCAAAGCTGGAATTAGGCACATTCATCTTTGTGAAGGGCACATGAATCAAGCCACGTACAAGGTTGTCCTGGAAGAAAACTTGCTTTCAGCTCTTGACAGCTCAGAGGATTGGCGTTTCTAGCAGGAGCTCCGTGCCACACGGCCAGGTCAAAAAAACTGTGAATGGAGGACCACTAGATCAAGACCCTGTCACGGCCAACCCAATCTCCAGACCTGAACCCCATTAAACACCCATTCAGTCAACCAACAGCGATGTGAACGACTGGTAGAGACCATGCCATGAAAGCTGTGATTGAAAATCAGGGTCATTCCACAAAATATTGATATCTGAACACTTCCAAGTTAAAACATTAACATTGTCTTGTTTAAAAATAAATATGAACTTGTTTTCGTTGCATTATATGAGGTCTGAAAACACTGCTTCTTGTTGAACAGTTGTCAGTAATTTATAGAATAAAACAAAATATTAATTTCACTGAAACATAACTATAAATAGTAAAACCAGAGAAACTAAACATTTTACAGTGGTCTCTTATTTTTTTCCAGAGCTGTACATATTACTCAAATTTCTAATAATTTTAAGGTGTTTGATATATATATATATATATATATATATATATGTGTGTGTGTGTGCGTTTGTGTCTGTGCAGCTTTATTATTTCAGCGTAGTTTTATTTTAGTACATCAAGTATTCCTTGATTATAATTTTTTTTTCAGTAAACAAGTTTTGTATAATGGTTTTATTAGTAGTATTTGTTGTAGTAACAAAAGTTACCAAAAATACAAGAATTTCATAAATACAATAAAATAAACAACAAACAATGAAAAATACATAAATTCTGATTAAGACACAAGGGCCCGGTTTCACAGACAGGGCTTAGACCAGGGTTTCTCAAATCTTTCCCCGGAGGTCCAATCTGCTGCAGAGTTCAGCTCCGACCCTGATCAAACTCCCCTACCTGTGATTTTCTAATGATCTCGAAGACTGATTAGCATGATCAGGTGTGTTTGATCAGGGTTAGAGCTAAACTCTGCAGGAATGGGCCAGATTTGAGGATCCCTGGATTAGACTAAACCAGGATTAGGCCATTTAAGTCATTTTTATAAATGCGCCTTAGAAAGAACATTACTGTTGTGCATCTTGAGACAAAACAAAGGCACTGATATATTTTAAGATCAGTCCGTTCAAGTTTCCTTTAGTTGAAACAGTTAAAAATTACATTTTAGCCTGGGACTAGGCTTAAGCCTTGTCTGTGGAAAGGGGGGGGTGTTACATTTGCATGAGATTTTAAAATCGTATTGAAAAATTCCTAGAGTAAGCTTGGTTTTAGTTTTAATTAACGATAATAACCCTGCTTTGCCAGGCCAAATAGTCATTTCTAAAACAGTAGTAATGATACCGCAGTGACAGTCAGTTTCTTCCTGGACAATAATAAAACACCAAGCATGTCAATGAAGGAAAAAACAAAGCGCCATTCTCAGCACCTGTTCCCTCAGGGCAAAGCATGCAAACAGCATGCAGAAATATTCCTATTCAAACAGAAGAGGACCACTTACCCCAGAAATTAAAGTCTCAAATTAGAGCACTTTAAACTTCAGATCAATATTGGTCTGTGACAGAGCTTCTAGTGTTTTATCTCTATGACCTTTAACCTTCTCTAGATGTCTACTTTCATCAGGTCAGTCTGACTGGTTAGACCGAGGTAGAGGGTTTTGATGTGGCTTTTGGTGACATGATAAATGCAAAGTGCCCCTGTTTGCATAACGGAAGAGAGAGTAACAGTACAGTAAGAGTGTGGCGATGAGTTTCACTCGTGTCTGCTGAAAGCTCACCTGGGGGATTGGAGCGCCTGGCACTCCCCTGGGTCTCTTCTGGAGCTGCAAAAATAGATGACGACATTTTGTTTGGCCGTCTCGAGGCAGAAGTGTCTTCTTCATAACCACCGAAGAGATTGCTTGACCCTCCACCTGGAGGTCTGAGTACCCTGTAGACAACATACAGATATGCACATGAATTCACACTAATATTATACATTACATTGCTTTACTGAAATGTAGAAATTAAGAAAATGACCTAAAAATACAGCGCCATCATATCTGTGAGGCGGAACATCGCAACTGCAGTTATAAGTTTAGTAGGCGGTCAGGCTTTTATGGGCCACCAATGTGCACATAACGTCAGAAGCTGAATTTTAATAATTCGTAGATTTCTTAAAGAAAATTAAAGCCCTGCACGATAAACAAAACTAAAACCTGCGGCACACTTTCGTTTCCGATCAACACCACTAAGGAAATACGCCTTCTTCAAAGTCCACATTGTGCATAAATTCATATTTATTCATAAACTCACATGTATTTTTAAGGTAGCCATCATTTCAACGTAGAACTACATGTCTACGTAAAGAAAAAGGTCTATGTAACTTAGCTCATACAATTTATCTTTGAGCCTCGACATATATGCCGCTAACGGCTAACAAATAATATTGACCACATTAAAATCAGCTTGTAATATAATATTTTTAAAATTACACACTCCACGGCACTTTATTGATACACTTATATCCAGTACTTTGACCTCACAGTGTAAATGCACTACAAGCTTTGCCGCTTCACTATTAAGAGTTAGCATGTAGCGCTTAGCCATGCTAAAGTTCCTCTTTCTTGATTGTCGATTCAGATTAACACATGTGAATGACAACACCAAACCAACTACAAACCCCGGTGTGTGCTCCAGATAAACTGTCAGCACACGGCCCATACCTTGAGCTTGGTTTTCCACTACTTTCAAGTCCCTGAAACATGTTTGTTGAAGTCATGGTTGCTCGTCTCGATCTGCTGCGACGCGACGTGAGCCAGTAACTTCGACAACAGCCCTCCCTGCAGAAAGCGTCCTGCCACACCACTACACTGCAAGACAAGTCCCTGCCAAAAACACCGTGAAGTCCGACCGACCACGCCCAGAAAGGCTTGGACAGCTCATATGCATTTAGGGCAGAACTGCTAACGTGATCATGTGAATGGCTCTCTTAGAAATCAATCTGATTGAAGTATAATTGTATTGGCATATGGTCTGTAGAGTCGCATGCTGATTGGTTAGTCTTGACTGCAACCTTAATTATTACAGAGGTCCTAAAAAATACGAGAAGTGATAAGGCCAAGAAATTATTTGATTTGTGTATTCAGTGTGATTTTGTTTAAAACCCCGCATTGTTTATGGTTGAATGCAAAATGTAAAAAAATAATATTTTTTTTAAAAATATATTTTTATTTTTATGCAAATAAGATGTAAATAGCATATATAAATATGTATACAAATACGATTTTTTTTTGTTATGATAAATTGTGATAAAATTTCTTAAAACAAGGCACATGTGTTTTTTAATTAAAGTTATATTTTATATTCGTAGGTATAAATTTATCAAACAAGACAAGAAGATATTTTTCTGTATAATTTCTGGAAAATATATCATGATGTATAGTCTTGTGCTTTGTATGTTCTTGTTTAAAAAATGTAAATAGTATACACATTATAAAATATTTATTGTATTGAATCAAACAATAATAATAATAATAATACGCATTCTATATAATACATTGCAATGACTGTAAATGAATTAGTTTTAAATTACATTATTTTCAGTAATACATTTTGCTCATGTTTCCTTCGCGTCGGTCTTTGTTAATTTAGGGTGGGACTGTTATTTTAAAACATTTGCCAGATGATTGAAATTACGCTCGGTGAACGTAGGTGTTGATTGGCTGCTTTGAAAAAACGCCCCTTCTGTTTCCCGTTACTGACTGAATCACTCACCCGTCAATCATTCTACGCATACGGTGACGTAAGTACTATCGACCAATCAGAGCATTTGTTTTTGAGTTGTGGTAGGCGTTTCTGACAGCAGAGGAAAACAGGAAGGAATCAGTTCTCAGTGGTTCTCCTGCTACTCCTCTGCTCTGGTCTTTCTGGATACCGTGGAGTTTCTCAAGGCCAAAAATAAACCTCCTAAGCAGGTACAGAGCTTTTAACATTTGCCAAGACGTAATCATTCATTACACACCTGAGCTGATTAAGTTATATGACTTCAGCTGAAACAGAACGGTAACTGTTTAGCTAGCAATTTAACGTTAGCGATGCAACTTTCTCAACGACTGTGCTGCTGAGGTATCAGTTGTTGCATTCGCTAATGGTGTAATCAGACTAACAGTCCCTCCGTGATGCAATATTATATCCCCAAAACATCTATAATCTATAAATATTATATCCCCGAAACATCTATAATCAAGCAGTCACCCATTGACAATGTGTCTTTAACAGTTGACAACTTATTAAAACTAACCTCAAGTTTAGAAGTAGGATAGCTAAATGACCCGGATTTACTGTCAAACAGTATCCACTGCTGTGCATGTGACACTAAATCAAATCGTCACTTATCTTATGCTGTTTGTTCGCATCTATCACTAATGGTGCTCAGTCACCTGAGGTTATTTGTTTGATCATGCAGAGCTTCGTGTGAATGAGCTGTTTAGCTTGTGAGCACATTTCACTTGAATGCTCAAGAAGATGAAAGAAAAACAATTCGTTTCATCTGAATGCCCCCCTCAAATAGTGACTGGACTCTGTGTTACTGACAGCTACAGCTGTTGGGAGCAGTGGTTGAGCAGCTGAGGTTTGCATTGCCTAGTTGTACCTTATTTCATAAAGACATTATAACCATGTTCTTTGTGAGATAAATCAAACTAAGTGTTGTTTCACACACAATACAGAGTTCTCTTTCTTGACTGCATTAATGTTTCAAATATAATAGAAAGCAACATGCCTCTAGAATCCCAAACATGATTGCTGTTTACAACTAGATTTATAAAGTAAAAATGTCTCAGTTTTTGTCCTTCTTGACTTAGTCAAGTGTTGTGTTAAAACATTTTGAGCTCTTATGAACTGAAGACACACCCTAATCAAGCAAAACATGGTGTCCACTGACTATTGCAGACTTTTTATTTTAATAATCAGGAAAGATTCGAGAAGGAGTTAAGGTTATATGTGCGGTTACTAATGTACATTTTTTGGTTTTTGCTGTGTATGCAAACACCACACCACACACCCCTCTCGTGTACGTGATCAGTATGTGCTCTATATCAAGTCTCTTGAGATGATGACATCAACGCACGCTTATCTTGGGGATAAATTGGGACCGTGCATGTCACCGAGCGAAATTTGAATAATAACAATAATAACAGCTTCTGCTCTTATAGTTACGGTGACGTAGATGGACTAAGCAAAGTCCAGAGAGAGAGAATAGCGGCTGCGTTGAGCGAAATGCCTCAAAAGCAGATCTGGATCCAAACTTAGCGTCAGCGTGCATTGTTTTATCCCAAACATACGCTAAATGACAGGTGTGCTCGCTGTTGTGATTAAAACCAGAGAGTTTGTGAGTCACAGAGCTGCTGTGGCTACGAGAATCTCCCAGTTGCGCTGCGCGGAGTTGAACCCCAGTAGGAGCAGCCGCCAGGAGAGGACGACTTTGCCTGACCTCGTTCGCGCTTTGAATATGTTCAAATTCCTCAAGTTTGGCTCTCGAGAATCTCCGAACTCATGGTGAAGAGAAAGAAGACGCCGTCTGCTTCCGAAGAGCTCGAGAATGGGTAAGAGTGCGCGAGAAACACGCACTTTAGACAGAGGTCGAATGCGCGAAAGATTTTGCCTTGTCGTCTGTCGTTTCTTCAGGGCGCTAAAGTGAAGGCGCTCGCGCTTGAATTTCAAGGTAAATAAAGGGCTCGCTCGCACCCAGAGCCACGCGAAACGACACTAAAAAGGAGCCCGAGAGGAAAGCGCGGTGTGTGTTTATGTTCACGTTCGTTGAACGGTCGAAGGGCTGTGTTTCGACGCGTTTTGTCGGGACGGTGAGAGGGGATTTGAAACAAACAGCGGCGGCCATGTTTAGTTGAGCAGAATGTCGTCTTTCCAAGTTGATCGCTGTTTTGTGTCGCGGAAAATGTTTGCGATTATGTTTCGTTTGTGTTTGCGCAGGATGACAGTGGGCCAAGGGGGCGGTTCGGGAGTCGAGGTGCCGAACAAAACGGACCGAAAGCCCGACGGAGGCGAGGATGGAGAGAGCGCGGATCAGGCGAGCGAGGAGACGAGTACAAAGAGAGACGGAGAGGAAACACTTAATCCATCAAGCGCGGCCAGCCCCGGTTCGGCTCCGACTCTTTCCAGCCAGACACCAAGCCCAGATGGAGCCCAGGTGAACCCGACAGCGCTCTCCCCGGTCCTGGCCGCCGCGAGCAACCAGGACCAGCATCATTTTCTCCGCTCCAGCGTGCGACCTCCGAGCAAGCGTATACGGAAAGATGCCTCGTCCGCGGCGCTGAACGGTCAAGGCGGTGCAAAAGCGAAAGGTGAGTGGCCCTCTCGACGTACGTCCGCTATCCACCTGTCAGTGCATCCCTTTTCTGCACTTTTATCTCACTTTTGATCGTGTTTTGAGGCAATCTGGGCCTGCAGGCTGCGCTTGGTTTGACAACGCGGAGAAGCTCTTATGCTTTCTGGATTGAAAGTGACAAACTGCTCACACTGAATCCTCTCAAACCTCAGCAGTGGGATGCTTGGTTTGCTTGTAGCCACATTAAATAACTTAATAAGATGCGGTGCGCTATTTTAAATCAGCATGCTCCGTGATTATTTGTTTATTTCCCTTTCATATCACTAGTTTAGGTGTCACTCAGCAGCGGGTGTCAAATCACTGTCAGAAGTTTCATTCTGATGCATCTGATCAGGAGATGGTCACTGCATTGAATCAGGATCACAAATCAGCTGTTTGCGAGCTAAGTGTACACAGGGGCTAAAAAATGCAATCAGTGTTCATTTTTAATTTAGACAATAGGCTTGCATGCTGTAATGTATTCTGGTGTGCTCTCATTGCATGCTCTCTTGTGTAAGGTAAGTGAGGAGAGTTATTGGCTTCTCCGGTTCCCCACGTGTTGTTTTTGGATCAGTGCACTGAGCTGCAGGTCTGGATGCCCTCTGAGGGACTCCACACACTTCCTGACACTCTTGTTGACATACACACACATTAACATAGTGCTTTTTTTTTAATAGGTTGATAATCTATAGGCCTCTCTAATTGATAACAGCAATTGTATATTTTCTATTAGGTCTCAGCCTGATTTATGCAATTGTTTATAATAGAAAATGTTATTTGTTTGATGTGAATGTTTGATTTTTAAAAGTGTTGTTTTCATGGTTTTGTAAATCCCTAACGTTCAACCAAAAATAAATGTTGCAGACCAAAATATTATTTATAAATTGCACAGCCATTCAAATTAAGCTTGCTCATACCAGCACTCTTTACATTTACATTTATGCATTTAGCAGACGCTTTTATCCAAAGTGACTTACAGAGCATTCAGATTATACATTTTTACTGTCAGTAAGTTTACAGTAACTGATATCGTTTGTGTATGAGTGTGTGTGTCTGTGTGTTTCCTTTAATGTTTAAACTAGTTTTTTTATTTGTTGTAGATATGCCGTGGTGAAAGTTATATACCATAGTGTCAATTAAATTCATGGCCAACAGTGCTCCGTAATCTGAAAAACAGTGTATTTTTGCATTAGGAATATGTCTGGAAAAAATGTGTTTATATATAGATAGAGGTTTAAAAGGTATCCCTAAGTATATTTAAGCACAATGTTGCATAGTTGATGCTTTTATAGGTGCACATTATTATATTGTTTCTATAAATGTGTGTGTATGTATATATAAAACACTTGTCGCAATGCTTTCTCAATCTGTGTTCAGAACTGACATACTAACCCTCTTTCCTTTCCTCTCTTTTTCTCAGGTGCAGAAGCAGGTCCCTCTGTGTGTGTGACAGCCGCTGCAGGTTCAGCTGGAAGCTCTGGGACAGGTGGGACATCCAGATCGGCCCCAAAGGGCCAGGGTCCTGCAGAGAAGGAGGAAGGGGGGAGTCAGAAACGAGTGCGCAGACAGTGGGAGTCCTGGAGCACTGAGGACAAAAACAGTTTCTTTGAAGGACTATATGAGGTGATTTGTCAGCTTTAATGATAATAAACCTCACTGAAAGTTCTTGGCGGCTGTTTGGACTTTTAGTGAATTGCATGTTTTTTACATTACATTTACATTTACGCATTTAGCAGACGCTTTTATCCAAAGCGACTTACAATTGCATTGAGGTTATAAGTTTTTAATCAGTATTTGTGTTCCCTGGGAATTGAACCCACAACCTTTTGCGCTGCTAATGCAATGCTCTACCACTGAGCCACATGAACACTTTGGTTTTGTCACATATTTTTAGTGTTTTTTTGAGAATTAGTACAATAACATCTCCAGAATTACTTAGTTTAATTATCACCGTTTCCATCCCTCACTGACTTGCAAGGGACAGACTGACAGTTAAAGTCCTAATAGGTTTCATTTATATACATGTCATCTCTAAAGGTATAATTAAGGTCGGTGATGTCTCTTATTGATTTATTTATTAGTAAGTTCTAATGAAGGGTTTCACCTGAAGGGTTTTGTATTTCATTGAATCTTTTGGATAACAGATGTAAGTAACATTTGCTCTGTCATTCTGTTTCCTGTCCTCTCATAGCATGGGAAGGATTTTGAAGCCATTCAGAACAACATTGCTCTTAAATATAAGAAGAAGGGTAAACCAGTAAGTATGGTGAAGAACAAGGAGCAAGTACGGCATTTCTACTACAGGACCTGGCACAAGATCTCTAAACACATTGATTTCAACAATGGTGAGACTTACAGACGCACAGTTTATACTTTGTATGATATTTACAGGCTACAGTCCTTTGTTTGATAGAAGGGTCTTGTCTTGTGATAAGCCGTCCTCTGTCCTGCTGCTCACCAGACTGTTAGTGGTCAAGATTCATTCCCAAATAATATACACTACTGTTCAAAAGTTAGCGGTCAATAAGATGTTTTTTTGAAAGAACTAAGTGACATTAAATACATTTATAATGTTTCAAAATAGATTTTTCTTTTGAACTCTCTATTCAAAGAATCCTATAAAAAAAGTTTGAATTTAACCATTTTAATTCCCGCTAACAGACGCTAATGAGAATGCATTGTTTTATTATTTATCTTTATATATGAACCAATTAGAGGAGAACTCTTTCACTTAAGCATAGGCTATTTATTAACCAGCGTTTCGGCTTGTAGCATTTAATTTCACAAACATGGAGAATAGTTCTATTTGAGCTTTCTTTGTGAATGTGATAATTTGATTTAATTTTGCTAGATAGTAATTTTCATTTATATTTTTAGGTTTTGTCTGTACAGATTAATCTGTTTATACTATTTTCCATGTTAGAGTCTTATTGTCAATGAGCTAATTGCTGAATGATTTTGATCTCACCACTCTCACAGCTGTGTATAATTATACTATTCTCCATGTTTGGGAAACTATACCTTGAAAAAGGTTACTAGCCCAAACGTTGGTTAATAAATAGCCTATGGTTAAGTGAGTGTGCAGTTGTTCCTCTAATTGGTTCATATGTTTTTTCCTTCAACTTGCCCCTCTATAGGTGTGCGTTTGCTTTGCCTCACTTGCTTTATTATTTACCTTTACCATTATTAAACTTTCCCTTCACATGTTTAAGGTAATGTACATATAGGTAACAAATATCAGGTGGAAACAAGTGCAAAATTAAATTATCTTCATTTTTAAACTGAACAATAACTGAGCTAGTTTTTTTCATGTTATTTATTGACTAATATTTCAACTGAGCTTTTTCCTTTGCATGAATTCTAGGATGGCGTACATGTAAATAGCAATTCAAGTTAGCTGTTTTCCAACAATTTTCTAAACGCATGGCTCATATTGGGTTTGGTTTCCCATCGCGTCACACATAACTTGTTTGTTCATCCCTCAGCTTACCACAGCAAAGATATACCTGTCATCCCATTTAAATTCAGTCTGCCCCCTTCATCTTTGGAGTTTAATTTTCTCTGCTGCCACGCTGCCTGGTTATTGTCAGTCAGACATCATTAAATCATGAGTGTGCCCACACCATGCACATTTGCTTGCATGTTAATAATTGTATATCATATCCTTACTGTGATGTAGTAGCATACATAAATGTAATGTAAACAGCATTGACCTCCACTGTGACATTCCTGAATTTCTTGTATTTTATTGGTTGATTCAAGGTGCACTACTATTCAAAAGTTTGAAGTTTTATACTTGCATTCAGCAAGGATGCATTAAATTGATCAAAAGTGACAGTAAAGACATTTATAATGTTACAAAAGATTTCTGTTTCAAATAAATGCTCATGCTCTTATTCCTTCTTTTGTCTATTTTTCAGTGTATTCACGTGTGCTGAAAAAGTCCTCTCAGGAGCTCTATGGGCTCATCTGTTACGCTGAACTCAGGAAGAAGGTTGGAGGCTGTAAGTATACCAGACAGTGGGTTTTGTTGATCAAGGGGGGGCATTTTTAGTGTTTGCACATGGGGACATTTTAAATATAACATTCTTTGATTTCTTCCAGTGATGGATGACAAAAATGCGGCCAAACTAAATGAGCTTATCCAACAGGGGTAAGTGTGTGTGTGTGTGTGTGTGTGTGTGTGTGTGTGTGTGTGTGTGTTTGAGAGAGAAAGAGAAATGTTATTAATGCACAGTACTGATTATTTAGGTCATGTCTAATGGGATCATATACTATATGTTTCCGTAGGTTATGATCACATTGAGGTGCATCTATAATTTTGTTTGTACATTGTTTCAGGGCCACAACAGTGCGTTCCAAAGGCAGAAATCTGAGGATCAAAGCTCCCATGTGCCGCGCGCTGAAGAAACTCTGTGACCCAGATGGTGTGTGTGAGAGACAAACGGAGAGATTGCTTGATAGACTCTTAAAAGATTGATTTTGTAAGCAAGTTAAACAGACTTAACAGGGGTAAGAAGAGAACACTGACAAAATGGAGCCCTCTGGGTATTAAGGTGGACCAGTGAGTGTGCCGTGGCTGCTCTCCAGGGTGTAGGAGGAGTGGTTTTTCATGGTTTCCATGGTTTCAGGCTGTGGGACTGATTGGGAAATGGGCGGTGATGCAGATTTAGGCCACCATCAGAATCATGGAGATCTTGTTTTTGGCTTCATACAAATGTTTTCTGTTTCAGGTGTGAGTGATGAGGAGGATCAGAAGCCTGTGCGTTTACCCTTGAAGGTGGCTGTTGAACTTCAACCTCGGAGCAACCACTCCTGGGCTCGGGTTCAGAGTCTAGCCCACAATCCTCGGCTCAGGTGAGCTTCACTAATGCGCACACATGACCTCTCTCGAATACCTCACCGATCCACCTCCTTCACATCATGCATTCACATGACTTATTTGTTATTTCTTTACTTATTGCTAAATTTTATGTTGCAATCCTTCTGTAATCTGCAAATTGGTTGGATTTTGGAAGTTGTAATATTTGAAGCAGGAATTAGTATAAATGAGTGTGTATATATGTGTAGTATTTTGTTGATATTATTTTGATTTGTTTTCATTCTGTCTATATTATTTTTCGGTTAGCTTTATTATTTGTAGTGTTTTTTTTATATTTATATTTCAGTTTTATTTAGTCTATAAATATTGGTATAATATTAAATAGTTATTTTAGTTTTGGAGTCATGAAAATGTATTTTGATGCATTCTCATTTCATATTAACTTCATAATTACAGTCAGCATGACATTAAAATTTAAACTACATTTAGAAATTGTGTTATTGTGAATGATTCATCCATACACGTTTTCTTTTTTACATGAAAATATAACTCAATCTGCCGGTGAAATGCTAGATTTTTCTCTGTGGACTTTTTCAATCATAGCATCTGCTTAAACCCACCCCTGCAAGCTTGTGTCCTTCTCAAAATTCAACTCACAATCTACATTGAACCAAGTCCCTTACATTCTTTGTCTTTTTGGATGATATGTTACACTCTGGATGTACATTGTAAAATCTAATTAGTTAATCTTACTTTTAAAAAAAGCATGCAAACTGATTGCCTTAAAGAACTGAGCAAAACTATTTTTTAGTTTCATCAACTAATTCATTTTAAGTTAAATATACCAACTGTCCAGATAACAATAGCACACATGCATGTGCTAACATAACCAAAAGAGAAACTCTCACTGCATCAACAACGGCTTTTTAAACAAAGCAGTCTATAGTCTTAATGTTTATAGTCCCAGCCTCGACCTAACCACAGACTCTACTGCTTGTGCTTAGCACGATGCACAAACTCTCCAAAAATGTAGACATAACAGAAACCCTTTTAAAACCAAACGTTACAGAATATTAAACACTAACAGATTTACTCTTATATTAATCTTGTGCAAAAACACATAGCAATAACAATTCATTGTAAACATTTACTCCTGGAGTCTGCAGCAAAGCATGCTGGGAACTATAACGTAGTTTGACATATTGGTGCTCATAACAATCAATTTATCTAACTAGGGATTTCTAAATAAATGCATAGTATGCAGATAGTACAGATTTTTACAATTAAAATCAAGCAATTGTTGTATATCAAGTAAAGTAAACTAAAACGTGTGTGTTAGGTTTTACAGTGTACGTCACCATACAGAAGAAAAGATCTGTCATGTCATTGCAACATTAAAAGTACAACCAATTTGGCCATGTTCATCACTGTTCTGTTATTGTAGGATGGTTGTCGAGTTGCACCGGAAGGTCTCCACTCTCATTGAATTCCTGAAGCAAAAGTGGGCTGTCCAGGATCAACGAATCGTATCCTTGCATTCAGATCTCAGCCAGAGTTATCAACATGCACAGTCAGGAGTTTAATTTCCCTCCTGTTTCCTTCCTCATCTGTTTTATGAGATACATTTGTGATAGATTTGGTTGTTTTGTTTGGGAGACACGTCAAAGATCCCAATGCTGAAAGCAGTACCCAAACCTATGTGTTTTCTAACAGTAATTCTCCTTAACATGTTACTTGTAGCGTAAGAGCCTGGCAGAGCGAGAAGCTCTGGACGGCTTGGCCCTGTCTAGCGAGTCGGAGGACCTGTTTCTGTTTGCGGCAGAGAACAGCACGTTTACTACTTTGCCAGGTGTGGCTCGTGTTGTGCACTCAAAAGCTTCCTGCACGGTGCACTGGCAGGAGAGTGGGCGTGGCCGGACAGCTATTAGGGATTTACCCGCTGCTCACATTTTGGGAATTCAGCCTGCAAGAGGAAAATCAGGCAAGTCTGGTCCGGTGGGAGGAGACCTGAAAAAAAGTGATGGGCCTCCTATTGATGGTCCTGATAGCAGCACTTCAGCTCCGGGGTTGGAGACCAGTGTAACCCCAAACCTGAGCACTACCTCTCCAGTCAGTCCAACCCTCTCGCCATCACTCCCGATTGGACCGGAGGGAAATGCAGTGGGGACTCTGGAGCAAGAGGCAGTGAGTCAGACTCAGATTGATGCGAGTGGGCGAGACAAAGAGACTGTGACTCAGGGAGACCCCACCCCAATCAAGGGCCAGACTGAGGAGCCTGGAACGGCAGGAGGGGTTGCATCAGAAAAAGCACCGCCGCAGTCAGAACCTCAAGGGTGTGGCGAGGAAGTGAGCGGGACTGAACGATCACCTCAACAAATCCAAAACGAAGGTTGGAGCTCACAGGGCTCTGAGAATGTGACACTGGCAGAAGTCTACCTCATGCTAGGCAAGCCTGGGAAACTACAGCTGGAGTATGAATGGCATGCTAAACCCCAACCCTCAGCTCTGCCCAGCACTCAAAGTGTGCTTCGGTGTCTCCTGAGACTTGTGTCATCAGAGGTCAACCCCAAACCAGTGAGTCTGAACCTTACACTTGACCTCTACAGTACCTCAAGGCAACTATAAAAAGGCACAAAACAAGCTTTTGCCATAGATTTGCTCATCTGTGTCTGCTTTTGTTTGTTTATTGATTATTTAAATTAAATTATATTTTCATTTATTTTATATTTATTATTATTGAATTGCTTTTTTTTATTCCTAGACTCCGGAGGTGTGTTCAGTGGGCACTTCACCTTTGAAATCAGGTCAAGAGGAATCGTCTGTGACTCCTCCAGGCAGGGCTCCAGCTGGGGCGACCCGCAGTCCTAGCTGGGGTCGACAGCAACACGCAGCACGCTCAAAAATACTTCTGAATAATTCAGCCCTCACAGGTACACTTTGACAGAATTGTGTCTTATTTTAAGTTGAAGTGTGTCATTTCTGCACCACTATTTGTAATTGCAGAAATAATGAGTTTCACAAATGTCCCCTCGTTTACCTTCTTGAGGCAGGTAGTTATGCCCCAAACTCACGACATTGGTCGATCTATCTCAGGCTGTTCACATTGCTCGCAGACCAAAGTTTTGGGGAAATCAGTATACAAATGGTCTATTTAAAGTTGCACATTAAACTGGGATAAAAGAAAGTATTTAAATATTGAAACACTTCACCTTTAAAGACAGTGTAATAAACATCCTCCCAGAACTGAGTGAAGTTTATTGCAACAGATAACAGCTGGAAAAGCCTGAAGTTTCACCTCTTCTTAAACCAAAAACTACATATTGACTCAATGTTGTGACAAAATTGCAGTGCTGCTACTCCGTATCGATTTGACCAGCTGGAACTTAAATAGATGTGTTCTCCACAGGTGGGAGAAACCTGCCGCGTTCTCTGCTGGCCTCCGTAGGTGACAGCGAAGGGTTTGCCGTCCCGACGACCCTGCCTCCTAACAGCTCCCGCCAGTTGCGGATGTTCTCTCCTAATAAAGAGGCGGAGCTAGCCTTTCGCCAGCAGCTGGACTCCATCAGTGTGAGTTGTGTCAGTAGTCGTTTCTCAATATGCGTTGGTTTCTGTACTTGAATGCATTCTTGTGGACCTGTGAAACGTCATCAGTCGTCGCCTAAGTACTGTTCCAATGCAAAGTTCACATCTAGCCTGAAGACGAAAGAGGGTTGTGTTTTATATTTTGAAGAAAATGAAAAGGCAATGGTGTTTGATATTGTTTCGTTTTATTGTAATGCGTGTACGTGTTCCACGAACCACATTTTTGTGGCTATTCATATTTTAAACGAAACAGAAAAGAGGCAACGCTGTTTAGAAATTGGAAATTTATTTCAAGCCATATAAACTACCATTCAAATGTTGTTGTTTTTTAAAGAAGTCGCATAGATATTAGTTATAGAGATATTATTGTTTAATTATAGTTTGCTTAAGTTAACAATCTCATATGATGTCAGCAGGGTTTTTGATTTTTTTTTTTCTCCTGAGGGACAAATATACACATTTCTTCATCAGAAACTTTTTCCTCTAATCATGCTTTTTTTTGTCTTTAGTCAGATATATTTTCAAAGCAGCGGAAAATAGGGAGAGGGCGTCCACTAAGGAAACCTCTCGTGGTTCAGGTGAGTGTGGACGGAAGAAAAATAAGAAGTGGGACTTCTTACATTTACCTAGTTGCTTCTTATCACATTGAATCTGTTCTTTTGTTCTTAGAGCTGACAAAGGATAAAAATGTATGGTTTTTTTTTCAGAGAACGCTGCTGCCACGAACAACTGGAGACACTTCGCCTCATGTTTGCTCCTTCTCTATTCTCTCCAATTCATCTGCTACAGGTAATAAACACTTTACACAGTGGCCAAAGCATCTGGACACTTATGCCACACTTAAATGCATATCATCATATAACACAAAATCACACCAAAATAAATGTTAGTATAGCGAAAGTTAAAAACACACTTTTAAAGCCACTTCTACAAGTCAATATTTTGATAGTTTTGGCACCAGTTTCTTAAAAGAAGTTTCCACAAATCTCATATAAGTGACGAGGTCAAGCAGTAATTTTTTTTCATTTTTAACTGTTCGGGTTTACTGTATCTGTCTGATTAATTTCAATGCAGTCGCTTCTTTTTAAAACCAGTTCTCTTTGTCAGGAACTGGTTCGTTTCGTCCAATACAAGCTCGTCTTGCCCCATCGAACCGTCAACTTTCCTCAAAAGCTTCGTCCGCTACAGCCAGTTCTGCACCCGCTACTCAGCTGTCCAGTAAGAACCAAAGCTAAATGATAAAAGATGTTTTTATCCACTGGACATTTGAAACCAACTGCTACATGCTCTTCAATGTCTCTTGAATTAATTTGTTTCAGGTGCAATTGACCTGGCTGCAAAATCTGCAGGTATTATTCCTGGCAGCCCCTGTCGAGAAGTTGAGACCCCCCCAGGTATAAATAAGGCCATTGTGGAGTCTGAGGAGGCCATGGACTCGGCACCTGCTGCACCTGAGCTAGAGCCAGATCTACTTGATCAGGAGCCTTCTGAGGTAAGAACTAATACCCTTCCTAGATCCGCTTTCACTTTTGGGTGTACAGATAATTCTATATTGGTCTGTTCTCATTTTACTCTCTTTACCTGCAGGAATCCCTGCAGAACGGTGTCTCTCCACCATCTCCAGGGGGCGGGGACTCCCTCTTGGCTCCTCCCAGTGTTGCTTCCTTATTGGATATCTCTCTACCGGGCCCCCCAGAGGAGTCTCTACCTTCTGGAGAGCAACAAACTCAAATCAGCGACTCTATTATTGAGCTCGCCATCAACTCGCACTATGGTATGACCTGTGGGATTGAACCTGAGTATTAGAGGATCTCAGTGGGATCATTTGTTTTATTTACTCGCTCTCTTTCTCAGGTGATGGATCATTGCTCTCGCCTCCTAAACTCAATGGGAGTGATAGATCCAAGCTCCTTCCCTCTTCATGTGACAGCTGGATGCCGTCCCCCACACACGACCCTCAGTGGTACCCCAATGACTCGACTGATTCAAGTCTTGGCTGCCTGCTCTGTAAGTATCAAACACATCTCAGTTCCCTGTTAGCAGCGGAGGCTTATTCTAGATATTATGTATATTAGTAACACAGCGGGAAACAAAGTGATAGTGTTGAAATTATGAGTTTGAAACCAATCGATTGAGCGTTCTTTAAATTTATATATATTAACATTCCATAATTGTTGTATTGAAAAGTAATTAATACTTCTATTCAGCAAAGATACAATAAATTGATCAGAAGTGACAGTTAAGACATTTATAATGATGAAAAAAGACTTCTGTTTCAAATAAATGCTTTGCTTTTGAAGTTTCTATTACAAAAAATGTATTAGGTTTTCTACAAAAATATTCTTGAGTGCCAAATATATTAGAATATTGTTGGGATGGATCATGTGACACTGGAGATATGGCTGCTTTGCATCACAGGATTAAATTGCATTTTTAAATATATTAGCTTTGAAGACATGTATTATAATTTACATTTAGTCATTTAGCAGACGCTTTTATCCAACGCTACTTACTAATGAGGACAATAAAAGCAGTCAATCCCTACAAAAGAGCAATATTATGGATATTTGTTCAAAATATGTGAACAAATAAATTATTAATTTATGGAAGTATTCCAGTGGAATGAATTCATATTTATCTATCAAATTTTTTTAGAAAGAAGTTTGTTTTGCTCACCAAAGTGTCCAAATATGCTGTGACAAGTCTCATTTAATCTAAAGCAGTAAACGTAGAAAGCTTTTTTGAATAATAAAAAAGTAGATAGAGAATGCTAGTGAAAGAGGGTCTTTTTTAATAAGAAAAATTATTGAAATAGAATAGAGGGGGCATGCTTTTTAATACAAATAAAAAGAAAACAAGTAGATCAAATACAGTTGAGATAGACAGTGCTGGAGTTAGGGGGTCAAGAGATGGGTGTTTTTACCCATTTCTTGAAGATGGATAAGGACTCAGCTGCTCAGATTATTTCTGTTTTTACGTTACTTTTGATTAAATAAATACAGCCTTGGTGAGCAAAACTATTCTTAATTCATTCCACTGTCTTCCACTGGAATACCTCCATAGATGAATCATTCATTTGTTCACATTGAATGAAGTTTACCTATGACAACCCTAGTTTAATTTCATGATTTTATATGTATAGGTATCTATTCAGTATTGATACTGAGGTACAAGAGGCTGGCTTCAGACGGAAGTCAAAATGTCCACCGTTACCTGTCTGTGTTCATACTGCAAAGCTCCATCCGTCTCCGCACTATTGACAAACGCATCTTTGTTTTCCTGATTTGCAGCAAGTCTGGCATCTCCTGATAAGATAAGAAGGACAGCCCTGCCCCCTTCGAGTAACACAGCCCTACTTGGACCCAGTTTACTAGACAGCAACTCCCACGATTGTTTTCAGTCCCGTGGCCTGCCGGATGTAGCCGAGGTGAGAGGAAACACAGAAATGCCCAGCTGCTGTTTGGTAGACTAATCTCATTTGATTTGGCACATTATCACCTGGTGCTCCTGTATTAGTTTTTTTCTCATTCTGGCTCGCAATGAAGATAAACAGGAAGTGAGCGTGTTTCAAATGGTGTATGCAGATTAAATCAGGCATCTATCCTCAGCTTTGGAAGGGTTGCACATTTATTGCTGTTGTCATTTGTCTGTTTTCTCGCTACAGGTGGATACCCAGCTGGCCTGTATGATGAGCGAGAGCAGTGTCGACTACATCGCCCACTTCAATGACCTCGCACAGGAGCTCTCAGTCACAGAACCGACCCTCTCATCTCCTCCAGAGGACTGATGCAGGGGGCGGAGCCTGTCACTGTTCATATTGGACAGAAGAATGTTAGACGGAGTGCAGTTCAGCTGTAGGAAGTGCAATAGACTGGCAGGGTCCATGACAGTGTGTGTGTGTGTGTGTGTGTGTGTGTGTGTGTGTGTGTGTGTGTGTGTGTGGATCATTCTGTGGCTGTTGTCTAATGAGCCACACCCAGGACACTTAAACAAAACAAAAAAGACTCCAGTTTACAGCGCAACCTCGTGTACAGAAACCTGCCATTTCTGAACAAATACCGTCTTCTCATCTGTCTCTGTTGTCTTTGTCTCACTTTTGTGTGCGTACATGTTCATGCATCTGTAAGTGGAGCTGTGGATTGTCTTTGTGATTTTATTTCTGTTGTACACAACACATTTGTGTGAAACCCTCTAAAGCCATAGGAGTGCGTCTGCGCCCACCCTCCGTTTTTGAGACCTCGGATTCTGATTGGTTTATTTTCATCTGAATGTTGTAAGTTGGTGAAAGCCACACTACTGAAAGAGACAAGGGCTACTTTTTGTGAGATTATTACGAGGACTGAATATCTAACACACACTAAACAAAATGACTGATAACACAAATGCAGTGTAGTTGCAGCAAAAGTGATCTTGAACATATTACGCTATTTCTCCCCCCAGAACACTAGGATTTTTGTTTCCTGCCGAATTAATATGAAGCCAATAATTTGTAGAATCTAAAACTTAAGCTTTCTTATGTGAGACTTTCTGTGTGTGTGTGTGTGTACGTGTGTGTGTTCGCGTGCGTGCTTGTATGTTTGTCTGTGTGCGTGTATGTTTGTGTGTGTGTACATATGTGTTTGCACAAATGTAAATATACAATAACAGACCCCAGTATTTACTGCTTTTGTAACATATTGTAAATGATTGTCATTTGGATTTATTTATTGATAAATCACTGAGACAGTGTTTTTTGTTTAACATGCCGGATGCAGGAGCTCCTCTCTGCTGTTTTTAAAGGGTTCTGTGTTGTTAAAGGGGGTTTAATCCCAATGTGTATAAATCCAGCTACAACAAACCCTATTGTTGTCTGTCAGTGTTATTTTAATATAATTGAGAGTGTTTTAAATAATATTTTCAATTTAAATGTTTTATTTGTTTTTGTCATTTTTTTATTTAATGTAGTTTTTATTTATTAAATGTTTAGTTTTAGTTATTTCCATACATAAACTAAAGGAAAGTAAAACATGTTGCCTTTGCAATTATTTTGAACAAGTTTAAGTTTTTTTTAATGTTTATTTTATTGCAGGTTACGAGATATATTTATATTTCAAATAGTTGAAAAGGCGACATTCCTCATTTAGTTTATGTATTGAAACTATATATACTGTATGTGTGTATGTATATATATATATAGTTTTATTTAAATTGACCTAAGAGAACACTGGTGTCTGTATCTTGTTTGTGCTTTATCATGTCCGTTGACGTGATGTGTTTGCATGCTGGATTCTGTTGAGGGCGTGCCAGCTTCGCCGCTTCGGGAATTCTATTGGACAGCCGAAATCACGTGATCACGCTGAGTTCCGGATTCTGCATTCAGTCTTACGAGTCTTATCTTACGGTAGGTGAAGTGTTGTTATTCCTGCTAGTTTATTTGATATTTGCAAAACAGTACATGCAGATGCAGCGGTCTTAGAGATACTGATTATTAGAGATATTAATATTTTATTGTGAAAATAAGCTCGTTCTCATGGTGCACTGAAACGTTTATACGTGGTTTAATATTCAAGATAGTTGCTGTGGATTAATTAGTGTAACGTGACTAATTTATACATCAGTGATAACGTTACTCTGTTTATCGAACAGACTAAGAGATGTTTTAACGATAAATTAATCACGAAAATGTCTAAGCGACACTTGACGACTGATACTCCTGACAGAAGTGTGTTTGCAGTGTTTGCATAATATTATAGTACTTATTATTTTGAACAAATTTAGTTTTTATATTTCAGCTTTCATTTTAGTTTAAAATGTTTTATTAATTATTTATGTATATATTTTTTTGTCATTTTTCATCTTATTTTTATTTCAGCATTATTTGAATTACATTTATTACATTTATTTCAGTTAAAAATGTTATTGATTTGTGTGTGTGTGTGTGTGCGTTTTCTACTCGACTTAATTTATTTTAATGTGTAAGGTAAAACAATTTATGTGCTTAACTGGTCACCTTTTTTAGGAATTTTAAAATCATTTTTTCAAATACAAATATTTTATTTATGTCAAAATGTGCGGTATAAAAGAGTTATACCGATCATATACAATAAAACAAATTCATGTTCTCCTTCAAAATAATGTTTACAATTTACAGTTCTGTCTCTTATGTAAACAACATGTAAAAAAAAACATACCCACATTAAAGTTCAATGGTGTTTTCACAAAATGCTGTCGTGTTACATTTAGATAAAGATGAGTGTTAATATATGTGAATTAATATATGTGTACAGTCACATGGAGCGTGTGTTAGGTTTAGGCGTTGGGCCGCTGGCAGCTGGGACTGTGGGGCTGCTGATTTTGCTGAAAGTGATCCAGAGATTGAGACACAAGAGATTGAGTGTACAGGATAAAGTGGTGGTGATCACTGGAGCCAGTTCAGGCCTGGGCAAAGGTTACATGAACATAAACTCTCTTATAATGCTGATCATAACGTCTTATCAATGGCATTTGACTCTAGATATTACATCATTGTTTTAATATTCTCAATCTGTCTTTTGTGCCTCAGAGTGTGCGCGGGTCTTTCATGCGGCGGGGGCTCGACTGATCCTGTGCGGACGGGACCAGAAGAGACTGCAAGAGGTCGTGGAGGAGCTGGCAAACAAAAACAGAGAAAAGATACAGGTGAAAACATGCAATCAAATCTAGCCAGTTCAGACTGTGTAGTCAAAGATATGTTATCTCTTAAGGTGTTATATACACTAGGCAAATATATGCAAGTATACATATGTCCAGTCTCTTAACTAGGTTTATTTATGGCTTTATTTTTCAGACTTACACTCCCTGCACTGTCACCTTTGACCTCTCCAACACATCTGTGGTTTCCAGCGCCGCCGAGGAGATTTTGAAGTGCCACGGTCATGTCGATGTCCTCATCAACAATGCAGGCATTAGTTATCGTGGCAACATCCTGGACACCCATGTATCAGTACAGCGAGATGTCATGGAGACTAACTACTTCGGTCCTGTTGCTCTTACACAAGGTTAGTGGAGACAAGTCACAGAAAGAGATCAGCTGAACGATTATATATCTGCTTATATAATAACCTACCATAGCTGCATTCATTTGATTAAAATACATTTAAAACTGAAATATTGTTGCGTCCATAAGGATGAATATTTTTTATTATTTTTAATATTATTGTTTTTCTTGAATTGGTTTCACTGTTGTATACAAAAGTGTGGGCGTGGCTGAATGCTCCGTGTTTGTTTTTGCTCTCTCTCTCTCTCTCTCTCTCTCTCTCTCTTTCTTCTTCTCAGGGCAAATCATCACTGCCACCTGTAGCTTGTTTGTGAGAGCGTGCCTGAGACCAAGAGGATATTGGGGCAGTTCAGAGTTTGCTAGGAGTCACACTTCGCCCCTGCTCCAGACTGAACTTTGTTTGTCATGCAGAGACAATAGTTGTGTATTACCAGTGGCTAATTGAGTTTCAGCATGAACTGTTGATGGATATTGTTCCAGGTTGAGATTAAAGCCTTGGTAAGTTACTATATAAGCAGATATATAATCGTTCAGCTGATCTCTTTCTGTGAGTTGTCTCCACTAACCTTGTGTAAGAGCAACAGGACCGAAGTAGTTAGTCTCCATGACATCTAGCAAAAGGTATTGTGGCTCATTTGTCTCGAGTGATTTTAAATACTAGCCTGTGTGTTAAGAGGGATGCTGTAGGGCCCTTTTGCCTCTGTTTTTGTACAGTAAGGGAGATGAGGGAAGTTGGCTGTATATTTCTTTTCTTTAAGGTTAGCTAGAGTTCCTTCTTAAATTAGATAGTGAACAAATTTATTTTATTTTAGGCTTTGCTCTTGAACCTTTGCTCCCATTTTTTATTATCCTTTTCGGTTTTGTAAATATATTTTACCTTTTGTATATATCTGTCCTTGTCCATATCTGTCATTTTCACTTTGGGACAGAGGATTGAAGTGTGTTCTCGCTGCTCATTATCTCATTACTTTTTATTTTTTTTACTCGTTACTTTCCTCTTCGGACCCCTAGACGCTTAGGAGAAACAAGTGGGGGCTCGTCCGGGATCCTGAAAGAGTTCCTCCACTTCTCGCAGAATTTGTACACCGTTTCTAATTAATTGAATCTCAACCTGGAACAATATCCATCAATGCTGAAACTCAATTAGCCACTACTAATACACAACTATTGTCTCAGCATGACAAACAAGCACAAAGTTCAGTCTGGAGCAGGGGAGAAGTGTGACTCCTAGCAAACACTGAACTGCCCCAATATCCTCTTGGTCTCAGGCACGCTCTCACAAACGAGCTACAGGTGGCAGTGATGATTTGCCCTGAGAAGAAGAGAGAGAGAGAGAGAGCAGCATTCAGCCACGCCCACACGTTTGTAAACAACAGTGAAACCAATTCAAGAACAACAATAATATAAAAAATAATAATAAATATTCGTCCCTATGGACGTCACACCCCCACCGATAAGATTTTACAAAACGGCAAGTTAACCTACATACACAAAACATTGCATCACATTTTTTGACAGTGCATGAATGGCAGGATTTGGGCACAGGGCAAGTGAAGTCAGAGGTGTTAATGTTTCGTGAAACAACCTCAATTATCCAAGTAAGGTCTTGGCACATTTTCACATGCAAGCTGCCATATTCGAGGACGGCATATGGCAGTCTGTACTACTTGTTGGTTGTCACAATCAGATAAATCACAAATGGGCTTCCACTTCTGTGTTAGTGCACCATTATACCAGAAGCAGGCAGTTCGGCCCTCAGGCAAAAGTTGACACTACATTAGCACACTGAACAAGAAAAGGGTCCATTTTCTGCACGCTGCTTAACTGAGCTTTACCAACGTACAGTTTGAGTGTTTTTACTCGCATCAGTTCTCTCACTGATTCCAGGCTTAGTCTGCTCACATCTGGGTGATTCAGAGGGGCTTGCCAGGGTAAGCCAGTAAGGTCCACACTGTCTCCACTTTTCCACCTGCTGGTGTGCCACTGCGCATGCAGGACAGGTGGATAGAGACCAAGTGAAAACGTTAACATCACTGCCATTACTTTTGCTCACCACAATAGGTTTGGGGAAAACCTGGCCACCTGCTAGGTCATTCCCCAACACAAGACCTACCCCTTGAAATGGCAACTTGGAACACACTCCAAAGTTAACCATCCCAAATTCAGACTTGTATGTACACCTGATGAATGGGAACACGATTGCACTTCATCTCAATACCACATATGAGGATGTCAGAAACGGTGTACAAATTCTGGGAGAAGGGAAGGAACTCGTTCAGGATCCCGGACGAGCCCCCACTTGTTACATTCCCCTTAGCGTCGAGGTAGCAGAAGGGGAAAGTAACAAAGAGTTAAAAAAAAGTAATGCGATAATGAACAGAGAGAACACACTTCAATCCTCTGTCCCAGAGTGAAAATGACAGCAGTTGATATGTACAAAGATAATTCAAAACAGAAAATAATAATATAAATGGAGCAAAGGCTCTGGAGAGAGCAAGGCCTAAAATAACAAACGACATAGTTAATTAACTGATTTAAGAAAAAGCTCTAACTAACCTTAAAGAAAAGAAAATTAATATTTGTCCCTATGGACGTAACACTATTTCAAATAACTTTTATATTTGCATATATTTTAAATTGTAATTTATTCCTGTGATGCAAAGCTGAATAATCATCATTACTCCAGTTTTCAGTGTCACATGATCTTCAGAAATCATTCCGATTTGCTGCGTAATAATAGTTTCTTAGTATTATTTTAGTGCTGAAAGTTGTGCTGCTTAATATTTTTGTGGAAACGGTTTCTTTCCAGGATAGAGTTGAATAGATAGAGTTAAAAACCAGCATTTGAAAAATAAATATTTTGTAACTGTCTTTACTGTCACTTTTGAGCAAGTTCATGTGTCATTGCTGAATATTATTTCAAAATAGATAACTTACTGGTCACCAACTTTTGAACCTTAGTATGTATATTAATGTAAAAATAATATTAAATGTGAAAAACACTAAATTATAGGCCTATATAGTGTGCTGTAAATTACATAATTCACTATGTATCACATTTTGAGTTTTCCTGTGGCTCAGATGTAGAGCATTGCGTCAGCAGCGCAAAAGGTTGTGGGTTAAGTTCCCAGGAAACACATACTGATAAAAAAAATGTATGTAAGTTGCTTTGGATAAAAACATCTGCTAAATGCATAAATGTAAATTATACACAGTCAAAATTGATTCAGACTCCTTCAACATTTCTCACATTATCACAGTGTATTTGCTATAGTTTAGAAAATGGTAATAAAATATGACAAGAATTCAATGACAAGTTAAACCGTGTCAGAACAAATTAATTTGGATATGTCAGATAACGTTGATAGAAAGGTGTGTTATGAATTAGGTTGAATAGCTGTCAGCTGTTAAATTAAAGTACACAATTAGATAATACCAATTTAGGTAAAAGGTTGCTTAATTTGGTTCAGTCTGTGGTGTAAACGATCGCATTAGCAATTAAAGAAAAACACGTAAGCAAAACATGGTCAGGTCAAAGTGTCCGAATCATTTTTAGTCCCAAATTTTTCTCAATCATATTTTTACTCTATGAAGAATTTTTGGGAATAATGTCAGTTTACTTTATTGTGCTTTGCACACTTACATAAATGAACTATAGTGTCCTGCACCCACCAGTAAAAACATATAAAGTTATATCTGGTGTCTAAATAATTTTTGGTTTGACTGTATTACATTATGTAGATTTTTATTATAATTAAGAATTTTAATTATTCTAATAAAAAAAATTGATTCCATCCAGCCATTCTGCCTTCGATGGTGGATAGACGCAGCGGACATGTTGTTGTCATCAGCAGCGTGCAGGGAAAGATCTCCATACCGTACAGATCTGCATGTGAGTATACGTTCACAAAAGATGGTATTTCCAGGGAATTCAAAGATTTTTCTTCATTCATAAAAACAGTATTGCATGTGATCTTGTACCTTGCTTGCGTATCTGAAATATTTTCTGTCAGATTCAGCATCTAAACACGCGACGCAGGCCTACTTTGACTGTTTGAGGGCAGAGGTGAACCGGTTCGGCCTGCAGGTGTCAGTCATCAGCCCTGGTTACATCAGAACCAACCTGTCCATCAATGCAGTCACGGGGGACGGCTCCAAACATGGAGGTGAGAGCATGCTGTTCTGAGTTATAAAAGATGCTTTATGAGTATCATAAATATGCAAATGTTAATATTATTCATACGTTTGTGTTTGTGTTCTGAAGTAATGGACAAAACCACAGCGAGGGGGTCGGATCCGGTGGACGTGGCACATGCTGTTCTGAAAGCTGTCGGTCACAAACAGAAAGACGTGGTATTGGCTGGGCTGCTGCCTACTGCAGCCATCTATCTGCGCACACTGTGGCCCGCTCTCTACTTCAGACTGATGGCTTCACGCGCCATAAAAGAGCACCGAGTGAAGGAGGAATAAGAAAACTGCATCTTTCTTCTGAAGAGTTCATAGTCTAATTGATATGCCTAAAGGTAAATGCTCATGGAATGTATTTAATAAATATAAAGAAATGGATTCAGTTGCTCGAATTATCCCTGATCTTTGAAAAACACCAGTCCTTAGATAAGCAGAACACACATTCATCACACAAGAACCAGATTACATCCATTTCAATCTAATTTCTGCTGGTCTTAACCCATTTTAATTTGCCCTTCCACCAATTCAAGCCTTGAAAGGTCTTAAATTCATAAAGTCAACATTTTTCTTTGTCAGTATTATTGTCTACTTTTTAAATACAAATGTCTAAACATCTTTAATTCAAGATATATTTACTGGAGATGTAAAATGAAAATATGAAGCCTTGATTTTTAATAAAATGAACAAAATTGAGCGAGTTCATCTAAAAACAAATGTCAGTGGGGTATGAGGACTAGTTTTCCCTTTGACTTAAGTTGACTCTTTATAGATATTTCTGCTTTTTTAAAACATAAATCCACTTAATTTTGAGAAATTTCTCAGAAAATATTACTTCTCGTGTCATTTTTTTAATCTGTCTTGATTTTTGTTTGTGTAATATTATTTGGTAATGGAGATTTTACATTTCATGTTCAAAGTGCTGCTATAACAAGTCATCCTTAACAGTTTTCAGTTGGTCTTAAAAAGTCTTACATTTACCTTCATAAAAGTCACAGAAGATCCATTATATCGTCCTGTATTAAGTAATTTGTTACTTTATTGATTACTTATTAACCCTAATTTATTATTAACTGATGTTTCCACTCCATGCACCCTATTAGGCACATTTTCATTTCACCTTTTGCCTAGAGTTATAAATCAAATCACGTGTCTTTATAGTTCCCTTTTGGTTATCACTGATTATCATAATGTTCAGGTGGCCCTTCAACAGGAAGTTGAAATAATCTGAACGTTTAATGATTTATGTTTTAATAAAGTTATCACCTGCCTTCTGCTCAAATTATTTATTACTTGAAACATTTCCATGGCAACAAAAACCAATAAGAACACATGTGGAGCATCACTGCAAGGACCTCGTGATAATCAGGTTATGACAGATACTTATGACTGATGTTTATTGTTTTTGGTAGAGATGCGCCACACATATGCAGCTCTCTATCAGAACCCGGGAAATTAATGTGATGACATTTTTGTGCTTTAGATGAAAAGCAATTACTGATAATATAGAGGATGATTTTCTTCAAGAAACTTACCAATGGGCCATGCTGTTCTTCCAAATTAAAGCTGTCCATTTGCAACATTTTAGTACTGAAATAAACACACAAAAACGATGGACTTCGCAATGCCAGCCAGGAAATGTTTGTCTCCAAATAAGGCTGATACTGGAAACGCAGCAGACATTTCTGTCACAGCAATGTTATTTAAATGGTGTTTAAACAGTCAGTCTAAACACAACGAGAATGACTGCCTCGTTCAGTCCTTCTACTCCACCGGTTCACATACAGCTCTAACCTCCCAGATATAAAAGTGTCCATGTGCATGAAATGTGTGGTATTTCGTCCGATTCTTCTTCCACAAGTTTACCTTTAAGATGCCTTAAGAGGAGTTTCACATTCTCAGTTTTAAGCCTACAGTTTCATTTTAGACCAAGTAAAACACCATTTAGAGTGAAATGCCTCAGGACTGAAAAACCCAATTCCAGTCCCTTTAAAACCCTGCTCTTAGTTTTATTAAAACCCAGCTGAATTCGATCTGTGACAAACATATTTGAAACTGATTTTTTTTTTACATAGACTGAATTAAGCATTAATTCTTAATGTAGACACCTTTGTGGACATCCTAAAACATGCAGTTTTGATGAACCTGAACAACGTTTTAAAAGGCCATGTTTAAGAATCACTGATAAACCATGCATCTGATGTCAACACTACAAGAATTAGGCTTTCTCTCTGGCTCCTGAATGTGAAGTGTTGACAAACGGCAGACTAGAGGACTGTTTAACAAAACAGCAGTTTTGCAATTCTAGTGAGCAGAAAATTACACGAACACTTAAAGGGATAGTTCACCCAAAAATGACAATTCTGTCGTTAATTACTCCCCCTCGTGCCGTTCCAAACCAGTAAGACCTTTGTTCATCTTCAGAACACAAATGAAGATATTTTTGATGAAATCCGAGAGCTTTCTGAACCTGCATAGACAGCAACGCAGATTCAAGGCCCAGAAAGATAGTAAGAACATCATTACAGTTTTTCTCAATTGCTTTGGCTCAATTCTCAAAAAAAAATTTTTCCTAAACAATAAGTTCAGATTTCTGAACAATTAGCTTCTTGTTCACATCAGATTGTAATTTCTTATTGATTTGAGCAAATTGCAAATGCTTTGGCACGTGTGTGAAAAAAATAAGTACAATTGTCTGCAGTTTGCATAACAACTAATAGCATATGGCTTGTTGATCAAAACTGATTCTCTGAGTCAATTCTCACTTAAACTGCCAAACTCGTCACAACTTCTCAATCATTTTTCATCATGTAAGCCATCACATTCAAAACGATTCATTCAGTTATAAAAAATGTGTATACACGCATGTATTTTCCATAAATATCTGACATTTACATTGTTTGTAATGTCTGCTAAATTGGCAAATGACCTCTAATTGCAAGACAATTTGAATCAACCATTCAACCAATCAAGTCTGGGAGCTTATACATGTAGATCATAGAGCACAAGATCAGATGTGTCTGTTGGATGCATGAATGCTGCATGTGAGGACATCACAGCTGATCATTGCAGGGGATGGGTGCGGCATTCAAGGAGATTTTTCCCCAGTGCATGGCAATGGAAAACATCAGATGTGATGTCGATTAAAATCTTTGGCCTTTACCAACAAGAGCGACAGGATGTTCACGAAGAATAATCTTTTTAATGGATGCAATTTTGTATTTTTGTGTATTTGTGGTAACATAAGAAATATGAAATGTACAGTAATTGGGAAAGCAAGATTTCACTTTACATGTAATACAGTCGTACAAAAATAAATGTACTGTATAAATACAAATGTTCATATACTTTTTTTCCTATGTACTATTGACTCTTCTCCACACATATATTAGATTTATTTTATAAAACCTGAAAGTCCATGGTTGACGGTCATGGTGAAAAAACAACTAAACATTTAGACCAGTGTGGCTCACACGATGACAAAAATACTTAATATTTTGGTGGCCTTGGCCAAATTACTGACACGATAACTAGGTTTTGAAGCATGAATGAAATGTTTTGGGTGAGTTACTACATTTTGCAAACATGCAATAAAGTTCTGAAGTTCCAGCGAACAGTTTAGAGAATGTTAACTGTTTCGAAACAATTGTGTCAAAGCAATTGAGAAATACTGTAAAATAGTGCATGTGACAAAAGTGGTTCAACCTTAATTTTACGAAGATGAAATATGTGATTTGGAGGAGAAGAATTTTATTGTAATTTTTGCGCACAAAAATTCTCATAGCTTCTCAAGATTTAATTAAAAATGTCTTCCGGGTTTGGAAAGACATGAAGGTGAGTAATTAATGACAGAATTTACATTTTTGGGTGAAATAATCATTTAAAATAAAGACTAACCATTTTGACCCTACCTTTTTCTGTCTGAATATCCTGTTTCAGATATTATACACTACAATATGGAAATAAAACATAGCAGAAAACTCATTTAAGCTCAACAGGCTGGGGTGCATTCATAAAATAAATAAGTGTAAGCATGATACCATTAATACAAAATACCGTTAGAGACTAAAACTTTCACAAAGTTGCAATAGTCATTCAATTAAACTGGTTTATCTGCTAATTCAAGGTATAGTAATAAGCAAAAATTAAAGAGAATTCTAATTTAATGATAAAACATAAATATGAGTGAACTATACATTTCTCATGTGTTCCCATTTACTGCTCTTTTTTATATTTGACTTCAGAAGAAGAACTGGATTACACTAAACCATTTACTGCCGCATTCATTTAAAAATCTCTCGGATTTGAAAAGGTGTCATTTTGTCCAATTATTTTTCCACAAGTTTACCCTTCAGATTTCTTAAGATGAGTTACGTATTCCCATTTTGACCTCTAGTTCCCTTTAACAGCACATATGGGTCTAATCACAAATTACAATTTTAGGGGTGAAGTGAACTATCCATTTCAGATGAGTTTACATTTTCTGCTCACTTTCATATTTACTTTTCATAACTTCATACGAAGAACCGGATTCAAACCGATCCATTACAAACCACGGCTTGTAAAGCAAATCTGCCCGTGAGCTCTGCATGAAGACTAAAACTCAGATGTGTGCCAAGAAAAAGTCTGAGCCCTCAAATAAAGGTGGTCAGAGATGCCAGTGAAGTTAAATCTTCTACGGTTTAATGAAAAGGTGATGCACCAAAGGCAGGGTACAGTAAAACTACACAGAGGGAGAAAAGAGAGGATTCAAAGGTCATTCTTAAAACCTGATCCGTCCGTCTGTCCACCACACGTTGAGCCCGACAGGTCGCTGCCCGGGTGCGGAAGCTCCGTTGTGGGTGGCAGGTGACGTTTGGGGAGGGCCGCCGGGACGAGGAAGGGACTGGACAGGCGCAGGGAAGGAGCGGGAAGGGCTCAAGTGCACTGGTGATATCACTTTTAAAGTACAGAGAAAAGGGGAAGATTCATTCAGAACTACAAGCTCCTCCCAACCCTTCCTCTCATCCATCCGTCCAATCTTTAATTGACTGAAAGCAAAACGCTGAAACAGCGTAACAGAGAGAGCGCCGCCTCCTTTTGTTTTTCCACCACTCTCTCCGTCGGTCCATCCATATGTTTTGTTTGGTGTGTGTGTGTGTGTGTGTATCTGCCAGTGTCGGGTGTTTAGTAGTGCTTCTCACCTCCCTGCTGCGTGTTTGTGTGTGTGTGCATATATCAGTATCTGTATGCGTGTGTGTGCATGTGCCATAGCGCTCATACGGCGTACAGTTCATAGATCTTCTTGGCACAGTACGCCAGGGCTGCCAACGCTATCGTGTTGTGCAGTCTCTTTCTGTGCACGTCGTCCCGCCGAACCAGAACCACCGGCGAGGAGGAGGTGAGCGTGTGCAGCGGCAGCCGCGAGAGCTTCTGACTGTCGTACTCCACCTGGTATTTGCAGCAGGGGTCAAACTGCCAGGAGATGCTGTAGAGCGCAGCGCAGGCCAGGCTCAGAGCACCAGCGGGGAGCGCCACGTAACGGGAGTATTCGGCGGGAAGGGCGAGCGGCGTCAGGAGGCACACGGTCCCTGCCAGAACGGCGGATTTGTGCAGGCAGTTTCCCACGGCCACCCAGCGGGCCGTTTCATCTCCGATGCGCGTGGGTTCGATTACGATGTAGCGGTACTGCGCCTCCAGAGCCTGCTCCAGCTCGTACTCGAACTGGTCTTGTGCATTCTCGCCGTTGTAGATCTCGTGGACGATGTAACACTCTGTGGCCGCCATCACTCCCCTGAAGAGAGGGACAGAAGTTGAGAATTAATCCAATCCAGATTCTGAAAGTTCTGTTTATGAACCTAAACGCTGCAATCTGATTCACATATTCATTTATATGCATCACATGTAATCTAGCAATGGGAAGTGGAGAAAACAATTCTGATATTGTCACAGGAGCTACGCTTTGCCAAAAAAACTGACCAATTCGTAAGATATAAATTAAAAAAATGCACACCTTCACAAGATGTAAATAGATGCATCATGGCACTGTGCCATGAGGTAT
The DNA here is from genome assembly GCA_003573665.1 of Oxygymnocypris stewartii. Lineage (NCBI taxonomy): Eukaryota > Metazoa > Chordata > Actinopteri > Cypriniformes > Cyprinidae > Oxygymnocypris > Oxygymnocypris stewartii. Next base: position 364,627 of record QVTF01022561.1, read on the forward strand.
TTTTTAATTTGATTGAGAAAATAGTTGTATCAAAGCACTTATTTTTTTACTGTTTATTGGATTATTTCAGGTCTACATCAAAAACCAGCGTAATTAATAATGTCAATGGAGCTACCAAGAGTTGTTTTTGCATATGTCAGACGAGCTTTTTAGCTAATATTTTGTCTCCTCTACTGACCAGTTTATAGAGCATAAGTGAACATGCTCGTGAGACCCATGTAAACATATTAGGATATTATTGATTCACATTGAGGAAATATTTAGATTCAATGCTTCATTTCTTCATATTGACCATTTGATTATTATTTCAGGTCTACAACACCCCAACCAAACTGAAATCAACTGGGACATTTCCATGAAGGCCTTTCGGTTCAATTGAACCATCAATGTATTTATTTAGTTGCATGTAAATGTAACTACTAAGATTTACTGTGTGGAAAAACGCACAACAGATTTCATAAAATAGATACTTTAAGAGCGGCCAACATCTCTACAGATGGGATGGCATGCTTCATTTTTCTTTTGGAAATTAGGCGTAATTTTTCAAAAACATTTTAAAGTGACTATATAACTTCCAAAGCGACCGTCTCCTCCTCAGGTCTTTATTAGACACGACCTGTCTCGCGTTATGTAAATCCGCCAGACCTTCTGAGGCCTGAGCTCACTGTCAGACAAGAAACTTTCAGCGATGTTATGAAACATAAAGGCTGACGGGAAATGTTCACGGGTACGATTAAAGACACTTTGCTCTGGCTGGTATATAATTAAAATCGTATTTCAAAATGCCCATTATTTCAGTAAATACCGAGCTGTTAAATAAATCGACAGAGACAAACGAGAGCGGTCCGTCTATTGCAACGGTTAAATACATTTAACGCATGCTGTCAGTTTAACAAGCAGTGCATTAAAAAAACATATTACTAAGAGGAAAAATACTATTTATTCCAGTCATCAAGACATTTGCGGCAAACACGAAAGTTGGTATAAAAACTATAAACACCGGCTAACTGTACACATCTATTTGAAACCCGCTTTCATGGCTGTGAAGCGCTATTTTAACTTTTTCCTCTCGTGTCAATATGGGTAACACATACAGCAAAAACACACGAGTGATCAATGTCGAGACTTCAGATGTAATAGCCATAAAAACACAATTTTGCCGGTCTCTGCGCTGCTAATCAGTTGAGGGAGCCCGGAGTCAGTAAGCTAATCAAAACAACACACGAGCTCTATTCAAACAATATTTATTCATGTTTGCGGCTCTACAAAACTCCAAAAGTCTTAGTATTTTAAGGATACCAAACTAACTTAAATTCTGCATAAAGGCTAAAAATTTCGCGTCACGTTGTCTTAAATAATGGCAGGTTTTAGTCTAACTGACCTCTCCCTGTTGACTGGGACACCGCGCCTCCTTCCCAGCGACGCCATCTTGAAAATCCAACGGGCCAGACTTGACGCACAACCCGTCGCGGTGCACTGTGGGTAATGTAGTTAAATGCTCCTCTATTGATAATGATTAACGTTCTCGAAAGCTCATAGAGACTACAAATCCCGTGAACCAGTTTAGTTGAGGAGCCTACCACCTGAACAGAACGTGTATGATTTTAATATTGACATTGTTTTGTTAATAACAGTTGTTTTTAATATATGAAACACATTCTTTCGTTCAACAGAGCAGTAACTGCTTTTGATTGTGGTTTAATCCGTCAGGTTATATAGTGTAGGCGTGTGTTTTTGAATAGCGGAGGTGACCAATCGAAAGCAAGGACAACACTGAGGCTTTAGTAGGACAAACCATTCTCAAAGCGAATGCAAACGTTGCCCAAAGAATGTGGTCTGACAAAATGATTTAGCTGTTTTGTAGCGTGTCCAAAACTTTTGGTCATGTTGTGAACGTGGATGCAATCAACAAGGCACTCACCCATAACGTGGTCGGTTCTCGTTTGTGTGGTGAGTCGCGTCCTCGTACGGCGCTTACGGAGCTGGTACATAACAACTACACGGTGCTCGGTAACACGTGCAGGCTTCGAGCTTTCTGTCTTCCCCAATAGTGACGGATTGCATAACATAAACGCATTGAAACAATAACTTGATATATGCATGCATTGATATAAGAGGGGAAACAAAGTGAAATAAATTAAACATTTTTAAAAGAGAGAACCGTGGTAAATTATATAGATAACTAAAAACTTAGTTGACTATAATTACCGTTACTAGAAATAAAATGTAAATTAAAAAACGTATTTTATCTAAACTAGCTGCCAAGGCGTTTTTTTTACTTGATGTATTAAAAAACTGAAATACAAAAAAACATTTATAATAAAAATATATAAACATTTTTAAATGATAAAAACAATAAAAACGAAATCTATACATTTAGATTTTACAGAAAAACACTGAATATTTATGGTAAAACATATTATTGAAAAATAGCATTAATTATTAAGTCATTGTAACTGTACTAGAAAAACCCAAATCGAGTACAATTCACTGCTCAGCTATTTAAAGCAGTTCATCAAAAAAAAAAAAAATTTACTCACCCTCATGTCATTTAAACTTATATGACTTTTGTTTCTTTTGAGAAAAAAATATATGATTTATATAAAAATTGTTCACCATTTAATAAAAGTCAATGTCAAGAAGAGGAGATGCTACACTATGGTAAACATGCCCTCCGTCCAAACTATTTTGAGACCTGTAGCAGACATCACATTTTGAAATGAGCTCATTTTGTGCATAATGTTGTAAATGTTCTCAGTTTGAACATTTGTTATCTTATCTGTGTTCCATTGTGATTAAAATATTGGCTCATGTGATTTGAAATTCTTTTGGTTTTCACTTTATTCAAATGTAAAAAATGTCCCAACATTTCCAGAATTCGAGTTGTGTGCATGTGTGTGTATATATATATATATATATATATGTATCTCACAGAAGTAAGTACCCCCTCACATTTTTGTAATTTTTTTTATATATTTTCATGCGACAACAAAGAAGAAATGACACTTTGCTACAATGTAAAGAAGCGAGAGTACAGCTTGTATAACAGTGTACTTTTCCTGACCCCTTAAAATAACTCAACACACAGCCATTAATGTCTAAACCGCTGGCCACAAGTGAAAATGTCCAAATTGGGCCAAAAGTGTCAATATTTTGTGTGGCCACCATTATTTTCCTGCTCTGAACCTTCTTGGCCATAGAGTTCACCAGAGCTTCACAGGTTGCCACTGGAGTCCTCTTCCACTCCTACATGACGACATCAGGGAGCTGGTGGATGTTAGAGACCTTGCACGCCTCCATTTTCCGTTTGAGGATGCCCCACTGATTACCTTTACCCTTAGCTTCTTTAGCAAGGTAGGGATCGTCTTGGAGGTGTGTTTGGGGTTGTTATTATGTTGGAAAACTGCCCTTCGGCTCAGTCTCCGAAGGGAGGGGATCATGCTCTGCTTCAGTATGTCACAGTACATGTTAGGATTCATGGTTCCCTCAATGAACTGTAGCTCCCCAGTGCCGGCACCACTCATTCAGCCCCAGACCATGACACTCCCACCACCATGCTTGACTGTAGGCAAAACACACTTGTCTTTGTACTCCTCACCTGGTTGCCACCACACACGCTTGACACCATCTGAACCAAATACGTTTTTCTTGGTTTCATCAGACCACAGAACATGGTTCCAGTAATCCATGTTCTTAGTCTACTTGTCTTCAGGCTTCAGGCATCATCTTTAGAAGAGGCTTCCTTCTGGGACGACAGCCATGCAGACCAATTTGGTGCAGTGTGCGGCATATGGTCTGAGCACTGACAGGCTGACCCCCCACCCCTTCAACCTCTGCAGCAATGCTGGCAGCACTCATACGTCTATTTCCCAAACCCAACCTCTGGATAGGACACTGAGCACGTGCACTCAACTTCTTTGGTCGACCATGTCGAGGCCTGTTCTGAGTGGAACCTGTCCTGTTAAACCGCTTGGCCACTGTGCTGCAGCTCAGTTTCATCTTTATGCAGAGCAACAATTCTTTATTTCAGATCCTCAGAGAGTTATTTGCCATGAGGTGCCATGTTGAACTTGCTAATTGGGCCGAATTTGGACATTTTCACTTAGGGGGTGTACTCACTTTTGTGGTCAGTGGTTTAGACATTAATGGCTGTGTGTTGAGTTATTTTGAGGGGACAGCAAATTTACATTTATACAAGCTTTATATACTTTACATTGTAGCAAAGTGTCATTTCTTCAGTGTTGTCACATGAAAAGATATATTTAAAAAAATGTGAGGGGTGTACTCACTTCTGTGAGATACTGTAAATACACAAGTACACACAATGATAACTCATGGACATAAACACTCAAACCAAGTTTTATCTTAAAACTATTTATTAAAAACCATGGGGAGTAATATTAATAGTACATAATTGTGTAAAAACAAATGAATTTCAGGCATCTTTAGTCTGTATTACATCACAAGTTGACATAACAGAGCACAGTTGCTTCATTTAAAAAAAGACAGCCTTCATTATCATCACCAGGAATATCATGGTCATCAAAGGTGTCAGCACAGAAATTGGCATAATGGTCTGCTCTGTACGCTGCCTACCCTGCAAACAACAGATCTTGCTCAAAGCAGTTCATCAACTGACTTTTAATAAGACCCCTGGGAATTTTGGGAGTAATTAACATACACTGACATTCATACGCTCATATTCGGTTATTCAACGCACACACACACGCGCGTGTGCATCCAACCACATGTAACAGAATACCCTATGCAGAAGTGCTTTATTGTTTTTATAAAGTGTGCATCCTGAGAGGTTCAGCCCTGCAAGTATATGGGCAGGCGATTGTCTCCAGAGTCTGAGCTCCTCACTGGCCATTGTTTACACAGATAGACACATGCAAAAGCACAAGATCAGCCTAGAACATGCACAGAAGAAAAGAGTCGTTCCTGACAGGACGTTAGATTGTGATGTCCCTAAAACTCCACGCCAGGCTGAGTGTGCACATTCTGCGCATGTGGGAACACAAGCACATGTGTATCTCTCGTGAGCACCACTAAATCTGAAGGTGTAAGGCCAGAGAGGCATATGGAGTCTAACATCCCTCTTATGATCATATCAAACAGTTGATATTTTGAGTTCATAACGGGTGTCATAATCCTAGCACTTCTCTGGATTGGCTTGAAAGTCCGCTTGAGACACTGGGAAACTAGCCCACCTCAAAGTCCACACTCTTATCTGTCCTAAGAAAACAGTATTTTCAGATACTCACTCGCAAACGAATGAAAAAAAAAATCAAATCTTTCTTTTGTGGAGTTTCAAGACCAGTCAGACAGATTAGGGAATCCCAAAAGATGCCCAATCATCCTATTAGAATTGAGATCTTCCCCATCTCTGGCTCTCAGTGAAGGATGTGCTCCAGGTAATGGGGGTGAGGGTTTTCTTTGATGTATTTCTGGATGTACCAGCAGGTTAAATGGGCTTTTAGGTCCTCCTCTACCACAAAGTCCATTGCAGCCTAGCAAAAACAATCACAAACTACATTATCTAATGCACACCAACAAACAACATAATATCATCATGTGCAAACCAGTTCCCACTGATCTCGAGTAACCTTCTACAACCTTGGCAAGGTGTTTGGCAATCTCTCGTCCTCGGTAAGCCTCAGGAACCTCAGTATGCTGCAGATCCACGGTCTTCTTCCCCACATATTCATACAGCAGAAAAGCCTTGTCATGGGAACCTTCAATACAGATGCAAATACAGTCAGCGTACAGTAAACAAAGTTATTCGTGACCGTGAAGAACTTCTCAGTCAAACAGGATGCATGTCTGTGCTTTGTTTTTCATTTCCACCCGTCGTAAACGACCGCTTTCCGGGGAAATAGTCGCATAGTTGTGGGGGCTGGGCTTATGTCTCTATGTTAGCGTCATTTTCATGAACCCTTTATTTTCATGTGAAACCCCGCAAGTAATAAACGCAAGCCTGTTCTTGTTCCTCCGCAGTTGTTACAGAATGACATAAACGTAGTTTGCTTTGTACCGAGAGAAAGGCGATGAAACAGGAAGTAGCTTAAAACAAAGTCTGGATGGGATGGCTAGCAGGCAAGCTAGCAACTTAGTTACTAATTCATACAGAGAAGAAAACAAAGCTCGAGTTAGAGCAAACGAGCGACCTGTGACTGGTGACAGGCGAGATTTACTACAGATAAAAACAAAACTAATAATTGCTGCATGAAACCGACTCATTAAGCGCTTGCTAAATGACCCAGAAATATAAAGAATAAGCTGATGGCGGAAGAAAATCAGTTCCAGCAAAACAACTAACGTTAGTTTATGTCATATTGTATTTAACGTTACTACTGGCCTGGGATCAAAACACGTAACGATATTTACAAGGTAATGCGTACTACTATATAAGTAGGACGGGGTTTATGAGATAACGTGTTTACCATGTTGAGACGCGAACTGTAATAAACAAAAGGCACATTTTGCAGGCGAGCGCACGGTGGTTTGTCTGTCCTCCTCCCCCCGCGACCACCATCGCCTGACGCATTACTGACCGTTAAGTCGGATGCTGAATTGTCGTCTTTTCTTGTCGTGCTCCACTCGGAGAGGAGTGCTGATGTCCAGGACGCTCATCTGTGCAGCCTGGGCCATAACGACTGTGGGTCTGCTGTCTGGGGGAGCTGTGTGTCAGTGAGCCACGGCTGATCCGACCGCAATGAGAGGCGCATTCATGCCTCGCCGAAGCGAAGACGAGCATCTGATCCTGCGAAAACACACCGTCCGCGAAAATCAGCTGTGAAGTCACGTGCTCGCCGTCGACCAATCAGGACACGCGCGTTATTTTGACACGCGCGGTCTCTTTGAAAAGAGCTAGCTGCGCGGCCGCCAGGTGGAGATACATGTTTGCTGTTCAGTTTTTCTTTATTAGCGATCTTTCATAAGGCCATTTGGGAGCTTATTATATAAACGAGTACAATAGAGTACAAAGGTATTTTAGAGCAAAATATTGAAGTTTTTATATTATTGTCCACTGCCTGAACTAAATAAAAATGTGTGACCCTGGACCATAAAACCAGTCATAATTATCAATGGTATATTTAGCAATAGCCAAAAATACACTGCATGGTTCAAAATGATCGATTTTTCTTTTATGCCAAAATCCTTAGGATATTAAATTAAGCTCGTGATAAGATGTTTTGTAAATGTCAAATATCAAAACTTATTTTTTTGATTAGTAATATATGTATTGCTAAGAACTTCATTTGGACAACTTTAAAGGTGATTTTATCAATATTATAATTTTTGCACCCTCAGATTCCAGATTTTCCAATAGTTGTATCTCGATATTGTCCTGTCCTAACAAACCATACATCAATGAAAGCTTATTTATTCAGCTTTCAGATATATACATCTCAATTTCGGAAAAATGACACTTATGACTGATTTTATGGTCCAGGGTCAGATTGATATAGTGATGTATTTAGTTCATTTCGTTTTAGCTGTACTTTTAGCCTTAAACAGGACTAATATGATTTATATACATGCTCATTTAAAATGAAATAATCAATAAGTTAAATCTCTCTCTCTCTCTAAGATGTTGTGATGATGTTTTGCATCAAAACTCACACGGAGGACAACATTTTTTATTAGCTTTTATTCGGTCCTGAATCCAAATGTGCGAGTAAATCTCTTTTTGTACGGACAGAGAGACAGTGTTTCACTGTTTCATGCGTTGTGAGAGACTGAGATCTGTTTACAATGATTGTTATTTTTGGATTTAAGTACTGTAAAAACAAAGAGGAAAGGATGCTTGTTAAACTTTTGGACTAGCAAAAATGGCGATGTATATTAGTAGAAGGTACAAAATCCTCTATATTACAAACTGACAAGTTGAACTGGTTTTTAAAGGGCATATAAAAGCAAGGGTAAGGTATAGGTTTATTTTTATCTATGAAGGAGGTGGATAAGTCTGAAGACATTTGAAGGGCAGAAAATGTGTTGTTTTAGGTTGAAAATGATGTATTGTCTTTTGCTGAGGTGTTTAAATAGAATTTTGTATTGAATAAAAGTGTTATACATCTCTCTCTATTCATATAGATATTTTTTATGATTCCCAAGTTTTCTTTGTGGTGGTTAAAACAGGATTTTCCCACAGCTTTTTTGTGTGTCAGATTCTGTACAAAGTGCTACACAAGCCAACATGACTTCAGTTGATTCTGGAATTTGATCTCTGTGTCTATAGATATCCTGAAAACCATGTAAATCACATGAACAGCTGCTGAGGTGTGGGGTCAAAACATACACAGGGTTGAGTAAATGGCTTTATATCCATGCTGGTGAGGTTCAGAGATTTCAGATCCATCGTCTCACATCCAAAGTTCACAGACTTTGCAAAAGAGAAAGGAACAAACACAAATTCTTCAAATCACAGGTTATAAAATACAGCACATCCTGCCAACAGAGGATGGGTTCAAGTTTAATAAAAACCATAGCATACAATACACACAGTATTTCAATGGCAAATACTAAATATTGAAATATATTTCTTATTAATAAGATGATCATTTTAGCGAATCACTTTAACATATTTCACATAAATAATCACCTATAGCACCTCTCAGATTTGCATCTTTAAAACAAAAAAAAGAACAATGTACAATATTTGATTTATGTGTAAATGACAGTACAATACAAAAATTGGTCCTAAGCATGATAATACAAATAATGCTTTTAGGGAAAGACACCACAGGCCAGTCTTAGTGTTAATGCCATCAGATAAAAAAAGCCTAAGAGGCTCAATCATACATACACACACAATTTAATTCTCGTATGGATGTGTCTGTGTATTTAAATGTAAGTTTATAGCTGTGTTATTTCAACTGTACGAATGAATCTTATTAAAAGACCCTTAACATTTCCAAGACCCAACTAAGTTGATACATATTTGTTAAAACCAATAGAAAGTAGTTTGGAATGTACTCTAGAAAGCCCTACGCATTATTAGGGCCTAGGTGTATGTATATATTTAGGGCCTCTCTAATATCTTCTTCAGGGTGTTGATGACATCCTCTCCGCTGTTCCAGGGCACCACACTGGCCTTGAACTCTCCAGGTTTGGCTTCCTCCATTTCTTGGATGAGTTTGTGCATGGGAAAGTCCCGGCGCGGGAATGCTATATCGCCCGGTGACAGTGTGATTGATGGACAAAAGTCATTGGCCCCATCGCCCACGTACAACACCTTCTGGTACGGGCGTCCGCCCCTCTCTCGCACACGCTGGTCCACGTACTGCCTCACCACCACCGCTTTGCACATGTTCGCCGGGCATCGCAGGCACTCATGAGAGTGGAAGGGGCGAAGCTGCAGCTGTCCTTTACCATCAAAGTGAGCTGGGTTGGTGAAAATGTGCAGAAACAGCGGGTGGAAGCCCAGGTGCTTCAGCCACGTCTCGATGAAGACTGAGTTGGCGTCTGAAACACAAATGACTTCAAAGTCCCTTGAAGGGTGGGAGAGCAGGAAATGCATCAAAGTGGGGATGCCTGGGCAGGGAGGGAGTTTCTCCACTGTGCCTCGAATAGCTGCCGGGGTGACGCCCTTTTCGGCGAGGTAGGCCAGCATGCGCTGCATGTACTCATTGTAGCAGCCGGGACGGTAGGTGTCCTTCAACCAGCCGGGCAGGACTCCACCAGGCGCCACAGTAACCATAGCGTCATCGCTGCACTCGTCCACCAGGGTCTCATCAAAGTCAAAGAATATAAGGAAACGCCTGTCGTTAGGGGGCGGAGCCTGAGCTCTGCTGCTGTGTTGGTGGGGCTCCTCCTCTCCACTAGGAGGATGGGGTGGAGAAACACAGCAGTTGAAGACGGAGTCCCGCATCATGGATGGGAGGGAAGAACAGCACAGATGTCTTTTACGTCTCTGACTCTTTTTGCTCGTCCACTGCAAATGAAAAGAGCAATCCAGTTATGCCAGAAATTCAAGCAGACAAAAGAAAAAAAGAGAAAACAAAGAAAATTAAATAAGATAAATAAGCAGAATGCGGTAGCAGAAGAAACAACAAGACATTGAACCAGTTAAGTAAATAAAACTTTTGCCCTAATATTAAACAATATATAATATTTACAAAGTCTCTGTCAGCTCATTGCAGTCTCGTGCATGCTCCTTCCATTTAAAAAAACAATGTCCCCCAGATACAGAGACAAGGTGAAATATTTATTTTCTTTAAAAGATAAGGCATCTTATAGTTGTGTTCTTCTTGAATGTACTATATTTAATTTATATAAAACATTGATTTATTGTCTGAGGACTGAGTTTTTATTAAGTGGTAATCTCATAAATAAAACTAAAACAATTAAATTATTAATTTGTGTTAAGAGCATTAGTTATCATCTCTGAATCATTTTAACAACTGATATCAGGTTGTGGGACGTATTGTGCCTCATGTCAATCAATATCAGTAAATCGATTCACAGAAGTAGTTTTTAACTTTTAGACGTTCAACTAAACTTATGATGATGTAACTCACCTTTTTTCACCTTAAGCTCGCTGCTGGACAGTGTGAACCTACAACAGAAGAATACAGAGAAATATGACTTTACATTTACCAAACTACAGCCTGCTCAGCGAGAACAGTCTCGTTAACAGCGAAATGTGCTGTTAAACGATATAGCCGACTGTAACACGTTATTGTTTTACGTCTCGTAATCAAAAGCAGTTACGCAGCGTTTCTCTATGACCTTGGTTTTACTTTACATGCATTACAGAACAGATGATGCAACAGAGACACCTGGCTTTTCCTGCTCTTCGATACTCGGCAAGGTACAGTTTTAAAGTTAAGCAGAATGATCCCATTTCTAATTAATTTCAAATATGCGCAACAGAATGTAGAGGCCTAGAAATCCCACATCATACAAACAGACAGCGCGTGGGATAATTGTCAGGTAAAACAGCAGAATAGCCTACCTTGAGCAGGACGTCCAGTTTAGATGCTCATCACCACCGATCGCTGAGTGCTGGAGGTTTATGGTCCGAGCCTGTCTTATGGAGCCGCGGTGACGCGCATCGGACGGGCCCCGCCTCTCATCCATCACCGCATCCATCACCCTCGGCGGTGCGCTACAGAACAGCACGGATTATCTACTGCTAAAGTACACAAGGAACGCTACTGATTAAATAAAGGTTAACAGATCGGTCACATTCAGTACTTCCATACGAGCGTGAGAATGGGAGGGGGGTGTTTAAAACACTTTTTTTTATTTGCACTTTGTTGCATAAGCATATTTACACATCACTTGCGTTAATAAAAATATACTAGCCTACAAAAGCACATTAAACAATTACGGCCAAGTGTGCCGCTAGAGCAGTCGGCAATTCATTGGACGGTTCATCAAACAAACATACAAATAAAGAAATGCACATTCTGGTATTATTTATGACTAAATTAAAACTGATAATTTTAAATGGAGTTTAACGGGGGTGTAATTAAAGGTGAGTGCAGTTTGTAGCATACACAGGATCACTAACGTGTACAGACTTGTAAGAACATTCTTATAGTTCCTTCTGTAGAGAAATGCGAATGAAACCTGTTAAAAAAGGCTATTTTGGAAAAGGAGTGGAAAAAGGAACTGGTTTGTCATGATCACCACCCCTAAACAGGCAAGACTTGATAGCCTACTTGATGGATCTATGTTAGCCTATAGGCTTATAGACTACTGTACAGTTAAATTAACTCTTTCAGCAGGTCTATGTTGGACAAAATGAGACTACTGATTTATTCCAAGAGCATCTGGGCATAAGTCAACGCAGTTGCAGATGTAACTCTACACGGATAACGATATCAAATATGTGACATTGTGAAGAACAACACTGTATGCAAATGTCCTTTGTTTCATTTTCATCACCAGAGTTCAGGACACTCTAATCGCATGCTTCACTGATGTATTACTTCAATACACACACTCACACGAGTGTATTTTTATATAAAGCTGACTATATATATATATATATACATAGTTTTCTATATACATTTTTGTTTCACAATTCACATTTAAAAGTGCTTGCCTAATTTTTTTTATCAATGCAAGACTAAAACCAAAGGCACTTGCATATAACTGTATCTAATCTTTACTAAACAAGGTCAAAGGTATAAAGAGATTATACTCATAAAACAGGCACTTTCTAGTCATTAAAATGTCCCACTTCCCCTACTGCTTTTAGTCTCCCGCAAACACAATTGCAAATGCATAAATACACAAATTCAGACAAGTTAGTTGTGCTTGTGGCTAATTCAATTTTACTTCTTTAAAGTTAGCAGAAAGTGTTAAATGAACAATATAAAAAAGGCCCAAGATTAATGCAAATCCATCATGGAGTCTCAAAAACAGGAAAACAATATAAAACAGAACTCAACCAAGGTCAGATGTTTCTGTACCAGACACAACGCTAAAAATAAAACACTGCTGAAGTCGAGAGGGTAGAGAAGTCGAAACAGAGATTTGAGTTAAAACACCTCACACGAATAAACTATATTATGGTCTGCTTATTTTTCTTATCTAGCAAGGTTTTATTAGAAAGTGCATTCCACGAACTGATGGAGAATGGAGAGAATCAGACAAGTAGCCCAAAACACAGAGTAAAAAAGGTATATGATTGACAGCCACCAGAACCAATAAGAGTACTTCTTAGGTGAGGAGGGCGGGGCATAAATGCAACATACAACTTCTTACGGGACAAACTAGATCTCTGACGTATAACAAAAAAATCCAAATTCCCATGCGATTCTCCCCATTTTCCAACAGCCAGCCATCTTTCACATGTCAGACACATGATAAACAATTCTTTGTCAGTTGAGCAAACCTCTTACTTGGCAGTAAAGTGCAGAGGACAGATGTATTTGTCTAATGAAAGAGAACAAAAACAATTCACAATCAATCAGCCGAGTCTGATTGACTCAAGACTTTCAATCACTTTATCTGTGCTGCTCCTAACGTCACTATTTAACATATAAGCAACCATTTTAACATTCACTCACACACTAATCATCTGCATGATAAAGAATCATGTACCAGGAAAAGACAGAGCAACTAAAAAGCAGCGTTTGATACCAGCACCACAGATATAAGACCAGTCAAAGACACACACACACGCGCACGCACGCGCACACACGGACGCATGCCCGCACACACACACACACACGCACGCACACACACACGGACGCACGCACGCACACACACACACACACACCATTCGGCTGAATACATGATTAGAAACAAACCCTTTCTTCATCTTCCAACCCAACACAGACTCTCACAAGCACACAATTCGACATAGAAATCCGATTTCCTTTAAAAAGTCTCACAGAGCATCTACTTTACAAATACAAATATTGGTTAAGTGAGTTAGGTTGTAGAGAACATACAGTAAAACTAATAAATGATCTTGTTTCGCCTTTAATCGCAGTCTTCCTTTGACACATCACAGCATTGGTCGTCCTTAACAGTCTCAACCTCCGACTGAACATGCCGGAGAGCTACAGGCATTACCCAGTAAGCATATTTTTATTTTATTTATTTAATAAAAAAAAGAAAAAAACAAGGAAAGAAAACGCCAATAACTGAATAAAACCACTGACAACCACAATTAGGCAACAGAAACATCTCTGTCATTTAGACTATGCTGAGTTTACTGCTTAAGTGCTGTATACTATGTTTTGTGTAATGACTTGTATATGATTCATTATGTAGAATAGGAAGTATTTTCCAGTTATCAGGAAGACCTGCATTTCTAAAGAGGTTACACTGCATTTTTTGAAATCTAGACCTTTAACCTGTGAACGATTAAACCCGTAGAACCTTTGCAACAGCAGCTGAGTTGATAAAGAGTTAGAAAGAGAACCACGTTTGTGCCACTGAAATCCCAATGGCCCATGGTTTTGATCGTTGTGACGGAGTTTGAAGCGAGGTGAAGTGAATCCGAGTAATGCTTTAAGAAGTTTGCGCTTGTATTCTTGAGATCAGTTCACAGAGATCAGTCCTGTTTGGTCACGAGTGCTAGTGGCAAGTTGGTTTGTAGTATCAGTTCTGTATCTCTCTCTCACACACACACACACACACACACACACACACACACACACACACACACACACACACACACACATCCATACATACATACATAAACATTTCATTGCATTTCACAGAGTTCCAGCTTTCCGATTCCTGTGAGAATTAGATGCATGTGGTCCGTTCTCCAGCAAGCACCTGATTTCACATTAGTGAGTTTGTGTATGAGATACTGTGTTTCAGTGGTGTTGTGGAGCGGCGCCCTGTCGCAGGTACGCATCCTCGTGTGCGCAGTGGTTTATTGGCTCGCTCTTAAACAGGGCGGGGGGAGGGGGCAGGACAGAAGGCTGCACTGAGATCTGCTGAGGGGCGTGGCTCGTCATGGGGGCGTGTCCTGTGTGATGGACAGGAGTGTGAGTGTGAACGGGGTGATGTTGCACGGGCGCCGTCTGCATGTGCAAATGAGAGAAGCCGTGGACGGTGACCACACGTTGTGGTAGGGGCCCCGCCATGGCGGGACTGATCATTACGGGGCCCATGGGCGTTGACTGAGTGGGCTGGGTTGGGCTAGGGGTGTGGCTTGAAGGCGTGTGGCCGGTGAGGTGAATGGGAAGTGCCATGGTGGCAGGCTGAAGAGTCACCGGGCTGGTGACCCGGAAGCACTTCTCTCGGTGCGCCTTGAGCATGTTGGAAAAGCGGAAACGCTGGCCGCAGATTTCACAAGGGTACGGCTTTTCCCCCGTGTGTGTGCGCCGGTGTCGCTTCATGTTGGGCCGACTGGTAAAACTCTTCCCACAGATCTCACAGATGAACGGCTTCTCACCTGAAGAGAAAGATGGGAGAGAGAAATGAGATCTTGTTTCCGTCACTGGAAAAAAGCTACATGGGCAGCTGGACTTAAACATGTGTTGTGTGATGTTATTACAGAGAACTTCTGGGAGTGTTTAACCACAAGAGTTTAAATGCGTCTGCTACAAGGTTAGACTTGAAGAACCAGCTGAAGGATATGGGAAAAGAAAGAAAGACTCTAAAATTAAACATATAGAACTAATACACTACAATACAAATCTTTAAAAAAGGAAAACAAGGGCAAAAATTATTCAAGTCTGAAGTCTTTAGAATGGTTCAAAGGAATAGTTCACCCAATTTTTGTCCTCTTAGTTTACTCACCCTCATGTCGTTCCAAACTTGTATAAGTTTCCTTCTTATGTTGAACATAAAAGGAGATATTTTGAAAAACTAAACAGTTGCTGGTCCCCATCAACTTCAGTAGGAAAAGAAATACTATGGAAGTCAATGGGAACCATCAACTGTTTGATTACCAGCGTTCTTCAAAATATTCTTATTTTATGTTGAACATGAGGACAATGAGGACATACAACATGAGGACAATGAGGACATACAACATAAGGACAATGGGGACATACAACATGAGGACAATGAGGACATGCAACATGAGGACAATGATGGGCAATTTTGATGAGAAATAGTTTTTAGGGTGAACTATCCCTTCAAGGCTTCTCAACAACACTAAATGAACCTTTTTGAACAGAACTGTTCTACTCTTGTAGTATAAACCTTTTTTTAGCATTAAACAAACATCTTAAAATATTTTACAACTGCTTTTAATTGAAATGTTTTCGGCATACAAAAAAAAAAAATACTTACAATAACCATATTTTAATTTAGTAAATGGGTTTATGATCTTTTATTAAACAATGCTCCAACACATTTTCAACATGTTTACGTTGGTCTGGGGAAAGTTTTAAAAGTTTATTTTTCTCACACACACTTCAGAATAAACGGATTCATCAACGGGGGTCATATAGACTAAAGCTATGTTTGTTTTGTGTAATTGAACATAAAAACTTTAAGGGACCCATACACTTGCATTATATTATATGGCTTATATTTCTAAATATCTCAGTTTGTGTTGCACAGAATAAAGTAAAATTGTTGTGAAATGTTCTGCTTGAAAAGTGTGCTTGCTGCAAATTTCATTTGAATTGTTATTTTTTTATCTAAAGCAACAGCATTTAGATATACTTAAGTGTGTCCAAATGTTTTTTGGGGCCACTGTAAATTAGAATAATATTTTTTATAGTAAAACTCCCAAATTTGTGTGAAAAATAACAAAATATACAATCTCTTAATTCACCATGGGGTCAACTCACCTGTGTGCGTCTTCATGTGCTCGTCGAAATACTGTTTCATGTTAAAGTCTTTGCCACACCACTGGCACATAAACTGCTTATGTCCTATATGGATGCTCATATGAGACCGCAGCTGGTATTTGTACTGGAACCTCTCGTCGCAGTTCTACACACACACACACACACACACACACACAGAAATAGACAGCGTGTGGGTGGATGCTGTTTCAGCCTCACTTCAAATCAGGGCCAGACTGAAGCAATCCCAACTTTGTAATACAAGCATAATAACCTGTCATTACGGTTCATAAGCCTGTCATTGACATACTATTTATAGGAATCAGGCCAATCCCACTCATTCAGACTCTCTCACTCTGCACCCTTAAGTCAAACCAATGAGCCCCACCCTGACCACCCTCACAGAGCGTTAACCCCCGATGCTCTTCTAAGGAAAAGATGCCCCGACGAACAGCTGAGGGAAAGACCAAAAGAGAAGATTAGAGATGCAAAACGAATCTGCACAGTGTGAATGGACTCTGACACTGGTCTTATCAGTGATGACGAGACGAGTTTCCACTGACAAGCAGTTCAGCCATCCACACTAGAGCTGCTTTCCACTTAAATATTTGCAAAAATTTTATTACATTTGAATTCTAATAACAATTTCAGTTAGAAGGAAAAAGTCAGTGAACACGGTTTATAAAGCAACAGTCCACAAGAGGGCGCCATAAATATAAATCAAACAACGAATCATTGTTTGAAGAAAACTGTTAAATTGACGAGTTAAAAAATATTCTTTAAATTTAGTCTAGATTTTGTGACACCATATTCATTGTGAAGAATATATCATTCATCTGGTCTCCATTGATGTCCTTAGCTGTGTATTTAATCAGTGAACCACCGCTGAAATACATGGGAATGTTAACAGACAGTTTTCTATCCTAACACTGGTTAGGGCAGTGTCGCTAAAAAAGGCATTCATGCTGAAATAACTGATATTTTCAATGCTAAAGGGAAAATGGTTGCTTAAAAAAAATCTTACACACACATGCACACAGAGGTTTGGTTACTGACTGACACACAGCACTTTCAGAATAGCTCTAGTCCAATGGCAACACTGCTGACAAATGAGCCAAAAGACGTCAGCAAACAAATGTAACAAACAAAATGCTATGAACAGTAATAAGCAAATCTTTATTCACTCCCTTATTCAAATATACAGAAATACCGTGTTGTTTGTGCATGTCAACCTCCTGCCGTGGATGTGGCATCTTACAGCATTTGCCAAAAACTAAATAAAGCTGTAAATATGGACTGCCTGGAAACGCACACATTTTGAATATAATTATTATTTTAATATTGTTTGCTTAATGGTCTATGACTTTCGGAATGTATTTTAGAGTTTTCACATTAATAAAGAGTTACTGATGTTTAAAACTACAGAAAACATTAAAATCCACAAATAAATGGGGGTTCAATTTGGGGAAACCATGGCACCAACAGAGGGGATGTAAATACTGTACCACATTCAACTGGTTAGACATGTGCCAATTTAAGGGACAGGAGGACTTTCCACAGGAGGAAAAGGGGTTTATGTGGAGCAGTGGTTTGTAACCGGTTTTGGTTCAGGCTCCAGACTTTACACGGGACATCACACAAGGATTCAACCTGTACCAACCTTGTAACCAGTGTTATATCTTTCCTTTACCTCGTGTAATCAGTTTTTATTATTTTATAGTTTTGTAATTTATGGTTTCTAGGACAAGCACGTCACTTAATCAGTCTATATGTCTATTAACATTAACACATCCCAAATGCATGATTTTATGTAATTTGCATTGAGTTTCCCTTCTCTCAGTCGCAATATCAAACCAGACCACTTGCGTATTGTGTCATATAATGTGTTCATACCTCACAACGGAAGGGCTTCTCTCCTGAATGCTGAAGCGAATGCACTTTCAGTGACATGCTGCGCTTAAAAGACTTTCCACAGGTTTCACAGGTAAACGGCATGTCCTTTGTGTGAGCTAGAGACAAACAGAAGACCTGCTGTAATAGGCATGCAAATGTTTGGTATGCATTTTGTGGATGTATAGATTTAAAAAGATTTCATGATATGGTTTAAAGGTTTCACTCGTGCAGTGCTGAAGTGTGTCTGTGCACATTTACTGTACGTACCGACCATGTGCTTACGGACATGAGCCATGGTGTAGAATTTCTTCTCACAAATCTCACAGGAAAATTTCTTCTCGGCAAAGCCATGGACAATCTTAATATGCTCGTGGAGGGACCACAGCTTCTTAAAGGACTTACTACATGACACACACTGGGGCACAAAAACAGAGACACACTGTTATAAAATACAAAAATAACATATTTAGTGGTATATCTACTACTCTCAGACTCTCAGAGTCCCAATGGCCCACGAAACATGAATGAAGTCGCCCTCTGCTGGTCAGGACCGATTTTAATACAATTCTAACTTTTAATGCATTTCAGATCTAAGATGTAGGCCTCAGTTATCAATTTATTTGAGAAATATCTCAGTTGGCTGATATTGGACATTTAATTGTTCCTGTGGCTCAGTGGTAGAGCATTGTGTTAGCAGTGCAAAAGGTTGTGGGTTCATTTCCCAGGGAACACACATACTGATAAAACATGTATAGCCTGAATGCACTGTAAGTCGCTTTGGATAAAAGCGTCTGCTAAATGCATAAATGTAAATGTAAATGCACGCTAGTTTCTCAAATTTTTACCTTTGCCATCACCAAACAAATACCTTTGGCACTGAAAACATGAACCATTTAATAAGAACACTGCTAAATGTAATCTTTAGCAAATTAATATAAAAATAATTTAATAATACAAAATAATACAAACATTAACACTGTGAAATATTATTACAATCGGAAAACATACATTTATTCTTGTGATGACAACTCTGAAATTTAAGCATTTAAAAAAAAAAGCAAACAATAATTAACAAAATGTGTTGGACTATCTTGTAGCAGTACCATGACACACTCTGACCCTCACAGCCTCATTTCCAATTGAGTCACATTAAAGGGGTCATGAACTGAGCGTTGTACTATAAAAACATCCTGTAAGTTTCAGAACTCAAATCTTTGTTGTTAGTATAAAAACAGCGTATATCGAAGCCAATCTGCCAAAACGACAGCTTGTGGAATGTTCTACTCTATGATGTGATAGTGTGGATAAGCCCCGCCTCCACAGAAAATCATCAACGCCTGCTTCTACATGGCTGCTTGTTTAGCCCCGCCCACCGATTCACGCATGTAGCGTTTACGAGAGGCGTACACAGGTCTACGCAGAAGCCAAAGATAACATTTATTTGATGGATTTTATTTTGAACAAAGTTCCACACTCATCAGTACGAGCTTTCGTTCACTTTATTTTACCGTGGATTTGTTTACAAACAAGGAACAATTCAACATAGGATTTTCAGAAAGACTGAAACTAAAAGACGATGCAGTGCCGACTATACTGAATCAACAGTAATGTCGCAACACACAAGTGTGAGTAACTGTTTTCATTACGTGATCACTATTACTTAGTCTGATATTAAAGATCGTTTAACATGTATCGAGTTATTTATGCTTTTTGACCTAAATCACAGCAGCGTCCATCTATGACTAATGTATGCTGTCAAGCACAACACAATTAAATTCAATACACAACTATTAGCCAATCACAGCAGTGGGTGTTTACTTCAGAGTCTACCTATTCAAACAGCGTTCTGATGAGGGGGGTTAAAAACAGGACCGAAAATAGATCACTACTTTTAAATGATTGTTTTTGATGTAAATATCTTGATAACATTATAGAGAACAGTACAAAATAATAAAAAGGCAGTTTTTTGACCCCTTTAAATATGTCCTCTACTTGGACTAATGTCTATTAACAACACATGTACTTCAAGCATGTGGCTTTTCAATATAAGTTTGGGAAGATGCTCTCACCTGGATGTTCTTCTCGCAGTCTGTCTGCTGGTGAAGAGCCAGTTCACTCTCCAGCACGAACTTCTTCCCGCACTTTTCGCAGATCTGCATGCGTCTGTGCGTCACATTCATGTGCTTCTCCAGGTACCAGCGGGTGTTGAACACACGTGGACATTTTTCACACGCTAGCGTCTCTTTCTCCTCACCCTCTCCCTTGGCCCCTCGTCCTGTTCCCGCGACTGTCGCTCCTGAGGTGGAGGAGGCAGAGCTTTTGGACTCCTTGGCAGGTCTACGCTTTTGGGGCGGGCCCTCTGCATTCTTCCTCCGCCCCCTGGTCGTAACGCCGGCAGTCGCAGTGGTTAAGCTCCCAGTTGATGAAGCAGCTACGCGGCGACTCTTTCGGGGTGGCGGAGCAGCGGCTCGACCCCTGTGCATCCGTTGCGCTCTTGTTCGCCGATTGTTGTTTTCCTCTTCCTCATCATCTTGATCCTCCTCATCAAGATCCTCCTCTGCGCTATAGTCATCTTCAATGCTGTCATCTTCCTCCTCCTCCTCTTCATCATCATCTTCCTCCTCCTCCTCACTATTGCTCTTGTCGTCTCCTGCGGTGTTTGCATTTGCCGCGTCGTCTCCTTTGGACACGTGCAGGGTCTGGTTATTGAGGTTAACCTCTACAATGATCTGTCCTCGTTTGAATTCGTCCTCCGCCCCGGCTCCCTCTTCGGCTTCAGAATCTTCAGACGTCCCACAGTTTCCGCTCTTCGTCTCAGCTGCTCCGGACTCTTCCCGGTAAAACAGTTGAGTCTGGGCAGGATGGGGATTTAGGTCTGAGGGCATCTGTGACTCGGGCCTAGTAGCCATCGTGTTGTCAATGACCAAAGAGTACGGCTTGGCCGCAGCTTCTCGCTTGTACAGCTTTGCTGACAGCTCGGCATCAGGAGCAGAGGTGTTGTGGAAGTACGTTTGGGAGGGTTGAGTCATTTGCCCCTCCTCTTGAGACATCGTCTCCAGGCCGGACACCTCCTCCTTCAGTGTCTGGCAGGACTTCATCAGCAGCCGATTGCTCGGTTAAATCAGAGTGTTTTGCTCTTTATGTTTGAGAATAACCAGTGTTTCCGGTCAAGGGCGATACAGGAGGCACTGTACCCCTCCTCTCGAATTACTGAGAGGAGGGCAAGAGTGCGTAAAGGAGGAGAGATGAGGAGAGACACCTTAGCCTAGCCCAAACCGAGCCTCCATTACCTTCACTAGGGCATGAAATGGAAAGAAAATGGTTTGAGAAAAGGTTGACAACGAAAATGAATAAGACAAATGTTTTAGGGCTGCATTATTAATTTAACTAAATGCGAAGTTGCAATATGGCTTAGTGTGATTATCAAATTACAAAGAGTGTGATTTAGCTGAATGAATAAATGCACTGCATTTTTCAGAGTGAAGCGCAGCACTGCGTTCTTTTACACACGAGCAGCTCATGATCTGGTGTTTTCAGTGTCTGAAGGGCTTTCCACACAGACTCTGGCTACAAACGAATATCTACTGCGCAGACTCTGGCTACAAACGAATATCTACTGAGCAGACTCTGGCTCCAAACTAATCTCTACTGCGCAGACTCTGGCTACAAACGAATATCTACTGAGCAGACTCTGGCTCCAAACGAATATCTACTGCGCAGACTCGGGCTCTAAACGAATATCTACTGAGCAGACTCTGGCTCCAAACGAATCTCTACTGCGCAGACTCTGGCTACAAACTAATCTCTACTGAGCAGACTCTGGCTCCAAACGAATATCTACTGCGCAGACTCGGGCTCTAAACGAATCTCTACTGCGCAGACTCGGGCTCCAAACTAATCTCTACTGCGCAGACTCGGGCTCCAAACGAATCTCTACTGCGCAGACTCAGGCTCCAAACTAACCTCTACTGCGCAGACTATGGCTACAAACGAATCTCTACTGCGCAGACTCAGGCTCCAAACTAACCTCTACTGCGCAGACTCAGGCTCCAAACTAACCTCTACTGCGCAGACTCAGGCTCCAAACTAACCTCTACTGCGCAGACTCAGGCTCCAAACGAATCTCTACTGCGCAGACTCAGGCTCCAAACGAATCTCTACTGCGCAGACTCTGGCTACAAACGAATATCTACTGTGCAGACTCTGGCTACAAACGAATATCTACTGAGCAGACTCTGGCTCCAAACGAATATCTACTGCGTAGACTCGGGCTCCAAACAAATATCTACTGCGCAGACTCTGGCTACAAACAAATATCTACTGAGCAGACTCTGGCTCCAAACGAATATCTACTGCGCAGACTCTGGCTACAAACGAATATCTACTGAGCAGACTCTGGCTCCAAACGAATATCTACTGCGCAGACTCTGGCTACAAACAAATATCTACTGAGCAGACTCTGGCTCCAAACGAATATCTACTGCGCAGACTCTGGCTACAAACGAATATCTACTGCGCAGACTCTGGCTACAAACGAATATCTACTGAGCAGACTCTGGCTCCAAACGAATATCTACTGCGCAGACTCGGGCTCCAAACTAATCTCTACTGCGCAGACTCGGGCTCCAAACTAATCTCTACTGCGCAGACTCGGGCTCCAAACTAATCTCTACTGCGCAGACTCAGGCTCCAAACGAATCTCTACTGCGCAGACTCAGGCTCCAAACGAATCTCTACTACGCAGACTCAGGCTCCAAACGAATCTCTACTGCGCAGACTCTGGCTCCAAACGAATCTCTACTGCGCAGACTCGGGCTCCAAACGAATATCTACTGCGTAGACTCAGGCTCCAAACAAATCTCTACTGCGCAGATCAGGCTCCAAACGAATATCTACTGCGTAGACTCTGGCTCCAAACGAATATCTACTGCGTAGACTCAGGCTCCAAACGAATCTCTACTGCGCAGACTCTGGCTCCAAACGAATCTCTACTGCGCAGACTCGGGCTCCAAACGAATATCTACTGCGTAGACTCAGGCTCCAAACAAATCTCTACTGCGCAGACTCGGGCTCCAAACGAATATCTACTGCGTAGACTCAGGCTCCAAACTAATCTCTACTGCGTAGACTCAGGCTCCAAACGAATCTCTACTGCGCAGACTCAGGCTCCAAACGAATCTCTACTGTGCAGACTCAGGCTCCAAACGAATCTCTACTGCGCAGACTCTGGCTCCAAACAAATCTCTACTGCGCAGACTCTGGCTCCAAACGAATCTCTACTGCGCAGACTCGGGCTCCAAACGAATATCTACTGCGCAGACTCAGGCTCCAAACAAATCTCTACTGCGCAGACTCGGGCTCCAAACGAATATCTACTGCGTAGACTCAGGCTCCAAACTAATCTCTACTGCGCAGATTCAGGCTCCAAATGACGTAATTTACTCAAGATGGCAACGGCCATACTGAGATATATTCGCTTCACTTTTCTACAGTGGAAGGAAGAGATACGTCATCCATCTTTTTTACAGTCTATGTCAAAAACACAGACCAGGAAGAAGCAGAAACGAGCGATCTCATAAGTATATGCATATGAAAAATAATGCGATCATCAACACTAACCACATATAAATTAAAACTGCCTTATGTTACAAAACGAAATGTCGATCCAGGAAATGTTAAAGGCCTGTGCAAGCTTTGGGAGTGCTGATGGAAGCCATCTACTGTATCTTTGCTTTGAAAATCTTACTGAATATGATCCAGATGTAGTATTTGATAAAAAAGTAATCCTCAGCTTTTTACTCAAAATGTTGCTTTTTTAATGAAACCTACTTACATTCAAGCAAAAATTACAATTCTGTCATTAATTACTCTTAAAAAAATAAAATAAAAAAAATTCTTCACAATTTCTTCTCTTCTGTGTCAGTGTTCAACACGCGTTCACGACAGTAACATGACGTGTGTGTGCATTCCTCTGCTTGGAAACAAGACGCAGCACATCCGGTTTCTACGGCAGAACACCGGCTCCTGCATCAGCAGCTCCACACGCATGCGTGGTTCTCTCGTGAATGCGTGTCGTAGACTGACAGGGAAGAGAACAATTTGTTGATTAAAGTTGTTATTTTTGTTTTCTATATGCACAAAAAGTATTCTTGCAGCTTCATAAAATTACGGTTGAACCACTGATTCTACTTGGACTATTTTAATGATGTTCTTTCTACCTTTCTGGGCCTTGAACGTGATTCATTGCATTGCATTGATGGATTTCATCAAAAATATCTTAATTTGTGTTCCAAAGATGAACGAAGGTAAGGGTTTGGAACGACATGACGGTGAGTAATTAATAACAGAATTTCCATTTTTGGATGAACTATCCCTTTAAATACTATAAATCTGAATTTTTTTACAACAGGAGTATTTGTTTTGTTTATATTAATTTAATAAAAAATAACACTAAAGAAAAAAATCATAATAATAATTATTGTTACTATAGTTTTTTTAATGGTCACATTGATATATTATGAAATTTTTGTCTACAAATTGAACAGCCTTAAAAACAAGCACAGCAAACCTTTAGCCAACTCATGTAGTCTTAAAAGTACTCACATCCAAATAAAACTCGTCTTGGCTTTAGATGCAAACGTCAGTCTCTCAACAGCATCTCGGTTTCACTTGGAAAGACAATAGCGGCACCTCATCTGCAAATCTCTGCTGATTCAGACACAAAAGCCGCCTCCTCTCTGTCAGTGATGCCGTTAAACTCAGCGCTTAAATCTCGCAGTGATTACCAGCTGCTCCGAATCAACACCCTGCAGCCAGATGTTCCCTGAAAGAGAGCAAGAAACAACGTGAAAGGTCGCTGAAGGAATGAAAGAAAATTGAAAGCAATTATATCAGGTGTCAACCAAGACATCACATTTAATTCAGTACATCAAAGCAGGTAAATGAACCACAACTACCATTGAAACAAGAGAAGTGTGTCATCAAACACAGATATTCAAGAACGAGTACAACAGCGCTCCATACCTCAACAACACCTCTGAAATTATAAATCAAAGCAATGATTGTTACCTGGTAAAACCTTCTGTTCTCCTAAGCAGGTGCCACACATCCTTTAAATGCACGTGTGTGTGTGTGTGTGTGTGAGAAAGAAGCAAACAAGTGAATAAGAAAGAAGAAACGAAACTGAAACCTGGTTAAGGTGTAGACATCTAGAATCTCACTACTAATCAGATACACACACCAAACCGCAACCGTTTCGTTTTTCAGTGTAAGTGTGTGTGAGCAGCTCAAAATTAAACCACAAGAAGTTATGTACAGAAAACACACTCACACAATGGGGAAGAAAACCTCACATATTTTAATATTCTGTACATATCTTTGTTAATATTGACAAATACTGAACAGTCTCACACACTTCATTACTGCCACCTAACATGTTACATCAAGCAACTCGCCCCGTGCTTTAGCAGCCAGCACGAGTGTTGCCATGTGGTGCTGGCTGAAGTGTTGCGTATTTATCTAGTAGGCCTGTAGTGATTATTTAATCTCATCATGAATGTTTAACTGAGATTATTGTGCACTTTTAACTTCCAGTCCTATACTCCAATCCAACAGTTTGAGATATATTGAAGCACAAATTTGCATTTTTATGCTTCTATTTCTGGTGCAGTAGTGCATAACAAGGATGCATGAAAGTGAATATTTTAGGACCGATATATGAAACTATTGCATAAAATAACTATATTATATTCCGCTTTAAAACAGACTCATTTGCACCTCGATCAATCAGTATTTTCACTGCCTTG
Organism: Oxygymnocypris stewartii; assembly: GCA_003573665.1. Classification (NCBI taxonomy): domain Eukaryota; kingdom Metazoa; phylum Chordata; class Actinopteri; order Cypriniformes; family Cyprinidae; genus Oxygymnocypris; species Oxygymnocypris stewartii. The sequence continues at coordinate 390,554 of QVTF01022561.1, forward strand.
GAGATTGTCATTTCTAACATGTCATGGCTTTGATATGATGCAATGCAGTCTAAATGTCAATACCACTGTATGCTGTGAATATGACATTCAGATGGCTGCTATATTGCAGATGCATAGATATATAATAGGAGTATATAATATATAAATTATATTTTTTTACTTGAAAAAAATTACCATTACCATGTCTCTCATATACTGTACACTTAGAGATTTGAACAAACACCTATAAAAAAAAATATATAAATAATTATACAAATTTCAATTTGTAAATATATAATTATAAAAATATATGTAAATAAATATAACTTACTAAATATAACTGAACAAAAAAATGATTACATCCAATCAACTAAGTGATTGAGCTATTTGTCTTTGATCTGTAAGGCATTCACTCAACAGAGAGACGGATTCAAACGAAAATCAAGACAGTTGAACCAAAACGAGACCACAGGTTTCAGTGTGAGTGATTTGAAACGAGTGTGGGGAGGGAGTGTGTGCACTCAAGGAATGATTTTACCTTATCAATGGCTTTATATGCCCCCTATATATGCCAATATATGACTATAGGCTAAGAAATCAGACATCAGAGGGACCCTGTTAATCCACCAAGATAAAAAAAACACGACTCCACTTTAAATGCTGAGTCATCACGATCAAAACAACACCACCTAAACGGCAGCCACAAACAGGAAAAATAGCTCTGTTTTTGTGTTTTACTCTTAACGGCTTCGACCATGACTTCCTGGCTCCCTGTGAACATCTCTGTTCTGTTCGAGTGCATGTGTGCCAGTCATCGTCTGCGTGAGCTAAACAAATATTTATGTGAATCATGCATAGCTCTTCAGAACAATACTGCATTGTAAAGCACTGGCTGAGCACAACATGCATTACATTATAAAATCTAAAGCCTCGTGACTACTAAGATAATTACCGTCTAGTCAGTTTGCCGCATGCTGCATCTGTGAAGAGACCAACAGCGTGACTCACATTAATCCACCTCTTTAAGCCATGGTGGGAGAATATAACTACAATTGTTCAAAGAATTTCATTTGAGTCAGCTATGTTTTTTTGGTAAAATGTCTGACAAACTATCTGAGAGCTGCACGGTTGCAAAAGTCAAATTTTATATTGAGAAAGTTACAGACATTTTCACGTGTAGCAAACCCTTTGATTCATGAAGGTATGTGTGAGCATCTAGAAAAGAGTTAATTCTATCCCGTGGCAACAGGAAAAGGTGTGTGACACAGCGTACGCATACATACAGTGAGCTATACTGTGAATGTATGCAATGCTTGTAAGGTCATGACTATCACGTGTCTGAGGGTGCGAAGCATCGTTTGAATGATGAAAAGCGGAAAAAGTAACAGTTAGGGCGGTTAAAACAGAAAGGATAACGTTTAACGTATACAGTTCACCTTTGAGTCACCTTTAGGACAGATGAGGCTACACGTTCAAGAGATAGTTAACGCAATAAATTCAAATTCTGACATCATTTAATCAACTTCATGTCATGCTTAACTTGTGTTAAAAATGTTTAATCTATTTTTATACATAAAATGAAATATTTAATGTCAAATGTTGTTATAGACCCCTTTGGTTTTCACTGTACTGACAAAAAAATAAGGGGGGGGGGGTCACAGAAGCAGGGGTGGGCGATATGACCAAATCAAATCACAATTTGAGTAATTTTATTTCATGGAAATGTATATATCATGGTATAATGTTTTTTTTTTTTTTTTAATTATAAGTTTTGATACCATAGAAATGTCATAATTCTTGTCACCAGTCAACATCACAAAAAATAATACTAGCCTAAACTAAAAAAAAATAAACTCAAGCTCACTGAAGACGTGTGAACAGTCAGCGATTAAATAAGAAATTAAATCGCAAGCAATAGGACAAAAACTACAGCAGAGCAAGTAAATAATGCTATAAAGTAATCAAACGTATAAACGCACTGCTTTTTCTTCACTGGGGGAATTAAATGTATATATTTAAAATTACAAAAGTGATGTAGTATTTTTATACATAAAATGAAACATTTAATGTCAAACGTTGTTTAAGACCCTTTTGGTTTTCTCTTTACAAAAAAAATGAAGAGGGGGGGGGGGGGGGGGGGTCACAGAATCGTTGCCTTTTTAAACTTGATTTAGGCCATTAATCAAAATGTCATAATTAAAACTTGTGAAATTATAGATTTCTCTCTGTTAAAGTACGTAAACTTCTCCAATCATTTGGTCCGCTTAAACACTGCTATTTTCTTACAATCGACTGCAAACTCACATTCAGATCTGCCTCCATCCAATCAACAACTGATGCATACAATCAAGTTCCCATCCTTGTAGGAATATTGTATTATTTGTGTAGTCTTCATCTCAGGTAATGCAGCAAACTAACAGCTCAGGAATCGATGTCTTCAGATTTAGATTCAGCATAGATCTATATGATTCCTGCGTGTGTTTTGTTTACAGTAACACAGTGGAGCAAAACCTAGAAAAACAGTTAAGACACAATTCAACTCAGTTTTAAACCTTGTATGGTAACTACTGAGGGTGACATCATTCTCCCAAATCATGCACCTCTCTTGCAGCGACAGTTTATATTGCTGGAACGGCCACACATGCATGCATAAACCTACCCACAGAAATAAAACCATATACACATAAACAAACACCCACACGTATACAATTATACACACACACACACACACACACAAACCCACACAGATACAGCCATATACACACACCTCCACCTTTCTTCCTGTGCGCTTTGAAACTTTCTGAGAATTGGAGAGCGCAGTGTATGTGACCACATGATGGGTGCATAAAGGGTCACACGTCTCAGAGCGTGTGCATTGGAGTCACAGGAAAGTAGCCGGCATATATAACACACATTACTGCGTGTGTATTTCAAAGACTTGCCCGGCACACTTTTCACTGTGTGTAAATTCTGTTGTGTGTTTTAAACAAGATTTAAATCATCACTTAAAATACCAAACGGTGCTCTGCATTCATATTAAACAGACTTGCAAAATTAATTCTTCGCTGAAGACTTCACCCATCAGAAGGACGCCAGAAATGCAGCACCCTGAGGAGCGTGAGAATGTGCAACACGGCGTCTACAACACATCTGAGGAGGAAATGAAGGAAAAAGCTCTACTTATTTACACAAGTAGTTTGCATCTACACATCTGTCGATTTCTGCAGCCACTTACAGCTCTAGAGTTTGCATGCTCTGATGCAATACAGAAGAAGAAAAGCAGAGTGAAACTCGGTGTGAAGACAATATCAATGCTTTCATTTTTCTTGCTTCAAGACCAAAAAGTGCAACTGAAGTTTGCAACGCCTCAGGCCGCTCCTCTCAGCATCGTGAGTAAGTAGGTGGACGATAACGGTGACTAATCCCGGGCTTCCTTGCACATAAAAAAATGCAAGCTGCTTTGATGTGGGTGACAATCACACAATCAAAATCTCTACGACCAATGAAATGACTAATTTTTTAGTTTATATATTCTGATCATATCTCCAAGGACTGAGGAGCAAGCCCCATCTCACCTCGCCCATTCAGCCTTGAATACATTTTTCTCATTCAATCACCAAAACCACTGTAATCTCTTTAATTGACATTGCAGACAAAATAAGCTTTCGTGCTCTGATCTTAAGGGGGATTTAGTGCACAGGAAAAAAAATTGTTGACTTGAGGATTGATTTACGAAGGGTTTAATGACTGAAAGTGAAACTTCCAATTGCTAGTAACTAAAAATGCACAATGTTTAGTTTTTTTTGCTCTTCAATTTTCCCCCGTCTCCAAAATCTCTGACCTTGTGCTGTACTCCAACCGCAGCAGATCACTAAAAATCTGACAAATTATTTAATCACGAGACGTCTGTGAATCCACAATCAGAAGGGGTCGCCGGGTTCTTTGAGTGCTGTTATGCAACTGTATTAACCACAAGCAAGCTGAGTCACTTGATTCTTTTCAGATGCTCTTAAACTAACCCACCAACTGAAGGCCTTTAATACAGCAGGTCACTCTTCAGCAGCCAGGGAGAGCACAGAGAGGATGTCAGAAACGAGCGACATCTTCAAGTCTGAATTAAATGAAAATTAACCCTATTTATAATCTAAATACATGTTATAGATCTTATTATGAATGACTCATCGTGCGTTTTATTTATAAAAAAAAAATCATATTTAATAATTCAGTCTGCTTAAACCCTGCAAGATCACACTCGTCTGTTTTACTTTTTTGAGTGCAACAGTCAACAACTGATGTACAAAACCCAAGTTCCCACCCTACACTTATTCATTAATCCATTAAACTCAAAGGTATGCCACAATACATGCAGTATGTCGCTCCTTCAGATGCATCACTACTTTTCAAAGTGAAGTGCATATTTCTGCAACATCTGCCATTGTTTGGATAAACTAAGCCCGCCACAAATTCACACCATTGTCATGAACATTCATATGTAACAGTGGGTCCCTCCCATTCATTAATTATTGCATAGATTTTGTATTTCTAAGCACAGAAGAGCTTCTCACAAAAGCAGCGTACGCACATTAATTTGTCTATTCTAATGTTAATGAATTTGGAGTATTCAAAGTTAGTCTTTGCATAAAATACAGCCAAGGGCACCTCAGTCGTGGTATTGAGGGTGAAGAGAGTGCTGTAAATTCACTCCCCCCCCCCCACAACTCCTGCGGGGCCGAGACTCGAACTTAAAAATCTTTGGATTACGAGCCCAACTCTCTAACCGTTAGGCCGCGACTTCCCCCAAGCCCTTTATTTTTTGCATGTGTGGTTCCAGTTTTTCATCCAACTATTTTTTTTGAACGTTTAAAATAAAATGTATTATGACCATTATTGGTGAATCATGATATCCTTATTAAAAAAATAAAAATTGTATGCAAATTTTTCTATACAATTTTGTGCATGCACACTAAGTGAATAAAACACGTTTTTAATGGGACAACAGATTTAACACTTTATTCTAGACTGGACTAAAAGGAAGTATTTTAACAAAAAACAACACTTCACCTTTAACAAGTTCAGATTGTTTTTACAGCAGGAGATTCTATATCAAGTCTTTTTGATCATCACATTATAAAGACCTTTATATACAAAATCTTTCATTTTAAGAGGGGATGCATGCATATTATATACTTTAACTTATAAAAATAATAAGTTTAGTAGCATATGAGCCCTGAATAATATTGATATTCCCAAGTTTCTTACACATTGCAGTCTGAATGTGTTAATGATATGTTATGAAGACAGCATTATGAAAATGTCCAGCAGACTAAGTTAAGGTAAAAACAAGGTAGAACAAACGAATACATGTTAAACACGTGATATTTAACTGAAAAGCTTCATGTTTCTGAAACACCTTGGGTGTCATAGGACATTGTGAATTAGCTTTGGAGGGTATCTCTTTGCCTAATAAGTTGGTGAGACTTCATAGCAGCTTGGGAACCGGATAAACCTCACAAAATAATGAACTAATCCAAGCTTTTTGTCTTGTCAGGCACACAAATGCATTACGGCTGTTCCAAACTACGTTTAACAAAGAAAGAGACCAAAATAATAAGAATAAAAAAAGAGGTAAAACATACAGCAACATTTCTTCACCCCTCACTCCTAAAATCAGCGCTAGCAGCTCGAGCTAACGCCGCAGTTTGAGAAGGGCCTAGCGCGCGCAACCACAACACCCACAAACTGCAGCACGTCCACCCCAAAAACGAGGATAAATACTGGCATGCAGCGCGGATGGGCCAGGCTATACTGTCGGGACAGTTAGAAAAGCAGCAAAGGGTGTACGGCAACTCATTGGCAAAGAGTAACTTTTTTGGTAAAGCGATGCAAAGAAAGGGTTAAACCGAAGGAAACATTGGTTGGTCGGGACGGCAGGCGTGCAGGCCGATCGGCTAGCACAGCTAACATCCCCAGTGCATGTACATACAGCTGTGTACAATGGACTCCAGCTACAGCAGGACCTGCTTTTGCTAATTTGTTTCGATTGCAAAAACCTCAACCGAGGTGATTTCAATCGACATGCTTTGCAAAGCGCGTGCAACGACAACACGATTATTCAACGCTGTGGCTCATAGCAAGCTAACATCCTCGTCGTGGACGACTTTCACTTCTTGCACCCCCAAACCGCCCAGATTTATGCTCCTTCAGAGGATTTTCTCTTTCATTTTGACGAGCACTCGCGGTCCGCGAGCAGCTAGTTGCAGGAGACTCTCAATGCATTTGAATGCAAAACAGCATAAGGCAAGAAAACAATAACAATTTTGACGATTCCTGCTCTTTCCGAACAAAAACCGGTGCAACCGGTGAAAATAAGTCGTGTCGTGCATTGACAGCATCGTACCTTGACAGATGTCCGAGGGACGGTTTCTATGCATGCGGGGATAAGCTGTCATCGCTGTAAATAAATGCAAAAGCAGAAATGAACTTGTAGCAAAGACTACTCACCCGAGACACGAGCGCCCTCTCCCTCATACCGTCCACCTCAAGTTGTGTAGCGATCCGATAAAACACAGATCTACAAAACCCGACTCGCTTCAGATAAACTATTCCTCTGCAGACACTGTGAGTTTTGGCGAACAGCGGGAAGTCGCATGTACAAGCGCACAAACTATCACAGATCGCACTGGTTGGCCTCTAGACTAAACGAGCCCACCGCTGCTCCGGTTTACAAGCCATCGCTACGTGGCTGGCCTGGGTCTCGCGCATCAACCTTCCTCCGAGTTCATCCGAGGCGCTCGAGCCGCCGCTGTCTGCACCTGGAGAAAGCGCGCGTAGCGTCGGGGTTCTTCTTCTTCTTCACGGTAATCTAAGAGCGAGACACAAACAGTGTTCAGTGCGAGCGCGCGCGCGTCTTCCTCCCTGCGGCGAACACACTCGATAAAAGTGACTTTTCACTTGATGGACCGTTTGCCAAACAAGTTGTTCACTTGGGAGCTTTGTTTTCGAAACCATCAACACATCGGTTCAGGCTTAATATGAACTTAATGCTGACAGTTGCAGCCTACATTAAAACCCAATAACATGTCAATAAAAAGTATTATTTGGGGCATTAATGCCTCCAAGAAAAACCTTTGAATCTTTCCAATGCCCAAAAGCTTCTTCAGATGTTCTTCACATAAACATGCCTCCGTGGCATTGCAGTGAACATTTGTTTATAAACCTTTATTTTAAGCATGCAGATTTTTTTTAATTCACTGCAATGAAATGAAGGCATTTATTTCATACTGTTTAGACACTTTTACATGTTTTTGTAAGACTTGTGTTTTATAAGATACTAGCTGAATCCAGTAAAATGTGTTGTTGGATGCTTTCAAAGCTCTCCATGGCTTAACACCAGTGTATTTCTGATTTAATTATTGTACATCAATGTTTGAGATCTCTTCGCTCACATGATCAGCTGAGTCTTACGGGTTCTTGATTGCTCCATTAATGTAAAGGTGAAAGAGCATTTTAGGGGCCGCTTCTAGACTCTGGAACAAGCTTTCATTGCTCTTAAAAACCTCATTTATTTTCTTTAGCTTGTAGCAGTAAATTGTATGGGTTTCTGTTGAATTTTGGTTTCATATGTGATTACTTTTGTATGGTTCTTTTTGAAAGTGCTGTAGAAATAAGCTTAAACTGAGAGTTGAGTTGAGCATGGGTTTGACAGGTTAGACTTAAGAATGCAGGAACTGATAAAATGTATACTTTGTATGCAATGTGAGTTGCTTTGGATAAAAGCATCTGCTAAGTGCATGAATGTCATAAATCTAGCTCTGCTCCTTATTTGATTGGCTAAACAGCATCTAAAGAGCTGATTTAGTATTAAACGTGTCTGTTCACAGTGTTTTCTGTAAGTGGTGCCGAATAAAAGAGAAGATGGCTTATTACCAACGTCTCTTATTCACTTAAACAGGAATGTTTTTTGCACTAATGTGAAAAATTATAAAGGATGAACATTACATGTGTACTTGATTCATTATCTGTATATTTTATCATTCATGTGCTGCCATACATAAATGATACAAAGCTGTCTCCTCATAAATGAGCTCAATTAGTATTTTCTGGCTGGTTTTATTATTCTTCCTCATGAAGAGAGCCTGTGTACAAACTAAATTGCATGTCAATACTCACAATCACAGCTATTACCAACAATTTATACTGCCATTAATTGACTCACCCCCAAATCTAAAGTCAAGACTTGAAGGGATAGCCCCCCCCCCCTTCTGTGTATTCTTTGAAATACAAACAAATATGAGACATTTTATGAAACCTGAGAGATTTCTGTCCCTAAAAGTGTTCTATGCATGTGTTGATCGATGTGTGAATAAAAGCCTAAATGAAATAAGTCCATCATATACAGCAGTCATGTCTTTTCAGAAAACTTGGATTTAAACCACTTAGTTTATATGGATTTATTTTACAATCTCTTTATGAACTTTTTCAAGCATCATTGTGGAAAGAATTGTCAATGAAGAGACATATCTCAAGTTTGTCATCTGACGACTGTCTGATGTTTAAGATCCTAAATGGAAAAGCTCCTCCACCACTCACCAGCAGAAACATTTAAACAATAGATCTGCTCAAAAAGAGAACCGTGACATTCCTGTCAGGTCCACCTCCTTTAGCCAATCATGCTTTTCCCTAAGAGCTTCTCAGTTGAGGAGTACACTTCCTATTGATATTAAAACTGCAAACAGCCGGGCTCACCGGCACCCGCTGGCTCTAGGAAAACAACGACAGGACAGCAATATGCATTTAAAGTGGTAAATATAGGTATAGTGGTAAAAATATCTGATAAGGGTTTCAGAGTTGCGTTGGCTTGATAGCGCCACCTATAAAATTTCAATAAAATGCCCCTCGAGCTACGATTCACATACACGTATGAAATTCAGCAAACACAAATAACACACCAATACCTACAAAAAAGCACCTTTCCCCCCGGTACGACATCTGTTATTTTGAATTTTATCTGCAAGGTTTGTGCCTTTTTTGCCATTTTCAGGCATTATATTTAAATAAACTTTAAACATATCAACACCATATTTGGTCAGTCTAATCTAAAGCCCTTTGTGATGTTAAATATGTCATGTTAAAGATTGAGGGGGGGTGTCTGTGGCGGCCTGAGAAACTTCTGTTTTGCCATGTAATTTGAAGTTGTTATAATTCAGGCAGACAATGTCCGATCTGCCCCAAACTTCACATGCTTGATAAGACTCCTGTCCTGAACACATGGCCTTATTCAGTTATCGTCATAGCGCCACCTGCTGGCAACAGGAAGTGGCATATTTTACACTCTAACAAACTCCTCATACAGATGTAATGACATCCACATTATATTTGGTCAGTCTACTTTAAAGGCCTTTGCGATGTTAAATTGCGAAGATCTAGAGTTTTTGTTAAAGGGCGTGTCCATGGCGGCGTGACAAAGTTCGATGTTTCGCCATGGAAAAGGAAGATGTTGTAACCTGGTTGTAACTCAGCCATAACAGCCATACAATGTCCGGAAAACCCCAAAATTCACACGTTTGATAAGAGCCCTGTCCTGAACATATCTAAATACCAAAACTCAGTTATGATCATAGCGCCACCTGATGACAACAGGAAATGACTGGTTTCACACTGACTGAAACATGCAGGCCGTTTCTCAAACGCAAGGCTGCATCCTCCATAGGTCGCATTTATAGGCTGCATACGTCATAAAGAAGACCTTATTTTGGAATATTAACAGTTATACATTTGATCATTATGCTTAGTTAAGTGTATATTGTTGTAATATGCTTTTGACTTGCAAATGTAATGCTCAGTTAACTGAAGTAAAGCAGGCTTTATGATGTATGCAGCCTTGCGTTTGAGAAACGGCCACCATGTTCAATCTGCACCAAACTTCATATGTTTGGAAAGAGTCTTGGCCTGAAGACATCTAAATGATACTATGCTGTTTATAACAGCACCACCTGTTGGCAACAGGAAATGTCATGTTTTACACTAACTCAAACATGTTCAGTCTGCAACAAACTTTACATGTTAGATAAAAGTTTTGGCCTAAAGACATCTACACGTCAATATGCAGTATAGTCATAGCGCCACCAGCTGGCAGCAGGAAGTTTGGCACATATAAATGTCTTTGACACATTTCTTCTATATCAACCCTACTGAAAAAATGCAACCGAACCCTGCCCAAAACACAATAGAAAATATAATGGATTTAATGGTTATAATGGGAAGTGATTGATTTTAATGGAAACTATAATGGTGTCTACTGGTATGTGATGGATTATATTGGTGGGATGTTAAATCCTATTGGAAAAATGCCCAAAACACACTACAAAAAGCAATTTTACTGGAAAAATCTAATGTTCATAATAACATTTTAATGGAAACCATTGTAATTTCTGTGATGGTTTGTATTGGGCTTTTATTGTTTTTTGAGCAGGGAATCACTTTAAAAGCACATTGCCCACCGCTCGCTGTTTTCCTAAAACACCAGGTGCTGGTGAGCCCTTTCAATGCTGCTTGCATCTTTAATAAGAAATTTACCACATCTCACTCCTTTAGACAAAGTCTTAAAGCCTGGCTTGTAAATAAATCAGACATGTGATCATTTGTAATCTATAAAGTCTGTTGCTCATTGTACTATTATTGCTGATATTATTTAACTACCTTTTCCATGTCCTTTGCTCGTTGTCTGGCGGCCAAATGTATGTTTTGGGTATGTTTGGAATGGATTAGTATTTTATTAATTGTTTGGCATGCTTTTTTAAACATTACTGTTATACAATTTGGGTGTGTGTTATTTTATTAACCCATAATTGTGTCTGTTGTGCTTCATGTATGGTTGATTGTGTGATAATGATGATTGTTATTATTATTGTGTTAGTGTACTGATGTTTTGTTGTCTTTTGTTTATTCTTGATATTTTCAAGGGTTCTGAAACATCTTAGCAGGACTGTAGTTGAAAATAAGCTGGCTGGCGAACACTGGCACATTTACAGAAATCTTGATTAATGTGTGTTGTCCTTAAAAACAAAATAAAACAAACAAAAAAATGTTCATTAAACAATTTTTTAGTTTTTTTTTAACTAACAACCCTTCAAAGAAAGTAACACGTTTTGGCATTCCCATGCCGTAATCTCATAAATACAATATTTTCAGCATTACACCCCTGCACAAAACAAACAATAGAAGCCCAATAGAAACCATCACCGAAACTCCAATGGTTTCCATTAAAATACCATTATGAACAAATATCATCCCACCAATAGAATCCATCACATACGAGTATACACCTTTATAGTTTCCATTAAAACCAATACAAATCCCATTAAAACCATTACATGTTCTAATGTTTTTTCCAGCAGGGATAACTCACATAAAACGTTCCAGACTGTCAGCAAAGCAACTTTACCTTTAAGAGACGGTACGTTTCTCCTGGTTCAGTATATCAGCATGGCTATTATTACCTGTGACACAATGCCATTCTGATATTCATTAACTGCACTCCATGATCTTACTTAAAAATAATATTAAAATATGGGTGTTTGACATTCTGTGACTGTACTTACAACTGTCCAGTGATGACACATGAAGCTAAACCATTAAAATAATATCCCATCTTCATCTGCTTTCCTCCCATATAGCGCTGATGCCTGACAAACAGGTCTGAGATCAGCTGCTGTATGAATTGATTGTATTTATCACTACTCTGATGCAGACTCATCACACTATTCACCCCGAGCACAGGACGTGAGGAAATCAATGATATTTGACTTTACTAAACATCTGAATTCCCAGAACAGTGTCCTCCAGTTTTTATAAAACAAGTTTATAGCAAATTAATTGTTCAATAAAATTATATTGTAAGGATTTACACAGTACTGCACAATTTATTCAAACTCCAAATCATTTGAAACATGTCAAAGATAAACATTTGTGTTTAGGTGCCCACAAATATGTTGTGAGCTCAAGCGTAAAACAGGAAAGAAACGTCAACATCCTGTGATGTGTGTGAAGACTGTTCTGTCTAAAATAGTACATACTATGATTTCCACTTTTTAATATGCAGTACTCATGCAACAGGAATGCAGATCTAACAGAATTACTCATTCCTGGGTCTACTGCACTCCTGCAGTGAAGTTAATGTCTGTCATAGGAGATGAGAAAATTACAGAAGATGCATTGTCACAAAAAAGAAAATCTCTGAAAAGAAACCAACTCATATATATTTGGTCTTTAAAATGTGAAAATGAAATAAATGGGCTAATGTTATTTTTTCCAATAAAGAAAATCTGTATATTAGAGTAACTAGAGTTGATGTTTCCAATTGTATTACTGCATTAAATATTTAGTCATTATTTCTTTATGCATTTCATGGTCTGATATCGTGAGCAGCTTTTTTTTCCAGAAATAAGCACTGATGCTCTCTAGTGGACACTAAAAGGCATATTTGCCCTTTGAAGTGTGCTTCACAACCAGTGAGGAACAAAGTGGTCTGTATAACATAAAAAAACTATTGTGTCTACAAAATATAACAATGAAGAGGCATTCAACTGTATTTTGATTTAGTATAAATGAATGTTTATTTTATTCATTCACCACTTGTTAAACAAGGGCATTCCTTCTGCCACATACAACAGAAACACATTCAAACCAAGAAAACAACACAGTCGTTCCTGCAGGAATTTAATTTAGCTTTGCATGGTATTTAGATCAACTTATATGTATGGATTTGAAACAATATCGACTCACATTTAGCCAAGGAAAACGTTTCCAAATGCAAATATATGCACCTGGAGCACATTTAAATACACACTGACTCTTCCCCTGTGTTACCCTTCACTCTTTCAAAATGCTGAAACCACCTCAGTCTATACTTTTAGGAAGAGAGCAAGAAACCTTTGTCTATTTAAAATTTGCCTGTAGGCTGATTAGATAGTTTCATGGGTTCTACAAACATCATCATTTCTGAAAGTAGCTAAGCGTAGAGCAGAAGAAGTGACGTGAGTGTGTGTGTGTGTGTGACTCTAGTTTCCGGATCACTGTGGTAACTGAAGGAGCGTTCCCTGTCCAGACGGGAGGTAGGTAACATTGCGAGAGCGGCTGAGCTGGAAGGCGATGTCCTCCGCTGCCTCCAGCTTTCTCAGCTCCACCAGGCCATCACCAGCTACTGCCAGAGAATCAGCGATCAACAGCGCAGCCTGGGAGTCTCCCTCCGCTGATATAACAGTGGCCTGCTTCTGCTGCTCTGCCTGGGAGACAAATACAGAGAGAGCGTTAAATCTTGTGGACAGACAAAACGGTTCATATTTATTAAAATCACTTAAATATAACAAAATTAAATAAATATACATAACTATAAACAAAAAAATACAAATATACAGTACTGTTCAAAAGTTTGGAGTTAATAATTCTTTAAAGAAACACTTATAAGAAGGATGCATTAAAGTGACCAGTAGAGACATTTATATCACGTTACAAAAGATTTAAATAAATGCTGTTCTTCTGAACTTTCTATTCAAACTATCCTGAAAGTAGTATCAACTGTTTTCAACATTAATAATAAAGGTTTGAGCACCACATCTGCATATTATAATTATTCCTAAAGGATCATGTGTAGTAATGGCTGCTGAAAAATTAGCAAACTTCAGAAAGCACTTCTTTCAAATTGTAATAATATTTCATGTTACTATTTTTAATAAAATAAGTGCAGTGTTAATGACGATGAGAGACTTCCTTTGAAACCATTACATTATGCAAACTTTTGTACAGTAGCATACATGTAAAGTGTGGAAAATACAACTGGAATTATTAGCTATTATTTTAATATAAGTAATATTCCAAACTTTAGGTTACTGAGGATACATCTTCCACCAAGCAAAAGGCACATTTTATTTAGTTGATGCTTTTGGTATTTGATTCTAGCATCACTTACAACACCAAGAATCAGATTATTATTCTTACAACTCTCCTTAAACCATATAAATATTGCAGGTAGCAAATAGATTTGTAATCACACATGGAGTGGTAACTCAGTTTTAATAACTAATCTCATTTTACTCGCATTTGTGGAATGTTACTCTTTGGCACCGTTACATTTTGAGGCTCTTACCTTTTCTACAACAAACCTGGCCCTCTCAGCATCCTGCTGTGCAACCTGCTTCATCTCAACAGCCTCGGTGAACTCCTTGCCAAACGTCAGATGTGTCTGAGAGGAGGGAATGTGTTACGGTGAGGCATGGCAGTAAAGAGGATCAGAAACAGAGAAAAGCAGAGGTCTTTACCAGGGAGACGTCATCTAGAATGAGGCCGAAGGTGGACGCTCTTTCTGTCAGATCCTCACTGACCTGCCTGGACACCAGCTCTCTCTGAGTGATGAGCTCACCGGCATCAAAACGGGCCTGTTGGAAAAATATACACATTGACACTGCATTTAGTTAAAGATTTCTATTTCATCTCCTGTCCCGTATATGCTGCCCAACACTCAGCTCTGTGCCGGTCAAAGTCTGGGGTCAGTAAGATACATCTATTTATGTTTTTGAAAGAACTCATCAAGGCTGCATTTATTTGATCAAAAACAGTTAATTTGTGAAATATTACTACAATTTAAAGGAACTGTTTTGTATTTTAATATAATTTATTCCCTTGATAAATCTGAATTTTCAGCATCATTACTCCAGTCTTCAGTGTCACATGATTCTTGCTGAAATACTTGCTGCTCAGTGCATTAAAGTCCTCCTGGGAAGTTTGCGAAGTTTTAATTACGACATCAGGGGCCTGTTTCATACAACAAGTTTACCAAATAAGCCAGGTTTATTTCAGTTAGTTATTTTAGACTTATTTTGAACCAAATCAACTGACAAGTCATCAGACTAACTGAAATAAACCTGGATTATTTGGTAAGATTTTTTTACGAAACATGCCACAGGTGTGTTTAAATCACTTTGGTCAGAGCAAAATGGCGACATACTTCTAAATAAAATTATTATTTTTTTTTTTTTTTTTAAATCTACACCTAAAACATTAACAAGTGTGCGTTAAGTTTTTCTTTTATTTCAGTTTATTAAGGTTTTGTGAATTAAATCGTAATATATTTTCAATTGTACAGGTACATCTCAAAAAATTTGAATATCATGAAAAAGGTCAATATTTTTTGGCACTCATTTCAGAAAGTGAAACCCAAATATTATATAGATTCATTACACATAGAGTGAAATATTTCAAGCCTTTATTTCTTGAAATGTTGATGATTATGGCTTACAGATAATAAAAACCCAAAATTCAGTGTCTCAGAAAATTAGAATATTACATAAGATCAATAAAAAAAATTATATTTTAAACAGAAATGTCAGGCTTCTGAAAATTATGTTCACTTCTATTCACTCAATACTTGGTTGGGCCTCCTTTTGCATGAATTACTGCATCAATGCGGCGTGGCATGGAGGTGATCAGCCCGTGGCACTGCTCAGGTGTAATTAAGCCCAGGTTGCTTTGATAGCGGCCTTCAGTCTCTCATCTAGATTCTCTCTGGGGTTCAGGTCTGGTGAGTTTGCTGGTCAATCAAGCACAGTAACACCATGGTCATTGAACCAGTTTTTGGTATCTTTGGCAATGTGGGCAGGTCCTGCTGGAAAATGAAATCAGCATCTCTATAAAGCTTGTCAGCAGAAGCAAGCATGAAGTGCTCTAAAATGTCCTGGTAGACGGCTGCATTGACTGTGGACTTCAGAAAACACAGTGGACCAACACCAGCAGATGACATTGCACCCCAAATCATCACAGACTGTGGAAACTTCACACTGGACTTCAAGCAACATGGATTCTGTGCCTCTCCTCTCTTCCTTGAATTTACTTTCATCTGAAAAGAGGACTTTGGATGACTGAGCAAAAGTCCAGTTATTTTTCTCCTTAGCCAGGTAAGATGCTTCTGATGATGTTTCTGTTACAGAAGTGGCTTGGTAGCTCTTTTCCTGAAGATGTCTGAGCGTGGTTACTCTTGATGCACGGACTCCAGCTTCAGTTCACTCCTTGTGAAGCTCTCCCAAGTGTTTGAATCGGTTTTGCTTGACAGTATTCTCAAGCTTGCGGTCATCCCTGTTGCTTGTGCACATTTTCCTACCCAATTTCTTCCTTCCAGTCAACTTTGCATTTAATATGGTTTGATACAGCACTCCTTGAACAGCCGCCCCTTTCAGTAATGACCCTCTGTGATTTACTCTCTTTGTGGAGGGTGTCAATGATTGTCTTCTGGGCCATTGCCAAGTCAGCAGTGTTCCCCATTATTGTGCTTTCAAAGACCAAGAGATACCCAGATTTATACTGTATGGATGCTCATTTATTGAAACTCAAATGTAAATACTCTAATATTTTGAGATACTGATTTTTGACTTTAATTAGCTGTAAGCTCTAACCATCAAAATTAAAACAAAAAAACGTTTGAAGTGTTTTACTTTACATGTAATGAATCTAAAATATTTGAAAGTTTCACTTTTTGAAATAAGCTGCAAGAAAAAAAACTATCATATAATTTTTTTTTAGATTTACCTGTAATTGTACAATAAAATTATATTTTGAACATTTTATTATAATTTTTTTTATAATTTATCAAGCAATTACCATCTATACAGAGCTGCATTCAACATATTTACACACTAACATGCCCCCAGCTTTGAGTATCCCACTTATAATTACAGTTTTATGGTGGCATTCATGTATTCATAAATATGATCTAATGAATGTACCATTATTATTATAATCTATGTAAGTGGCACTGCTTAATATTTGTGTGGAAAATTATTAAATGTTCAGGATCCTTTAAACAGAAAGTGCCATAAGAACAGCATTTATTTGAAATTGAAATATTTTGTATTATCATACATTTTACAATTTAATCCATCCTTGCTGATTAAAAGTATTCATTTCCTTTAAAAAAACATCTTACTGACTCTTTTTTGATAGCACTAGACATGTTTTCACAGCGTTCTGTAAGACACTCACCACTACAGCCTTCAGAACCTCAGTGGTGATGGAGGGCAGCACTCTCTCATCATAGTCCTCTCCGATGCTGGTGAAGATCCGCGGCAGCTGAGTAGCGACAGGCCGGAAGAGGATCCTCAGCGTGATGTTGACATTCTGCAAATCTGAGAGGGACAAAGACACACCATTGAGGAGTTTCCTAAGTTTGAATAATAAAAGCAAAAGAATGAACAGTGATGCAGAGAGACATGTAGATATTAAAAATAAATGAAGAACAGAAGCCAGACTGAAACAGTATCAGAAATAAAGACGTACCTTTGCTACCAGTGATGACAGGCACATTGCGTGGACGGGACCTGCAGTCAAAGATGATTGGCTTCTGCACCCAGGGAATTAGGAAGTGTGTGCCCTCCCCAACGACAGAATCCTGAACACCTCGAAACCTGTCGAAGATGACCGCCCGGTGTCCCGCATCCACTGCGATGAAAAAACCCCAAAGTTAGACAACAGCTCTTCACATGTCATTTAAAACCTGCCAAATAAACACCTGGCTTTAAATAATAACTAGCAATTGCCACCGTTTTATTAGGTCCATTACAAAGCAGTTTAGCACTGAACTTACCATTGAAAAGTGCAGAGTTTACTACACCCCCTCCAACGGCCAAGGCCAATCCTAGCTTTCCAATGGACTCAAACAGCTTTGCCATGGCAGCAATGCGACAGCCCTGGGGAGAGAGAATTCATCTTAAGCATCTCTCATGAATGTAAAACCCCTTGAATAATTAAACCAGTCTGACTGGTTAGCCTTGACCCTTCGGCAGTGACACTGACACGAATGAAGCGTGCTAATCTGTTATCCTGTGGGGCAGACATGAAAACCGAAAATCATTGGTACAACAACCTTACAATTATCAAACTGTCCTGGTAAAATAGGTATTCGCTAATACAATAAAGTACATGAGGGGGAAAAACGTAAGAGGGGTTCAAATAATCCCGTTGTGGTAAAGTTTTATTTGATTAGCCTGCTACACGCTAATGCTGTAACTGACATGTAATCAAGTCCCGCTGCCTACTTTAACCACCAAGACGCGCTAATTATTATAAACATGTCTCTTTCAAAACGACCACATTATTATTAACGGCCTGTAAAGTAAATAAACACCAAGTCCATAATTAAAATACTGTTAGTCTCTCACAACGTGTCCACTCACCAACTGCGCTGATAGATCTGAGTGACCTCCACCGGAGCCTGCGTAAGAAACACGCGAGAAGGTGCCTTCTGAGCATGCGCGGAACCTTCAACACAGACTTCTCTTATTGGACAGAGGGACACAGAAGAGAACGCCCACGTGAGTAACGGTAACTGTTATTGGTCGACGTCTGCTCGTGGGTTTAAAGAATGAACAAATCTATGTGGGTTACATTTTGTAACACTGATCTTAAAATCTACTTTGAAACCCTTTCTAATATGAGATCACCAAATAAGAAGCTTATAAAGACAATACAGATTTATGAAACTGCCCTAATATAAGTAGCCTACAATATGTATTCATTTTGTTTTGTTGTTGTTGTGTTTTGAATGCTTTGAGATGTACAACATTGCCATATGTTTGCCTTGTGCTTTTGTGTAATGAAACTGAAAATAAAAAAACAAGTAGTCTGTTTCAGTTGATCTGCGCTTTTTGTGATGTTTGCAATGTTTAAAAGGGGTCATACATTTTTTTCCCTTTTATTTAGTACTGTTCTCTGAGGCCCTCTTATAATGTTATCAACATATTTACATCAAAAACATCATAATTTAGAGATGATGGGCTATTTTCTGTCCTGTTTTTAACCATTTTCATTCGAACATAGGTGTGGCAGATTGTAGACTCAGAAGTAAACGCCCAGCTGATATGATTGGCTAACAGTTGTTTTTGTTTGACAGCCTACATCCTTCATACATGGACGGTGCGGTTAAAACGCATAAATATTCAGTACATATCAAACGATCTGTAATAACAGACAAAGCAATAGCAATCATGTAAAACAGTTACTTGTGTTGCGGACATTACTGTCGGATCCAATATTGTCGGCACAGCATCTTTTGCCTTGACACATCTTTTTCGCCGGCACCTGACCAATTAATACTAGCACTTACCTATTCTATTTGTTTTGTTTTGGTCTAATTATTTTTTTTAAACAGCAACAACAATCTTGCTTTGTGTACTGTGCGAGACTAACTAAGACTTGTCACAGCACGTGTACACTGTTGTTCTCTTGTTGATTTAATTGCTTCTATTGCTCACCTCATTTGTAAGTCGCTTTGGATAAAAGCATCCGCTAAACGATTAAATGTAAATGTTTGTAAATTAATCTGCGGTAAAAATTAAGTGAACAAAGGACCAAGTTCTTACTGACGTGGTCTGGAACTTCATTAAAAATAAAATTCATCAAAATAAGTTAAAAGATTGATTTATTTTGGTGTCTAGACCTGCATTTGCCTTTCTCCTTATTTACACCACATGCTAGAATCGGTGGGCGGGGCTAAAGCAGTGATGTAGTAGGAGGCGTTGATCTTCTTCTGTGGAGGCGGTGCTTATCCACACTATTATGTCATAAAGGCCCGGTTTCACAGACAGGGTTTAGCCATAGTTCAATTAGGAAATTTAAGTAACTTTTATAAATACGCCTTAGATAAAAACAGTACTGGTGTGCATCTTGTGGTAAAATAATGAATCTGACATATTTTAAGATCATTTAATGCAAGTTTCTTTAAGTTGAAATAGCCCAGACATGCATTTTAGTCTGGGACTAGTCTTAAGCTTCGTCTGTGAAACCGGGTGAAAGTGTCACATTCCTCAACCAGTCCTTTTATTCAGCTTTTTTTAGACTAACAAGAAAGTTTTGATTTCTGCAACATACAGGATGTTTGTATAGTAATGACCTCTTATATGTCAACAGATCAAGATAATTAAGATGTTTCAGTTCATGACCCCTTTAAATAAAGCCATACAATCTAACAATGTCAACTGTACAAGGAAAGTTAGCGTGTTTTTCACACCACTCTAAAATTACTAAATATTTCCAATGTACTGCTTGTAGCTCATACATGTAACCTCTAGTCTACCACAACCTCAATACAATCAGGAAGTTGTGATTTCACAGAAGGCTTTTCAAGATTCAAGGTTTTTTCCGTCACATATTCAATCATACAGAATATAATCCACTGTGAAATGTAAGGCTATATATCAATTATGTGGACACAATAACAATCATTTGATCGCTGTGTTACAAAGCGAATGCACTGGTGGTTGATTAAGAGAGGGAGCTGCCCCACCCTTGCTTTTGATTAACGCTTTGAAATAAAAGTATAATATATTTGCTGACATAGGCCTGCATCACGGTCTAGGATTTAGCTCTATAGGCCTACCCAGCTACAGTAAGTCACGTGACACTGTGACTCTTGCTCCGGGAAATCCCACTCTGCCCCCCCCCCTTCTCGGGACGACACACCTCTACCAGAGAGTTATTATAAACCATCTCACAGCATTCATACAGCCTTAAACTGACGGATCCAACCTCGGACTGACAGCTTTAAGGACTCATTCTTCTGAAACCGTGAGTGTCATTTGTGTCGCATTGTTTGGAAGACGAGTCTTGAAAGGATAAACTACAGCATTCATCTAACTTGCTTAGTTGTGCATGTTGCTGAGTTGTGTCATGATGGACGAATGAAATGTAAAGCACGGAGGACGACGCGTTTTTTTAAGCAACGCGGAACAGCCTTGCCTTTAAATGCAACCCATTGACAAGCGTTGCAGTTTTCAGTCGTGGCAAACTGTCGCAGTCTATTTAGACTTTAACTTGATCTTTACTCGCATATTATCAGATGAAGAAATCAAAATAATTGAATTTGTTATATCATTAATCGCAGGCTTTTACTGTACTGTCGTGCAAACCCCTAGTCAGTTATTTCAGATGCCATGGGATGCTGCAGTTTTTATCATCACTAAAGTAATAGATTAGTTTAATGTGATTCTGTGTAGTTTCCGCGTTCATCCCCAGAAGACGTGCACCTTTGAACAGTCCTCCTGCTGACGTCACGGGCGGCACGCGGAACACTTGCTTGACTTTAAGTTGAGACACAGGTGTTTGTTTTACGGGGTTGCTGTGGAAAGTGAACATGTACATATTACAGGCAACAAACACTAAATATGTACCAGCGACATAAAAAATATGTTTTTTTCTGTTCTGAATGCAGCCACAATGGCTTATAGTGTTTCAATAGTTATTTTCAAATGTTAATTTGATCGCTGTCACTCAGGCAAGGCAAGGCCAGATAAAATGTGTGGGAGGATTATCTAGAAGTTGTGTAACAGTATACAACATTAAGAAATGAGAGAAATGTAACCCTGCAATAATGATATTACGGCCGTATATTTTCACTAGACCTAAATGCAAGTCTCCAATTCACACTGAAACAGTAAAACTGCTGTTGATAACGTTATAAGGTATAAACATAGTAGTTAATAATATGCCCTTTGTCAAAAAGCAACAATATCATAGGTGACTGTGCAGCACCTAATTCAATAATCCTTCGAAATTTGCGTTGCACCAAATGACAAATTAATAAATGCACACCAGAGAAAGGTGATGTCCATTACAATGCACATTCAGTAAGGAGAAATTACACTTTCTTCTTTGAAGAACAGTTAGATTGCATGGCATTACTTAATTGAAATAATCACATACTGAAATAATAAATAGCTGAATTTGCCAGTTAAACTACTTGATATCAGTAGTTTAGGGTAAGGTGCGATGAAAGTGTTGGGCAACATTATTAGAGGTTGATGTAACAATTGTGTGTGAGAGAAGAATTTTGATTGACAGACTTTTCTTGCTACAAACTAAAATCTATAATTTAGACTTGATAAAACCAAGGATTTATCAGCATTTTATCAGTTATAATAATCCCAAAAAGACAACAAGCTAAGTGTTGCAATCTGACCCTTAGCAGCGCTCTCATGAATTTGTCCCAAAGAGATAAGAAGCTGAGGTGTGTTCACTCATGAAATGTAATCCTGCTGACCTTTATATTATTGTATTTGTCATGCACAATACACACTGACATAGACAGAGGTAGCCTTTTAAAGTATAGTGGAGAGAATGGAACCATAAATGTTTAATCAGCTTGTGGGAATAATATCATTTTACTGCATTTTGGTCACTAATCTCTACATTCCTCCAAAATATAGTTTGTGAGTATCAGTGGGAAGAAACATGGAGGCTAATCATCTGCTCGGGGCCTCAATCATCAGGATCCCACCTCACCACTACATCCATGTGTTGGATCAGAACACCAACATTGCACGGGTGGAGCTCGGCCCTCTCACCTATATACGCCAGGACAATGAGAGGTAACCTGGAACACGTCAGGTTTACTACTGTATGATGCAACAGCCCTTGAAATACAGGTTCCCACTGGTTTGATCTCTTTTAGATTTGATGCATATAGATTTTTAATTTTAATGAATACAAAGAATTTCTAGTGTCTAAATTGGGGCATTATATGTAGGACATTTGCAAATTAGGAGCGTGTCCGGTTTCAAGCTGTGATGAACGAGAGAGTTGCTGGGATACATGGTGCGTGATCAAGCCATTGCCCAGAACCCAAACAACAGCTGATATGAACTATTTATTAATAGTGTTTAAGCCAGTGTTACGTTTCATAGATTTAGTTTTCACTCTTCTTTACAAAACTTCATCTGAAGCTGTTTTTCAGTTGTTTTCTACAAATACAAATCACCATTTCAGTTCAGAAGTTTGTGTTTATTAAAACGTGTTAATGTTTTTGAAAGAAGCCGAGGCTACATTTATTTGATTAAAAATACAGTGGAAACATTAATAGTGAAATTATGTTTTATTTAAATTTGTATAATTTTCAGCATCATTACTCCAGTCTTCAGTGTCACATGATCCATTCTAATATACTAATTTGCTTAAGAAACATTTCTTATTATTATCAATATTGAAAACCGTTGTGCTGCTTAATATTTTTTTTGGAAGCGGTTTATTTTTTTAAGATTCTTTGATTAATAAAAAGTTCAAGAGAGCAGCATTTATTATAAATATTTTAATATTTTGTGTCTTTACTCTGATATATAATAAATTAAATGCATTCTTGCTGAATCAAAGTACCCCACATGTTATTTTTTTATTTTTTTGGGGGGGGGGGGGGAAATATGTAGAGTACATATAAGCTTAGAGTCAAATCAGGAGTTCCTCCAAATTTTCTTATGCAAACAAAAATAAACATACAAATTATAGTTATTTCTGCAGTTATTAATTATATCCATACATACATATATATACATATACATGTGTACAAATCTGCATATACGATAAACTTAATCCTGTACATGTGCATGCCATCTAAGACTACACTGTATATGCAAGTACCCCATACTTTTGAATGAGAGTGCATATGTCCCTGAAATCTTCCTCCTGTTTTCTCTCAGGGTTCTGTTCGCCCCGGTCCGCATGATCATGGTGCCGCCCAGGCACTATTGTGTTGTGCTCAACCCTGTTGCCCGTGATGACGATGCCCTAGTTCAGTTTGATGCATCAGGTCAAGCTAAGCTCAGACATGCTGACCTGGAGATCCGCCTGACCCAGGACCCCTTCCCCCTCTACCCCGGAGAAGAGATTCAGAAGGTATGAAGTTGAGAAACATGTTGCTTTGCAGCTTGTGGTTTAAGAGCTCAGACTTGTGGGTAGTTTCAACAGGTGGTGGTTTCTGCAAATCTGTGTCACTCCTACGTTTTTTCCCCATCAGCTCATGTTGACTAGATCACAACGAGCACCATTTTGCAGCAGTTCTCTTATGATAATTTATTATAACTATTATTTCTATGAATTATTCATATATATTTTCTTATTATTGTTATTAAATACTTGGTCTGTTTCTCTGTCTCTCACAGAATGTGACGCCACTGCAGATTGTGTATCCGGACACAGCCCTGCGCCTGCAGGCCCTGCTGGACTTTGATGAGGAGGGAGGAGAGAAGAGGGTAGCAGGAGACGAGTGGCTGTTTGAGGGACCAGGTACCACTGAAAGACTAGCATTAGCTTTACAGAGTTTGTGTGCCAGCCTGGACTAGTTTACCTGCTCAAAGCAACTGACAGTTTAAAATAATGAAGTTCAGAGGGAAATAAAAGGCAGTAAAATTGTTCCTCATGGGGCAAAATATTAACTACATTTTGCTAGAAGCAGATAGCTATTGAACAATTGATGGATTAAAACTGAGGTCTGCATGAAATGCTGTTTACAGCACAACTTGCCTCCATAATATCACAACAGGATGCTTAATGAGAAAAAGGTGAATTACATTTATTTGAGATTCATCAGGAAAGGAATTGACTGGACGGTTAAAAGTAGCTGTTACATACCTGAATGGAGCCAGTGAATGAAGACAAACATCCTCTGGAAAGGCATTCATAGATAAACCCAGAAACATGCAGTAAATAGGGGTCAAATTTGAGTCCAGCAGTAGCTTGTTCAGATGATTCATTTTCTATCACAGTATCAGTAATGATACATATCACAATATAGAAATCCAATCTGTTTAGTAAAAAGCATAGTATAGTACAAATAAACCAAACTTGGCTTAAATTTTATTTTCATGTTGACTATGATTTGAAAAAAGTGTAAATTGTGTAAAGGGGGGGGATGCAAGTTACTCTCAATCACAGTAAAGTGCACTGAATACATCGTAATGTTGTACATCATATGGTATAAGATGTCTAACCTGGTGAGCGTTTTATTTCCGGCAGGGACGTACATTCCCAGGAAGGAGGTGGCGGTACTTGAAGTCATAAAGGCCACGGTGATCAGAGAGAATCAGGCCATTCGCCTCCGAGCACGCAGAGAGGGCCTGGACCGCAGTGGAGTCCAAAGAGTTACTGGTTTGTGAGATACTTCACCCCAAACAATTATAGTTAGTATTACTTACTCACCCTCATGTTGTTCCACACCTGTTTGACTTTTATCCTTCTGTGCAACATACAAAATAGATTTTATGTCTATGCAATGGAAGTTAGTGGCCAATTGCCTTTTATTGTATATGCAAACATAGTTCATATTTTGCATGCATATTCAAATACAGATGGCTGAAATTGTGTATGCTTCAGGTGAGGAATGGCAGGTCAGTAAGGTGGGAGCTTATTTACCTGGAGCTCACGAAGAGGTGGTGGATATCGTCAACGCTTTCATCCTCACGGACAAGGTACCGTCTTCTGTCCCTGTAGTTCCCAGGAGCATGTTTTATTTCTCCATTCACACTTTAAGTAGACAGGTAATACGGGATTGGGGGTTAATTGGTTTAACCGAAAGGTTAACGTATAGCACATAGTGATTAAGAATGAAAGCTCTTCACTAATGAAGTCACTGCTTCAGAGCACAGTTTTGCTCCAGGCTTAGTGATCAACTCCTGCTTGTCATCCCCCCTTGATTAGAAAGCTTTGCATGTGCGCGCTCTCCGTCTGTTCCGGGACGCCGGGGGCCAAGAGCGGCGCACCGGAGAAGAGTGGCTGGTGACCGTGGCAGACAGAGAGGCTCACATTCCCTCTGTGGCCGAGGAGGTTGTCGGGGTGGTGGACGTAACCACTCTGAACAGCAGGCAGTACTGCGTGGTTCTGGATCCCGTGGGGGCTGATGGGAAGCCTCAGCTCGGACAGAAGAGAGTGGTGAAGGTGAGCGAAGCGTTCTGTGGTTTCAACATAGGAAAATTACAGCATTTAATGTTAAGTGCCTATTACTGAAACCCATCATTACATTGAAGACTGTTGCTCTAGATATACAGAGGCCTGATAAAGAACTCTTAAGTCACACATACAAATATATGAATGAATGAAAATGGCATCTGTAAACATGCAAATGAGAGCTTTTTTTTTTTACAATTTCTGGCAAAAATAAATAAAATGCAAAGGGTGCAAGATGTGAAGTTTACAATATAATTATCATGAGCATGTGTAACAACAAAAGTTAAGACGCTTTAAATTTAAATGTAACATATAAACGGTAATATTGATAAATATATTCTAAAATGTAATTTACTCCTGTGATGACGAAGCTGAATATTCAGCATCATTACTCCAGTCTTCAGCGTCACATGATGCTTCAGAAATCAGTCTAATATGATGATCTGCTGCTCAAGAAACATTTCTTCTTTCTGATCATTGCTGAATATATTTCTGGGAACTGTGATGCATTTTTTCAGGATTCTATGATACATAGAAATTATTTATTTGAAATGGAAATGTTTTGTAATGTTGTTCTTAAAGTGTCTTACAGCTATTAATTAATTTACCTATTATAATCCGTTGTGATGAAAAGCATAATGTTGTGATCATGCCTAATGTATCCAGACATTTTTGCCGCCACTACACTTTAAACCTAACCATAAAATGCTAGTTGACTAGAGAATCATCATCACTAGCTATTTCAGTTTTTATGTTGTATTTTGAAACCACTGTCAATTCGGTAAACATCTTTAGTAAAGGGACCAATTCTCACTATTAACTAGTTACTTATTCATGCCTTTTATTAACATATTGGCTGTTTATTAGCACATATAAAGCTCATATTCTGCATGACCATATTCTGCATCCCTAATCCTTCCCAATACCTCAACTTAACAACTACCTGAACTCTTAATAAGCAGCAAATTAGGAGTTTGAGGCAAATGTTGCATTAATAGTGTGAATTGAGCCATAAAATGAAGCACGACCATAACTTCTAATAGAACATATAGATTATACATTTGATTTCTAATTGAAAGTAACTTGCAAATTCAACGTATAATAACTATGCTTTGTACATTTCAAATGTAACTTGCATCGACTCCTTTCATCCCTGTTTCTCACAGGGTGAGCGTTCGTTCTTCCTCCGGCCAGGAGAGCATTTGGAGAGCGGCATTCAGGATGTGTACGTGCTGTCAGAGGAGGAGGGGCTCGTGCTGCGTGCTGTCGAAGCCTTCATCGACACTGAGGGGGTAAAAGACATGTTTGATCATCCGTAATGAATTACTAAAATCACTCATTTAGTACATAATTAACTAGACATTGAGTGTATGATCAGCTGTTAAGGTCGCTGAAGGTGTTCTGAAGGAGCTCTGATTCATTCAAACAATATTTAAAAAAGGAGAGAAATGAGTGAAAATGCAGGGTGTAGCCCGACTAGGTTGTTGGAGATTTCAGAACAAAAGAAGACAAATAGAGAGTGGGTGTATTGTGTTTACAGACGTTACCCGTTTCACTGGGAGTTGCCGTTGCCCCTGGTTCTCAATAGTTCATATAAATCTAACAGCATTCCCGAAATGTTTGTCTTTCAGACAAGAGCGTGCTTTTTCACCCACTTGTGTTTGTGATCTAGGTTTTTGTAGAGCATTTTAAAACTCATAAATCACCTTGTCATAAATTGTGTGAACCGAAAGAACTTGATTCTGGATCAATGAATATATTGTGTGAATTTAAATGGTCATTTATCATTGACGTTAAGAGCACTAATATGATAGAAAGAGCAGAGGGGCAAATCTTTTTCCTCATTAATTTATTCCCTTCTTCCCCATCCCTATTATGAATACTTGAATTCCCATCCTCATATTTGTTTTGATAAATATGATTTTTATGCATTCCCTTAATTTTGTCTTGTCATTCACCTTGGCTTATACACACAGTCTCGTGTGCTGCAGTGTCCGTCCCCACCTTACACTAATGTTTGCCATTATTACTCCTCCCTCCTTCTTTCTTTCACCCCATCTCCCCGCTCCTCAACACTTCAGCAGGAAGATGAAGAAGAAGAGGAAAGCCAAGCCAAAAAGAGGGGGACACAGCGGCGTCCAGGTGACCGTTGGATGCTGCGCGGCCCAATCGAATACGTGCCCCCCGCCACCGTAGAGGTGTTAATTAGACGAGATGCTATCCCGCTGGATGAGAACGAGGGCATTTACGTCCGTGACATCAAAAGTGGAAAGGCAAGATTTGAAGATTATAAAGAATCGATCGACCAGATGCTTCCTTGAAATCTCTAAGATTTTCAGAATCACATTTGAGTGTTTAAACGCTTTGAAGAGTAGTCACATGGGAAAACTAGAGACTAGGCCTGAGAGGAAAGAGTTCAGTGTCCGTTAAAGAAACTGTTCAGGCAAAGATGAAACCGTCAAGCTTTACAGAGAGTAACTTCATTTGTTGTAAAGTGTGCATCTAATGATGACATCATATATTTGATTATAAGCCACAGCGGAGGGGAATATTTTTTTTGTGAATATTTGCTTAAATGTAAGATTATTTCACACACAAAGCTGTCATATGGCTTCAGAATATTAAAATAACAGATATACCATTAAAATAAATATTAATATTTAAGTTACACTTTATTTTAAGGTGTCCTTGTTACAGTGTAGCTATACATTTAAGTACTGGGTAATATTAATTAACCACCACTATGTGCTTACTATATGGTAAAGGCTAGGATTAGGGTTTGGTAACTTTGGTTTAGGGTTATTTGCATGTAATTATACATAATTTATTGTTATTATAATAGTAAGTACATGTAACATGTGGAACACCTTAAAATAAGGACACCTTAAAATAAAGCGTTACCAATATTTATTTCACGAATAAATACATTTGATTAATTTTCTCCTTTGTTTCATTTTAAGGAAAAGAGTAGCTAGGACAATTATCCCAAAATATAACTTTTGTGTTAGACAGATGAAAAAATGATATGGGTTGGGAAAAATATAAGCATAAAAAAACATTCCTTATACTTTTATTTCAGTTTAGTACATTTAGGAGATATAATATGATGAATGTAATATAATAATAATTATGTTTCTTATTGGAGAAATACAGTGTAACTTGAGTTAATATTGACAAAACCAAACAAATATGATGTCATTAGTAGAGCTGCAACAAACCGTTATTTTAAACGGTTAATCTAACGATTATTGAAATGATTAATCGACTAATCATTGATTATTTCACTGATTAATCAATAGACTTTGATTATTCAGCTTTTGCAATTAGTTAAAATATTAAGTTATACATACATATTCTAACAAATAAATAAATGTAATCACTACAGCTTTTGAAAATCATATGTGACCTTGGACCACAAAACCAGTCATAAGGGTCAATTTTAGAAATTGACATCACATGAAAGCTGAATAAATAAGCTTTCCTTTGATGTGTGGTTTGTTAGGATAATATTTGACCGAGACAGAACTATTTGAAAATCTGGAATCTGAGGATGCATAAAAATCATAATATTGAGAAAATCACCTTTAAAATTGTCCAAATGAATACTTCGCAATGCATATTAATAATAAAAAATTAAGCTTCAATGGAACACTGATCTTTACTTAATATACTAATGATTTTTGGCATAAAATAAAAATTCATAATTTTAACACATACAATGCATTTTTGGCTATTGCTACAAATATACCTGTGCTACTTATGACTGCTTTTGTGCTCCAGGGTCACATATGTTATTAATTACAAGCTCAAGGGTAAATGCTAAAACCTCACAAACAACATAATGAAATGAAAGTGCTTTACATCGCAGCTGACCTTACGTCTGTTTATCAGGTGCGTGCTGTGATTGGCCAGACCTACATGCTAACACAGGATGAGGAACTGTGGCAGAAAGAGCTTCCAGCCAATGTGGAGACTCTTCTGTCTCAATCCCGTGACCCGCTGGCTGACCGCTCGGAGCGAGGAGGAAACTTTGCACAAGCTGAGAGAGATAAAACCAGAGTGGTGGCCTTTCGTGTCCCACACAATGCGGCTGTGCAGGTGTACGACTACAGAGAAAAGAAGGCCAGGTATGTGTGATACTGGTTTGAGTGACAGTCATATGGCTATAGGTCCATATTAAAATTTTGTGGAATTCTTCTTAAAAGTATTTTTTTATAACTTATTTGTTTTATTTAATTAATTTATTGGTGTAGATAATTGTTACATTTCTAAGTTAACAACTTAAATTAGAACTCTGATGTCATAATTTGGACATTCTAAATAAGTTTAGCCTTTCTCTCTCATTCTCTCGTTTCTCCCACAGGGTGGTGTTTGGCCCTGAAATGGTGATGCTGGGTCCCGATGAACAGTTTACCATTCTTTCCCTTTCCGGAGACAAACCCAAACGTCCTAACGTCATCAAAACCATTTGTCTCCTGCTTGGCCCAGACTTTTGCACGGACATCATCACCATCGAGACGGCCGATCACGCTCGTTTGCAGCTGCAGCTCTCTTACAACTGGTACGTTGTGTCTGTGTGCGCTCTAAAGTCTTATTCTTGAGTAAAAATCAAGAGCAAATAAACAATCGGCTGATCAGAGGCCCTCTTTCTTTCTTTCTTTCTCTCTATGTCAGGCACTTTGATATCAAACAGCCCGCTGAAGCGGCCAAGGCTACGGCTCTGTTCTCTGTGCCAGACTTTGTGGGAGACGCGTGCAAAGCCATCGCTTCCAGAATCAGAGGAGCGGTGGCCTCAGTGCAGTTTGATGATTTCCACAAGGTATGTGACACACCTTTACAGTTTTATTGCTCTGATACCTCTCTTTATTTATGCTCTGACTTTTGGCCATGATTGTAAGTGTGGCAATTAAAGTTAAACTTTGCACTACTTAAAAAAAAAATATAAAATGTATGTAACAAGGATGCAATGTTAATGTGCAAAGCATCATAAGAGACTGAAAACTAGAGAAATGATGCTGAACATTCAGTTTTCCCATAGCAAGGAATTGACTAGATTTAAAATAGCAAACAATTATTTTAAATTGTAATAATATTTCACAATTTTTCCGTTTTTATTGTATATTTGGTTAAAAAAATGCAGGTGAGCATATAATGCTTCTTTCAAAAATGTAAAAATTCTTACCCACCCCGAGCTTGTGAACAGTAATGTTATATTGTTGTCTGTTTCTATGTTTGACCTGTGTGTCCATGTGTTACAAATTGCTTTGAAAACGTTTGAAAATTCTTATATTATATTCAATATTGCAGATGCACTTGTTATTTACTGTAAAGCTTTCATGTTGTGTTTCTCTTGATTTGTTCATTTTCAATGTATGCTTAAGCCCCTAAAAGCATTGAAAGCAGCATATATCCCAAAGACGTCAATGTAAGGATGGGATCAGGCTTGTTCGTCATAGGTCTTTGCTCTGATCAAAGACATCTATTCCTCTTTCAGAACTCCATCAGGATCATCTGTTCGGCTGTCTTTGGTTTTGATGAGAAGCTTGCAGTGCGGTCCAGCCTGCGCTTTAATCAGAATGGGTTAGTTATCAGCAGCGTGGACATTCAGTCTGTGGAGCCGGTGGACCAGCGCACCCGTGACGCCCTGCAGAAGAGTGTGCAGCTAGCCATCGAAATCACCACCAATTCACAGGAGGCTGCTGCACGGTACAAACACTTCATCTTACTACCTTTTATAGTTTTTTTCTTTAAATAATTTTTTTATTTTAAATAAATGATTTAGACATTACATGTAAACATTTAAAAATATATATTTACAGATAATTGTATAATCATTTTTATTAAAATCCTTAAATTCGTAAAATTTCTTATTTTACAGAATTCAACTTTATTATGTACTTTTAAGATGTCTTTTCACTATTTCCGACAAACAACCGACTCATTTCCAGATTCATTTCCAATAAGAGCAGTGCAGAAGCTGCTTCATGTTACAATCAAATGCGTTTGCAGAATTGTTCTGATCCAGAGAATTGTCCTTCTTTCAGACATGAGGCAGAGCGTCTGGAGCAGGAGGCTCGGGGTCGCCTGGAGAGGCAGAAGATCTCAGACCAGGCCGAGGCAGAGAAAGCCAGGAGGGAGCTGCTTGAGCTGGAGGCTCAGAGGTGAGTTCATTGCGAGGGCCAATGCACAGTTTGTCTGCACATTTAACGTTTTCATGGTCAGTAATCGGTGTGCGTGTTTCCCAGTGCTGCAGTGGAGAGTACAGGAGCAGCGAAGGCTGAGGCACAATCTAAAGCCGAGGCGGCTCGTATACACGGAGAGGCAGGAGTCGAAGAGGCCAAACTCAAAGCAGAGGCTCAGACAATCGAGGCCGTGTGTTATCCAGACTTTGATAGTTCTCATCTTTTTCTATTCTTAACTTGTTATAATTTGACCATTTGATTCTCCTCTGTGTGTCAGGATGCTGAGCTGGCCCGTCTGTGTAAGGCGCGTGAGCAGGAGCTGGGATACAGGAAAGAGATGGACCACCTGGATGTGCAGAAGCAGCAGAAACTGGCCGAGATTGAGAGCCTGCGCTTCAAGCAGTTGATCGAGAGCATGGGCACAGAAACCTTGAAGGAAATGGCCCGAGCCGGGCCCGAACTACAGGTAAGTCAGCATTGAGATTGAGAATGAGCATCTTTCTATGGTGGCTTTGCATCACAAATGTTTTCTGGATGGATGTAGATTCTGTCGTTTTAATATTTTGTTAATGGGATAAATAAGCTAATAAAATAATTTGCCTGACACGTACCATGTTTTCTTCCAGGTGAAGCTCCTGCAGTCTTTGGGTCTGAAGTCTACTCTTATTACAGATGGCTCCTCTCCTATTAATCTCTTTACTACTGCCAATGGCCTTCTGGGGGCTCTGCAGGGCAAAGGACAGGATGAATAAATACAAAATAGGAGAGGCAGTGGTTAAGAGGCCTTATACCACTTGATATGCATAAATAAAAACTGTGATGCTGTACTCCGTTATTGTTTTCATTCCTAACAGCTATTATAGTAAAGCCATGTAAGTGCAGCATTAGCAGTACCTTTGCTGTCTTAGTTGAACTAACGCTCCGTTCACTGTAATAGATATGTTTTCGCTTTACTAACACGTATACATTTTATAGATTTTGTGTTTTAGTGTTATGCTGAAATATGCCTATTGTGCCTTAAATAATTCAGTTCAACCAAAAGAGCTTTCTAGAATGTGTTTCTTTACTGTGCTTTGCTTTTTACAGCAGTAAAACAACATTTAGTGTCCAATAATACTTCAAATATCAAATAAAAATGTTACATTGCTCATCAGCGCTCTTCAGTTTGTTTAATTTCATAAAATTACAGTTAGACTATTTATAGTTTCGATGCTATCTATCAGTAATCATTTACATTTATGCATTTAGCAGACACGTTTATCCAAAGTGACTTACAGTGCATTCAGGTTATACATTTTTTGTCAGTATGTGTGTTCCCTGGGAATTGAACCCACAACCTTTTGCGCTGCTGACACAATGCTCTACCACTGAGCCACAGGAAGATGTGAACATCATCAACTGAAAGTCCAGGCCTGTGGTGAGCCACAGCAGACAGAGAGTCAGTGTACTACCATAACAGCCTCAAGTTTATTAGGGAAGATGGATCTATTTTATTTAATTTTTACCACAGATTCATACAACAACATAAAAGATGTCCTGGGGCTGGACATCCAACCAGAGTACTCAACACGTGTGTGTGTGTGTTACATTGTGTGTCCCCACAAGAACAGTAAAACCTGAAGAGGAAAAAGCTTATTTAGATATTTGGCTACATTTAGTGTTTTATTAATTTTACTCTCTCGTTTAACCTTCTATTTAAAATGTTATATTTTCGACAGATTACCCATACGTGTTCAGTCTTTGCAAAAACTTTATCAAATCCCAAATTAGAAAAAAAAGAATTATTTACCACTTGAGAAAATTACTTCACTTGGAAGGGGTTCGTTTGTCACGTGACATGCAATGAAATCGTTCATGAACAGGTCTGAAAGTAGTTCAGCTCACAACACTTCTGCAGGTGACCTTCACATGTGGTCGCGTCCGTCAGCTGTGGTAAGACTTTACAGATTCATGGACGTTTATATCTTTGATACTTGTTTTATCTTGTACATTGTTACGCCTGCAGGTGGCTACATCGCAAGGGAGCCATTAAATCGTTCACTCAGATTTATTAAACACTACTTAAGTCGTTCGCGAAGAAGTTTTACATACTTTATATAAAAAAACAACAACAACAAAGCTGAACAAAAACATATAATTATCTAAGAAACTGCCTCTAATATTAAAGCATTGTTTAAACATCATAATAATTTTCTCTACAAAGTAACATAGAGCAGATCGAGTCCCCCTGTTTTTCATCTACTGTGCACAAACTAACCTTAAACGACACACACCGGTGTGTGATAGAACCAAGCGAAGACGAACACTGGATGAATCACGCGAATGAATCGTTTTATTCAACCGACTCAAAAGATTCGATTTACTGAATCAAAATCCCTAACAGTCAGCATCCAGAGCTTTCTCAACGAGAAACCACCAAAAACGAGAAGCGCGCACACGCGACAGAGTGGAGCACGCGCACGGGTTCGCGCAGAGAGGGAGAACAGAGTCATAAACGCAGTGGATCATATTCTGACAGATCACACCACGTTTTTACACTGATACACACTACACTAGTATATGGTAGGATAAATAAATGATTTATCTTAATTCTGGGGCACCACATGAACTTCGATGTACTAATATTTATTTAAATTCACAATGAGAAATATCCTAATGATTTTTGCAGTCATTTTGCATTAGATTAAGGTGAGTTCACTTTCGATCTGCATGCATGCTCCTGGTTTTTACGATCATTTCGGTTCTCGCATCAGTCACATCGGTGCATTGGGTGCTGTGGGTGTGTCACTGTTTTACTGCTGTTTTCTGTATGTGTATATATGTGCATGCACTGCTCTATGACCGTTATTCTCTTTGAATTATGATATAGCGATTTGACAGGTGAACAGTGTGTGACTGTTGTGTGATAATATCTCTAGACTCGTACCTCTTTGAGACAGGTGAAAGGGAAAAGCCATTGTTATGTGATCGATTGATTATTCAATTGATTTGAGGGTTATGTTAAAAGTGCACGAGTAAGTTGCAGTGTTCAGTTAGTGTCATAAATCATAAAATGTTTTATAGTTGCAGATTTGGGTGTGTCATTTGATGCTCTGTTTTCTCACAGACGTTGGTGTATATCTAAGGCTCCTGTGGATTTAAAGTACAGTGTGTAATTTATGTAATGAGTATATTACTTTGATTCTATCTGAATATGATGAATATGATTAGGGTCTTCTGTTGGTTTAATTTGACATTGAATAGATGTTTTTCTGGGATCTTGGGTGTGACTGCTTTTTTTAAAGACCATACACAGCTGTGTAGTTTCAAGCAGTCCAGTTTTGATGTCTGCAGCTCTCCCACAAAAATCTGTCATATTTCAGATCTGTATGATGAGGCGGACGAGGATCGCACACAAACAAGGCTGTGGTCTTTATGATTCATTTTTGTTCCTGCCGGGTCTCAGGACAGATTCCTGCTCTGAGGGAGATTAAATGCAGGCAGGCAGGTTGCAAATTGATTCAAATATAATTATTAATACTTTATGTGTTAATATTGTAGTAGGGTATGTTGTTTTGAGTGTGGTGATTGTTGCTGTTGCTTGTTTTGTGTTATGGTTTTGATTCTTGTGTAATAGGATCCCCTTGAAAACGAGATGATGTACCTCAAGGGGTTTATCCCAAATAAAATGTGTTGAAATGCAGGCAGGTGAACAGGTGCAGACTGAAATGCTGGGAAAAAACAGCCCCTTGACAAAATGATTTAACATACCGTGGTAAATTATGGAGTAAAGAACAGATAAAGTATAGTGAATTTATTTACATATTATTATCTCCAAATGATAGCAACTTAATGTAGATTTTATTTTGCTTTCTCCTGTTCCAGCTTAATATTCAGCAACAACAATTCAGCCATTTGATTTCCTCAAAGTGTGGACCCTCTGTAGCACAATCAAAACATTGCTCTGTATGTTTTAAATACCCAAATGTGTTTCTGCGTTTGGGGCACGACTATCTGTTTTTCAAACCAGAGGTAGACAGGGGTAGTGTTTGGGAAGCTGGTTTGAAAACAGACACATTTTCTTCAATTCTATTTGATGTAAACATTACTTCACCTTTAAACCGGTAGATAAGGGCACAAGTTAGGTTTTACAAAAAGCTCAAGTGCTAGTAAGAAGAGTAGTTCCAGTAATTTTTTACGCATTTATACATGTTCATTTTTAACATGTGTAAAGCATAGCGGCAAAGTAACATTTACAGAATGTAATTTTAAGATATAAGTTTGGGATCAGTAGGATTTTTCAACATTTCTGAATGGTTTTGAAAAAAAAATCAGTACTAGTATTTTTAACCAAATATAGTAAAACAGCAACAATTTTATGTTATTACCTTTTTAAATAACTGTTTGTTCTTCTGATATATTTAAAAAATTACATTTATTATCAAGCGTAGCATTAGTTCTGACAGCTCACATTAGTCAAGCTCGCATCAGCTGACTCTCATCTGATCCCCATCCTATAGGAATACGATATCGATCTAAGCATCCATATATAAGGTCGTCAGTATTATCAGCAGTTTTCGCTTTGCTCAACAGCTAATTGCCCTCCTCAATCCCCAACTCCTCCTCTGTCAGTCAGGATCCAGCTTCTGATTCTCGTTTGAATCAGACTAATTCTAAAATGTGTACACAAAATGACTGAACTTTAACAAATCTGCAATACTTTTGTTGGTTCTGTTCTGTTCACCCTGGGGGGGGGGGTTATCGCTGTTCTCCTTGCTCTCACCCATGCTAGGCTGCATGCATGCGCAGGGAGTTCTTGCCCAGAACGAGACCATACCGCCAATCCAAACTGTATGCTATTGTCAATCATCTTTGACGATAGTGGTCCTGACAGAACCTGTGATAGTAAAGCTGAATTTCCAGCTTCATTACTCCAGTCTTCAGTGTCACATGATCCTCCAGAAATCATTATGATATGCTGATTTAGTGCTAAAACAACATTTGTTATAGACTCTAGGCTATTGTGCTACTTTTTGTTGTTGTTGTGGAAACCACGATACATTTGTCAGGATTCTTTTATGAATATAAAGTTTAAAAAAACAGCAGTTTTTAAATAAATATTTTGTAATTATATATATATATATATATATATATATATATTAGAAACTTCTTTAGTGTCACTTTTGATCATCCTTGCTAAAAAAAGTAATAATTTAGGTTTAAGAAATACACACACACACACACACACACACACACACACACACACATGTTGGTTTTTATGGTTTACGGGGACTTTCCATAGGCGTAATGGTTTTTATACTGTACAAGCTGTATGTGCTATTGCCCTACACCTACCCTAAACCTAAACTTAGCCCTCACAGGAGACGGTGCATTTCAACTTTCCCCCCAAAAAAACTTACTCTGTATGATTTATAAGCATTTTGAATTATGGGGACACTGAAAATGTCCTCATAAATCACCTTCTCCTTGTAATACCTATGTCATACCTATGTCATTATACAAATTTGTGTCCTCATAAACCACATAAACATACACACACACACACACACACACACACACACACACACACACACCTACATGCACACACACTGACTGAATAGTAGTGTAAATGATTGGCTTCATAATATAAACGCATATGAATAGGCATTGTACAATTTATAAAATGTCTTATATATTTTATTGATTTTTACCCAACAGTTCTCTGTGAATCCTCAATTTAAACGGACATATAAGTTTGATTTTGCCACACATCAGTTGTCATAAACATCTTGGGAATGGATGTAAATGCTGAGGCCAGCATTCCCGCTGCTGCTGCCGGTGCAGTGGAGGAAGAACAGCAACAATCAGAGCAAGAGACCAGTCAGCAACCAGGTACAGAGTCGGACCTCACCGCCAACACCTCACAGCCAGTCAGGAGCGAGCAACAAGATCCTACCCCCGCTGAAGACCCCGCCCCCTCTCAGGACGCCCCACCCAGAGTTCGCCTGACAGTCATCGACGAAAATATGGAAAC
Source organism: Oxygymnocypris stewartii (assembly GCA_003573665.1). NCBI lineage: Eukaryota > Metazoa > Chordata > Actinopteri > Cypriniformes > Cyprinidae > Oxygymnocypris > Oxygymnocypris stewartii. The sequence continues at coordinate 428,477 of QVTF01022561.1, forward strand.
AAGTAAAATGATTTTAGTCATGCAGTTTGCATTGTTTGTTTATTAAATAGTTTATAGAATGTTTTTCAATCTAAATCTTTACATTTCTTTACAATCTTCTTTACAATCTTACATTTAGGGTAGTAGATCAGGATTTGCTCATATCACCTGTCATCAGACCCCTTGGCAACAAAACTAGAGTTTTGTGGCGTTAAGTCTGTGTCTGCTAGCTTTGAGGCCATCTGTATGCTAGTGTACACCTAAAAGCTTACAAAATTAACATTTAGTAGATTCAAATGTATTAGACTCGTGACATTATCTTGCACTCACAGGCATATATATTCATCACTTTCCCAAACACCATTTGCTTCTGACTAGCAATATCAATTAGCAAATCTTGTAGTCCTTTGATATGACATCCTCCTACTTCCTGTTTTAATAGGAAACTTAAGGTACTGTTCAAAATTTTGGGGTCAGATTTTGTTTTTAAGTTTTTGAAAGAAATCTCTTATGTCTAACATTGCTGCAATTATTTGATCAAAAATACAGTAAAACATTTAAAAACACAAAAAATACAGTACTACAATTAAAAACTTGAATAACTATTAATAACTGTTTTTTGTCTTAATACATGTGACCCTGGAGCACAAAACCAGTCATGAGTAGCACAGATATATTTGTAGCAATAGCTGATACATCGTATGGGTCAAAATTATAATTTTTTCTTTTGTGCATAAAATCATTAGGATATTAAGTAAAGATCATGTTCCATGAAGATATTTAGTAAATATCCTACTGTAAATATATAAAAACTTAGATATATACAAAACTTAACATTGCTGAGTTCATTTGGACAACTTTAAAGGCGATTTTCTCAATATTATGATTTTTTTCATAATTGATTCCTCAGATTCCAGATTTTCAAATAGTTGTATCTCAGCCAAATATTATCCTATCATTACAAACATCAATGGAAAGCTTATTTAATCACCTTTCATATTATGTACAAATCTAATTTTCCTAAAATGGACCCTTATGACTGGTTTTGTGGTCCAGGGTCACTTGTCTGAAAATGTCTTTTATTTCTGTGATTCCAGCATCATTACTTCAGTCTCCAGTGTCACATGATCCGTCAGAAAACACTCTAATATGCTGATTTGCTTAAGAAATATTTCTTATCATTATCAATGTTGAACACAGTTAATACTTTTGTGGAAACCATGACAGATTTTCCCCCCAAAATGTAATCAATGAATAGAGCGATCTAAAGAACTGCAGCATAACCAGTTTGTGTTAATTTTCTAAACAATCTCTTTATTGTCAGCTTTTTTTTACAGTGCATCCTTTCCGAATGAAACCATTAATTTATTTGTAATAAATCATACTAACTTTTGAATGACAGTGCATTAACAAAGGAAAGAAAACAGCACTTGTCAAGGCCTGGGGTCTTTAATAATCCCCTTGTAGTCCCACAGTGATGTACGAGCTGCTTCTTCTGTCATTACGAGAAAAACGATCTCTCAGCATTTCTTTCTCAAATTCTTTGACAGTTAATCTTGAACCAGGAGCCAGACTGATAGAACATGATTTACAAGCTCGCTCTGCTTTCACTCCCTTTTCTTCTCAGCTTTAATACCATCCCCCCCACTCTCTTTTCTTGTCTGTTTTTCTCAAAAAGTAGATGAGTCAGTTGCAGTTCCCCTCTGCCAGTAAACACCGAGCATCGGTATCAGTGCCTTTAGTTTAGAAACAAACAAAATAATCGCTTCTTTTAAAAACATAAAGTCTGAAATGCCGGCTTATATGCATCCAGCTATTGTCTCATGTGTTTCTTTCTTTCGCATCACTCCAGGTAATGGCGTTTGCCCTAGTCCTATCGAAAGGTCCCCGAGCCCTGCTTCTCCTTCTCGTCAGCAGCTCGCCAAGCTCAACCATGCGCACGCAAATGGACGAGCCAGGCGGCTGAGCAGCCGCTCTGGGTCAGTGAGTCACGCGGGGTCACCTCGACCATCACTCACCCGACAGCCCAGCGCGGCCACCGATGTCGGAGACGGATCCAAACCCAACGATTATCTCATATGGGCGATTCTGGCCTGCCTCTGCCCTGTCTGGCCCATAAACATCGTCGGCTTGACCTTCTCAGTCATGGTGTGTGTGTGTGTGTGTGTGTGTGTGTGTGTGTGTGTGTGTGTGTGTGTGTGTGTGTGTGTGTGTGTGTCTGTGTGTGTGTGTGTGTGTGTGTGTGTGTGTGTGTGTGTGTGTGTGTGTGTGTGTGTTTATGGGGTGGGATTGCTGGATACAGTTTCTGTCGAGTAAGGAGGGACTGCGATTTCACTTGTGTATGCAAGATTTATGCTCCGCAGTGTACGAAAGTAACTTCTTTGCCTTTGGAGGTTCAATTGAAAGCGTTTCTTACCAGCCAAGAAACTGCATTTGGCATAATTCCTTCTGGTGATAATGGAATAATTTGTTCTGTATGTATATTTGTCCTCCTTTTCATTCAACTTCTCTTTCTACTTTCAGTCTCGAAACAGTCTGCTGCAGGGCAATGTGGATGGTGCGCGTCGTCTTGGCCAGAATGCAAAAATCCTGTCCATCGTGTCATTGGTGGGGGGGATTATCATCATTATTATTACTATCGTCATCAACTGGGGTGGTGAGTATCCTTCCCATGAGCCCAGAGCATGTGAAATTGAATGCAAGCTTAGAGCTGACTTTGGGATTTGCGTCAATGTCAAGTCGAAGCTTTAGCTCACGGTCAGGGTTTGAATTAGATCTGATTACAGGTGAGATCAATCTTTGGCCTGTATCTAATGATTTAGTTTGTTGTTTTATAGTTCGTAGAAGTAGCGGGTTTCACAGGTAACATGTTTATCCATCTGATATTATATATTAAAGGTTAGATTAAGATGTCATTTTTTGTCAGTTCAGGATCTGGAATGAGACATGCGCCATTTAAAAGTTTGGGTCGGTAACATTTTTTTAATGTTTCTGAAAGAAGTCTCTAAAAATCTTAGGCTGCATTTATTTGATCATAAATATATTAAAAATATTACTAATGTAAAATAGTATTACAATTTAAAATAACTGTTTTGTATTTTAATATATTTTAACATGGCAAGCTGAATTTCAGTCTTCAGTGTCACACGATCCTTCAGAAATCACTCTAATATGTTGATTTGCTGCTCAAGAAACATTTATTATTATTATCAATGTAATTAATCCTTTCTGAATAAAAATAAAAGCATTAATTTATTACAAAGAAAATCTTACTGGGCCCAACATTTTGAATGGTTTGAAAATAATAGGCTTTACAATGCTAAACAACAGATACCTCACAAGCTGGCTTTGTAAAGCAATATTGGTTGTTGTGTCTCTTCTTGTGTCTGTTGTAGACAAAAAAGCTTTTGTGCGAAGAAATTGTGCAACTTTTTTCAATTTAATTGGTTATGAAGTTTTGTTTGCAATTGACTTTGCTTCATTCTTTCAACACCTCTTCTTCTTCTCTTTCAGTTATTCTTAAGACCTGATGGCCGTCACGACACTCAGTGTGAAGTCAAATTCAGTCAACAACCAATCCATGACATCTTCTTCTTCCATGTGCCATTCATCTCTCTACATCTGAATGCTCCTGAATGCTTTTTCAGTAGTTTTGTTCTCTATCTGAAGAGAACTACCTTCTACCGTGCCAGAACTATCAAAAACAACATGGACTCTTCAGCTGCTCGAATGCCTGGAATCACGAGCGAAGCGGCAAGGCATGCATGTTTTTCTCTTCGTTTGTTTGGTCTTTTCAACAAAGGACTCGTCGTTTGAGATGATGTCAGCGAGGAGACCACACATATGATCTCATTTCATTTGTCATGCACCCCTTGAGGATGTGAGGGAGGAAAAGAATGAGAGGGGATTTGGTTCTCCACAAAGATTAGAAGTATTTTTTATGCACAAGCTGATTTTATATTTATAGATTTTAACAGTATAGCTGTTTAGAAGTGTGAATCCATAAACTCAGATTAAAATGTAATCGATTATATAAAACAGCAGATGGCTTCCGAGTTGGCATCCATCCACAGATGAGTCCGATTACCTTAAGAGCTGCTCTAGACACACTTGTCTAGGCTTTCTTTTTTCATTTGATGAAGGGATGATTTTGTCTCAAAGGATTGAAACGATGTGGAAGAACAGCACAAGAGCCTCTCTGTCTTTCTCTCTCACTGTGTACAGATATTCGGATGAGGTTATCACACATAAACCAGAAATGATGTATCAGAGATTCCTACAGATAGAGACGGAGGGAGAGGTGAGGAGAAAGTGGGAGGGAGCGAGACCTAGCCGCAGTCTTTTGTTTCACACAGATGGATAAAGGAGGAGGAGAGGAGGGGGGCAGTAGCATCAGATGAAAAGATACCCCAGAGATGGTAAGATGTAGGGAATGCAGTAGTGTTGAGAGGGATCTCTGATTGGCTGCGTGCGTGCGTGTGTGTGTGTGTGAGGAAGCCAATATCATAACGCGCGCCAACATGCCCTCCCCTCTTCCTCACAGCTATGCTCCGCCAGATCCTTCAAGGCTAACAGAAAGCAGACCATTCGTTTAGTATTATGTTTTAGCAGTATGAGACAAAACAGTCATGTTTTTAAACCATAATGTTTACAATAGAATCAGAAATGTTCAGCAGGAACACTAGGATGAATCATTCTTTGATTCATTTTTGTTTGGTGGAATGATTTGTGTTGCTCCACAGAATGATACCTGAATCATTCCTGGTCAGGCCTCACCGACTGTGCCAAAATTCAGACTCTGCCAAGACTCCAGCTTAGGGGGCATGTTGTGACTGAAACAGGAAATGAGAGCATGGATGCATTTTTAAGAAGGCATATGTGTAGGGATGCACTGATATTACAATCCTAGCCCATACTGATAAGCCATTCATTATTCGGTTGTTATAGCTGATAGCCGACAAATGGCTAATATTAAAACGTGTATAATATTTTGTCTATAAAAAGATTGAAATTCGAAAAGTTTAATTTAGGCTTGAAAAAAGTGCTAATTACACAGATTACATTTCACCGTGTTATTGAATTATTCATGTGTTTGAAGATTAAAGGTAATCTAAATGCAAAAATAGAGGAAATCAGAATGCACATTTACAAATCCAATATAAGCCTAAATATTAAAACATTGAATGATACAGTTAAATATGACAACTGATAAATTACATTTAAAAAAGAGGAAAATAGCATGCAAAAGCAAATATATCATATCAACCGAAGAGTATCCAATATTGTCATCAGATCAATTGAAATGCTGCAGACTGATAATAAAATGTAAAAACAGAGGAAATGAATATGCAGAATATCCAGATTTATGTTGATAAAACATCAATTTAAATACTACCAAACTGTATATTTAAAAGATCAGGATCGTATCGTGCATCCCTACATATGACGTTCTTTTATAGATAAAATGACAAATCCCTCATTTTCATGGCTTCGGGTCTCTTGCATGCAGAATGTGACTCGGTTTCATTGATGTTTACAGCTTTATGATGGCGATGGCGCACTTGTTAACTCAGAAATCAAGTATTCTTACTTTATTACAAATAAAGGCAAAACCTTTGCTGTGTAGCACTTTGTAAATGTTCTGTATCTAGCGCAACATATTCTGTAACACAAACAGTATGAATGTCGATAAGCATGCTGACTCACGTTTGGGCGATGAGAGGGTGAGAAGCCCCTGTTTTTGGGGCTTACTGTCAGTTCGGCTTGCATGAACGGATGGGGCTACAATCGTCTTTTGGATATATTTCAGTTTGTGACTGCTCTACATCCCCACCGCTCAAATATAAATGAGTGTAGCATGCACATTTGATCAATCGCGTGCACTCAGTGAATGCCAGCTTGAATTTGTTCTGCTCAGCTATATTTATATATAACCTGCTTATGAATTCATATGCTTGTATATAAGTATGTATGTATTTGTACATGTGTCTGTACACATTTGTACCGCTTCCATTCGTGTCTGGTAATCTGAATCTCTTAGGTGGACATGAATAGTGTTCGTAATGCAAATCTTGACTGTTACCACTGCAGTGCTTTCACATATTTGATCATTCTTGAGTATTTTTATTGGTATGTATTTTGAAATTGGCCCTCTCAGCATACAGTAAGTTTGCGGCCATTTGTTTTGTATTATAACTTATACTTTACAAGCATGTTTACAAACCGATTACAGATCGCCTATGCTGCAGTGTTTCAGAGACACAGCCGGGTCAATTCTCTGGGTTACAAGTTCTGCCTGCTGTTCAGTGTCTATTTATTGATGTGAAGATCAATTCTGTTTTTGTGTTTATTAAACATTCCCTTACAAATTCAACTGCATTTTGGTGAAAGCACCTGTGCTAGTCAAGACTTTTCCTCTGTGACATGAAATGATTTGAGAGGCATTGTGATAACTCTTGTTGCTAATATAATCCTGAGTTCATGCAGATGTGCCTGTGCATGCCTTAATGAATTGCTGTGGAACAACAATATATGATGTTCACTGTATCTGAACCGAAGTGTTTGATATATCTTGCGGTATCGATCCTTCTTCTGCTCTGTACCGACACTGATTATGCATCATTGAGTCCAGTGAATAAACGGTCTCTCATTATGCCACTCCTGTGTGTTCGTTCTCTGTCATTATAAACACATTTGAGGCTCCGTGTGGCAGCCGATGGGTCTCAGATAAGGGCTTTTCACACTACTGTGTCACATACTGTCAATCCTGCTTTTAACCTGGGTAAAGGTAGAGTTCACACTTGTAATTTAGAAGCGGGGTGAGCACTGCTTTTTAACTGGGGTTATAAAACCCTGCTCAAGAGAGGGCTTAGTACTGCTTTTATAGTGTCTGTCAATTTATACAGAGTGAAACAATGCTGTGTTAGAATTTTACAACCAGGGCTGTAACCATCTCAGAAATTGAGGGGAGCACGGAATTAAAAATGGCCAAACTGTCTCCACCAACATTCTAAATTCTTCCACTGCACGTAATTAACTTTAAAGGTTACATGTTTAGGCTGGGGTGTGCCTCAGCTGTCTAAGGGCACTTGCCTCAAAATGATTGAGATGGACAATCAGATTAAAGTAGGCGAGGTTAATTGTTCACAGAAACATAATTCCAGTGTGAAACTTCAGTTTAAACATCGAAAAAGAGCAAGGTAAGATGAAAGTAGCAAAACATGTAATATTTGACAGCTGTTGAACCATAGAAATGTTAAACAACCAACAGTTATATCCAGTGATGCACATTTTTTTACTCAAATTTAGCTATTTTTTATGGAAAATATATAATTTAAGTGACTCCAGTCAATGACACTGACACCACAAATATGCATGTTTTAGGATTTTACAGTGTGAAATAACAGTGTATGAATACACAGGAGTAATTGTTAACCCTTTGTAAATTATCAAGCAATATAACCCATGATTCTGTTTATCCAGGGTTCAGACTGACCCAAGGTTAGCTATTTCAAGTGAGGAAAAGCCCTTATATATTGCTTATTCATTCTTCACTGGACACACTCTTTCCCTCTCCGCTGTTTCCTTGCTCCCTCAATACCGCACACGTCTCCAGGACGTTACAGTTTCCAGGGCAACGGTTGGTAGGTGAGGAGGACAGTGAGGGACCGGGGTGCAGAAAGATAGGGAAAATCAGACTTCACTGGTGTGTTTAAGAAATCCATCTCATTTTAGCAGCATGCATTATTAAAAGACTCTGGAGGCGAGGAGACGGCGAGAGGAAGTGTGAGCGGGTCAGGTTAATGGCAGCTGCAGAGACAGACTGGTTTAAAGTTGAGGCTTTGAAATGGAGACAGTGAAAATTGGATATCTTTGTGCAACAGACGAGAAGAGAAGGGGCCGATCGAAAAGAGAAAAAAGAAATGGCACAGACACTAAAACTGTATAAGGACATGTTGTTTTAGCCAGCATGATTGGCATATGATTATATAAGGATGTTTTGTTTAATATAGTGAGCATAATCAAGTAATATGTTGAAAAGTGAATGATAATGATGGACACGACAGAGAGAAAGATTTCTCTCTTTATTGTCTTTTAATACACATACACATTTGTATTTCAGAGTCAGTAAGACACTTTGAATCACAAAGTAATTCATAAACATGTTGGAAAGAATAATACACACTGTATGACGTTAGATACTTAAATCAAATCACAATAACGTTAAATAAATGAATAAACAAATAACCAAATTAAAACGTAACCATATGTACTAAAATGCTCTAATTCTTATACAAAACTAGCTGAATAAGTGTCTCAGGTAAACAACTCAGGTAAGTAGTTGTACACATAAATTACTTCGATGAATACATGAAAAACATCTTAAAATTGTTAATAAAATAAATAATGAGTTAAAATAAGTTATTTGTACATTAAATCATGTAAAGTACAGTTTGATATGACATTTAATTAATTTAACTAACCTTAGTAGTAAATGAGAGAGACAAGAGTTAGTGGTTGCTTTCACGGTCCTCTTTGTTGTCTGAGGATGCGCTGCAGTCGCCACGGTAACTCAACTCTCTCAACTGACACCAAGAATTCAGAAAAAACTGCTGAACTGTCCAGTGTAAACTCATTATAATACATTTAAGTAATTTAAATAAAACTGAAATATATATAGAAATAGAAATAAACATAAATAAAAATGAAATACATACAAATAATTTAATTTGTGACCCAAACTATATGTACTGTAGGGGGGTCACATGAAGTAGCAGTAATGGGGTAACTTCATATATTTGTTGCTTATTTTTATACGCAGGTCTGATTTGCATATTAGCATATTACATGTAGGCTTGTACAACGGATGTTTTTATTGTTCTATTCACATCTTGTCTAATATGTATTATATTGCATGAAATGCATAACTTTTCAAAAGTTTGGGGTCAGTAACAATTGTTTTGGAGAAAAAAAAGTATATTTTTATTCAGCAATTATACAGTACATTGATCAAAAATGACATTAAAGGGATTTATAATGCTAGAAAATATTTACAAAAATGATTAAACAGCACAACTGTTTTCTGATAATAATCAGAAATGTTTCAGAATGATTTCTGAAGGATCATGTGACACTGAACACTGGAGTAATGATGCTGAAAATTAAGCTCTGCTATCACATTAATAAATTGCACTTCAAAAAATATTCAAATAGGAATATGTTATGTACAACTTAAATAGTCACGACATTACTATCTGTAATGTATTTTTGGTCAAATTTGTGGTGAGCACAAGAAAGTTCTTCCAACAAGCTTGAAAAATTGTCCTGACACCAACCTTTTGCATAAAACACTAGATTTGCCAAATAAATCCCTTCTGCTAATGAATAAGCTTTAATTAACATCTCATCTGAATGTAATGCACAAGTCCTAACTCCCAAATATGTTCTTCTGCACTGAACAGATTGAGAGAGACTGGTAAAGGTTAAATGTCACTTAGAAAACAGACCAGAAGTATAGCGGAGACGACAAGACGGAGTGCACACTTAACCTTGCTGGATTTAATTACACAATCTAATCAAATGACATGCTTGCTAAACCTGATCTAAGTGGGAGAGGTTGTATCTTTGTCTGCTTGGCTAGCTTTAGGGTCTTGTTTGACTGTGATGGTAATAGCAGTTGAGAGGGTGGGAGTAATATACAGACATCGAGCTCACATTAAACCTTCTGATGCATGTTCACTACAGAGGACATGTCTTTAAAAGCCATTTCAACCATGATGTTGCATGCAAACAACCTCTTTGAAGTCAGATGTGTAATTGTAAAATTAAATTTAGTGAAAAAAATAAAAAAATAATATATATATATATATATACAAAGTTATATATATTATACATATAATAAAGTATTAAATATTATGTAAATCCTTTTATTTATGTATTTATTTTGGCCTATCTTCATTATTTGCCACTTCTATTTCTGATACTGCATATGATTTAATAATGCTTGAGCATGAAACAATACAAAAAGGACGTAGACTGTCTGCATTGTGTGCAGGCTAATATGACTCTTTCACTGGCTTACAACAGTAGACGTGTTTTAGATAATGGCAACTGTGCTCAGAACTTAATTAATATCTGAGATTGAAAGATGTGATCGCCAGCAGTACAATTATCCATCTTGTGATTAAAGGCTACGCCATTTAATAGATGGAAAGCTCAGTTCCTCTGAGACAGATGAAGTTTAGGACTTACTGTGTTTATCAAAGCTTTAACCTTAAGTAAGGAATATTCCAGGCTCATGAATGTTTAGAGTGTAAACTGCTCGGATATAATTGTATCCAAGTTTCACAACCTTGAAACATTCAACCCAGACTTAAATATGCAGTTCAGAGCAGTTTTATAAGATTGAATAGGACTGCATTGGTCGCTGCCAAACATGATATGACACAACAGCTCCTTCCTATGGTCGTCTAAAAACATTACCAAGCCTAAATGTGTTTGCACCTCGTCAACAGAGCATTTACTCCTCTCTTTGGGAATACAGACATTTACATAAATACATACATTTCAGATGTATTATTTAAGGGGCTATTGTTAATGATTGTTGTTATTCCGGTTTCTCATTTAGACTAGTGTCGCAATAATGACCGTCCAAAATTGATTTATAATTTCTCCGAATATCGTTACTTGTTCATGGGTGTTGTCAGTTTAAAACATCAATGAAAAAAGCACAAATTAAGCACAAAGGAATGCAAAATAATCTCTTGGTAAGTTACTGTGAAAAGTACATAGTTCGGCTAAATATGGATTCATTCAGAACTAGTATAATAACAAAGCCTGTGAGATGAGCATTAAAGATAATGGCTCAAATCGAACTTTATAGATATAAACTGACCCAGAAATGTCAGTCAGCTGTGGAAATTGTACACGGTTAGCTAACGTAAACCATATCTAGGACGCTGTACAGACATGTTTCATGACCTCCTGATGATGTCCAGTCATCTGCAAGAAACTGACAGCCACTGAACCCACAAATATCTCAAAACAATACAGTGAATAATTACATTAATATTCTTCACGCATAGATTTTCAGTAAACAATATTAATACAATGAAAATAATAATCGATTAGCCACTAGCCTGGTATTTAAAAATCGATTTTGTAAATATGATGTACATGTTCAAAGCATTAACGTCTGCCTACAAAACCAGCACAGGCTCTGTCGGCACCCCTTTACCTAAATTCATTACTTCAGACTTATACGCCTCTTGAAGCTTGTGTTCTGCAAGTGAACGATGCATTACTGTACCATCCCAAAGAGGCACAAAATCACTTTCACGGACTTTTTCATTAACTGTTCCCATCTGGTGGAATGACCTGCCCAACTAAATCCGAGCAGCTGAATCCTCACCCATCTTCAAGAAACGGCTAAAAACACATCTCTTACCTCTTTATTTGAACCTCTAACTCTAGCACTCTCTAGTCTAATTCTATTATTTAAAAAACATGTCCTTTTTAGACTTGCACTCTATTCATTTACTAACTTGTTTTCTTAAAAACAAAAACTAACATGAGCTTTTTAATCTTTTTGTGTTCTGTCTGTTTGTTTTCTTTTTATTTAGTCATTTAGCAGACGCTTTTATCCAAAGTGACATACAATTGGGGAATACATGAAGCGTTTAATCTTAGAGAGGCAAACAGACAGAGGAAGTGCTCGTAACACCAAGTCATCACAGAGGACCTCACCTGGACCACCAACACCAAGTCTGTCTCCAAGAAGGCACAACAGCGCCTACACTTTCTCCGCCGGCTGAAAAGAGCAAGCCTCCCTCCACCCATCCTCACCATCTTCTACAGGGGTACCATTGAGAGCGTGCTGACCAGCTGCATCACTGTCTGGTACGGGAACTGTTGTGCAGCAGACCGCAAGACCCTCCAGCGGACAGTGAACACCGCTGCAAAAATCATTGGTGCCCCTCTCCCCTCCATCCTGGATATTTTCCTTACACGATGCTCCAGCAAAGCAAAAAGTATCGTGAAGGACCCCACCCATCCCTCCCACAGTCTCTTCCAGCTCCTACCCTCAGGTAGACGGTACCGGAGTATCAGAGCCGCTCCGCCAGACTGCTCAACAGCTTTTTCCCCCAGGCTGTGAGAGCCCTGAACTCACATCACACAGCCCCTCTCTGAAACCCCAAACACCACCCCCCCCCCCCCCCACCTTACCACATCTCAGGAAAAAACTGTTAAACTTTTATTGAGCGGGCCTGCACAGGCCACCTGGAGCAACACACTCTCCTCTGCATGCACTAGACACTTTCACACACCATTGTGTGTCCATAATCCCACAAAAGACTGATTGTAATACACGACTGTAATGTATGTATGTTTACTGGCTCATGCACCACAAATCACCTTACACTGTTCCCCAGCCAGCTGCTTGAATGTCTCTCTTTTTGCACATGTACAGTATTTGAAGTCATCTGCACAGTTGTACAGTTTGTATTTTTTATTTTGTTTATGTATAGGTAACCACTTTTATATATAGCATATGTATAGTCAAAGCTGACAGTAGGTTAGTTGTGTATAGGTTTATACTGTTTTACTTCGTGTTGTATATTTGTATTTATGTAGCACCGTGGTCCTGTGAGGCACGACATCTCGTCCCACTATATGTCCACACATGTAGCGGAATGACAATAAAGCTCAACTTGAACTTGAACTTGTCTCAGGCATTGTTCAAATAAATACAAGCTAGCAAGGGAAGGAGAGAAAGATAAGAGAAAGATGAAGTTTAGGATGAAGTCATGTACTGTCGAAAGAGATGAGTTTTCAGTTGTTTGAAGATTGACAGGGATGGGGTGGAAAGATCATTCCACCAGCCAGCCAGGAACGGTGAACGAGAATGTTCTGGAGAGGGATTTTGAATTGTATTTATTGAATGAAAAGAATGTATTGAATTGTATTTATTATACAATTAACATAAAACTTGCTACATGTTCTGCGTTAAGTCAACTGAGGCTTGTTATAGCACTTGCGTATCATTGCTCGTTTGTTGATTTTGATTTCTTCCATAATAAGTCACTTTATATAAATAGAAATGTAAATGTTCATACAGTACAGTAGGTGGCAGTGATACGCATCTAGAGTCTGCGAACAGTCATTAAAACAAGCGGAGAATAAGCAAGAGTGTAGAGTTGCTTTTAATCGCGTTTCGTCGGATTTGTTTTCGTTTTATACTCCGTGAAAATGTCAAGACTAGATAAGTTACATTCTAACCTGATGAAGCGGATGTCGATTGTCATTCGTGATATTTGGGAGGAGGTGGAAGCGACGGTGAAGGACTATCAAAACGAAGCAGCCCAAACACGGTCAGAAAACGCGAGGCTGAAACAACAGCTCAGCGATGCGTTGAGCAGGAATCAGGCACATTTAAACGGTAAATACACACACACACACACACACACACACACACACACACACACACACACACAGACGCTGTTTGGGGGATTTGGGTCAGTTAAAGGTTGAATGCATGTTCGGTAAACTCCAATTTAACAGTAGAAATGAAGGTCGCAGAAGCGTAGATTATATTTTCTTGTCCACTAAGTTTCTGTTTCGCATCACTGGTCTTGTCATTTCCCGTCGTATCCAGCAATTACAATACCATCATTTTATCATAGCTAAATGGATCGAATGGATATTCGATTCATTGTAAGAAAGATAATAACACCTTTACATTCAGAAAGATGGAGAGAGGACAGTGGCTACAGCTGAGAAGGAAAGATAGGATTGGTGTTATGAAAGCTTGACCAGTCCGACACAATCCGTAATTGGTAGTTTTTTACTAAAAGCTTTTATATATATTTTGATTTTATAAAGTTACAGTTTGAATGCAAGTAAACATTTAGAACTTGTGCAATCCTTTAGAACCGTGTGTAATATATGCAAAAGTATTACATTTGGGTTTGCAAAAGTTCTAAATATAAATGTAGAACTTTTATAATCCTTTAAAACACTATATGATATATGGTTCTAAAGGATTACTAAAGTTCTACATTTTTACTTGTATTCAAATTGACATTACGTAACTTTATAAAATCCAAATATATATAAATGCTTTTAGTAAAAGCAATAAATTACCGATTGTGGCGGACTGGTCAAGCTTTCATAATAATTGTATTACGTATTACTGAAATACTAAATATAACTTATATTTAAGATTTCAGTAATATGCATTAAAATATTGTTGTATTTTAATGTTAATTATATATTTTTTTATTTATCATACATTTATTCAGTAAGGTTGCAATAATTGAACAAAAGTGACGGTAAACATTTATAATGTTACAAAAGATTTCTATTTTATTTTATTTTTGTTCTTTTCAACTTTATTCATCAAAGAATAAAAAAGCTGTCATTATATAAAAAAAAATATTAAGCAACCCTACCATTGATGATAATAAGGGATATTCCCTGGGCCCTAAATCGGTGTATAGGAATGATTTCTGAAAGATCATGTGACACTGAAGACTGGAGTCTTCCCTTATTTGAAATAGTAATAATGCTTCACAACATTACTGTTTTTACTGTACTTTGATCAAATAACGGTAGCCTTAGTGAACATAAGAGAAAACATTTTCCCAAACTTTAGGCCACACCTCATTTCTTATCTTTGACTTCCACACTCTTTGACCCAATCAAGGGAATTTATAACTATCGGCCTAATCAAAATTCTATTTGAGTCTACTAAACTTAATTCCGTTCAATTTCAAATAAAAGCTTTAAATGAATATTCAAATAATAGTTTCATTTTAGTGAAATTAATGGATAAGAGTTCATAAAATTTGGGAACAATGGAGAAAAGTTTTGCTCTTAAAATGTTAAATTGTCCTTTTTTTGTTCATGCAAATAATGAAAATATGATGATGATACCGAAATGATCATTATCTTGATGAAACGAACAATGCCTTGCTGCTGTGAGTAATGCATGTAATGTGAAATGTAATTCCTCAATAGCACACTTAACTCTATGACACCAAACAGTCTGTTAAGCAGGTTTCAATGAGATAAACATTCAGCCATTACAAATGCTTTCTCACGCCCAAAAAGGTCATTCTGTACATTCTTATGACATCCTTAAAACTGTAATACTTATATTTGTAGGGATTTGATGAATAAAATGACTAGTACTGCGACTAATAATGCCAACAAATAAGTGAATGCTGTTTTTATGCTTTCACCATACAGGAGTCCACTATGTCCCTCCAGATGAAGCTTCACCCACAGAATTACCAGCATGCGGATATGGGTCCCCAGGTGAATCAGAAGACCCAGAAGATCAGCAAATGGAGGGCGATGCCCAGAGTCAGGATTCATCTAGTGAACCGAAGCCACGCATACTAGATGTCATTTCAATCTGTAAGACAGAGGCAGAAGATAGAGAGCTAGGGCATCAAAAAGATGTCTCATCTGCAGGTGAACAACGGCTCTTCCCTCAGTTTGACAGCTCGAGTACGGATGAGACGTGTAACAGGACCGCGCCCACTGTGGCAACACCGAGGGTCAAGAATGAGCCCCAGGACACCATCATCACAATAACGTCTTCAGTTACTACCACCCCTGCCCACGCCGGCCCACGTCAAGACTCAGAACCCGCCCACCAGATGAGAACAGCCAGTGACGCTTCAACCCTGTTGAGGAGACCGCAGAGGAAGGAGCACCTTCGCTCACGATTCATATTGCCTAGGAGAGCATACGCAAAAGCTCATGAAGAGCCGTATAAGTGTAACAAATGTGGAAGGCAGCTAAAGGACTTGGCAAAGCTGCAACTGCACAATAAATTACATGAAAGATCCTTCATCTGTCACTGGTGCGGCAGAAACTTCTTAAAGTTTGACTACCTTCGGATGCATATGCGCACACACACCGGAGAACGGCCTTACCGCTGCAACTGGTGCTCAAAGACCTTCAGCCAGAGCGGGAACATGAGGAGACATGAGCGCACGTGCCGGAGTTTCAGCGAAGAATCATCAGCTGCTCGCTGAGGGACCACTTTGTTGCCAGATCGTTGCGGGAAAACCTAGAGGAACGAACCTGTTGTTGTGATAGAGAGCTGAAATTTGATTTATTTTACATTGGATATTTTGGGATATTTGTTATATCAAGTACAGAAAATTCAGAAATGTCACCAGTAAGTCGAAAAAACATCATGAGAATGAACTTTTACCCTTTTGAAAAAGATCACGTTGTGTTCCATACTGAGTACCATGACCTACCGTACTTCAGGACTGATGTTTTAATATTATAAATACTCCACAGAGAGCAGTATCTAGCCAATGACATTTTTTTAGGCATTGCATAATTATACAAATGTATATTCACTATAGGAAGGAATGACTTTCAAAACTTGTTTTATTAATTTAAAAAAAAATTCTGGCATACATATTTGAAATTTCCAGGTTTTTGGTGTAATTTGGTGGGAATTACAGAGGACAAGTTAAATCTAAAGCAGTACATTAGGATATGAATCAGTGTGGTAGACTGAACAGTAAAATGTACTTAAACTGCAAAATTGTCAGAAGAAAATCATGTAATTTGAGAAGAGGACTGTCAAATGAGGAATTGTGTTGTATGTAAAAACAAACGCTTGAATAAACTAGATTCAGTTTAATCAGTAATTGTCTGTATCTGAGGAACATGTTTATCTGGCCATTGTGCAGTTATTGTATGTATGTGTTTGTGTAATATGCATACCTAGGTATGCTCAATTTTGCCTTCTCTTAGAAATCCTTTACAACCTTGTCATTTAGCATATATTGTTAATCCAAAGTCTTCAGTTCAATCACTGAATCACCAGTTACTACCACTGTGGTTAAATGCATTTACATTGATTCTGTTACTAACACTGATTATTATGTCATTAATCTTCTAGGTATTTATGTCACATATACTGCATTTCGAATTCTTTCTTTGTAAGTGATGTTTGTTTATATTTTGTTATTCTTCATTTTCTTGTCTTTCTGTTCCCGTGTAGTAGACCCGGGCTTTCTCCCAGGTTTTGTGTTGCTCTGTCTTTTCACTGCTAATTTAGGCAAATGGTCAACTAATGTACATTTCATGTAAAACAATTAACCTTAACCTAGAGGAATTGTTACGAGTGTAAACCTTTATTAAATTAATGTTTTTAAAACAGCGTAAGAAGCTGCCAGAAGACTTTTTATGTATTTCTTTTTAGCACATTTTTAAATGAGTAAATATAATTTTAGTGCCTACAGTCATTTGATGGACACTATGGTTATTATGACCAACCGGAAACCTTATCTTGGGGCCTGTGATGATGGGTCCACACAATACTTTACTCATTTTAGCAGGAGCTGTGCATATTTGCAAGGAATATAATAATAATAAAAAAAAATTCACTAAAGTATTAATAGGAACAGTAAGCTGAGTTTTGCACAGCACTGCACGTTCAGTTATCTAAACTACTTTAAAACAAAACACATTTTTTTTTGTGATATGTACATTTATTTAAAAAAAATCATATTTGTTACCACGCGAAACAAATGCTGGAGTAGAGTAACATTAGGCTACTAGCTGTTGTTGTGGTTCCTGGGGCCGGATACAAACTGTTTAGACTACTCTTAAAAAGTTAGTCATCTATTTCTTCTTTTTAAATTTGGTTATGAAAAGGTAGATTGGTCTTATTAAATATTAGAAAAAATTAAGAATGTTTACCCCTTGGTAACTGCTAGTTGGTCAAACTAGTTAAGGCACAGTCTTAACGTGGTGGCTAAGTTTATGCAACTGGCCCCTAATATTTACAAAAAATACTTAACGTGAAAAGCACGTTTATCCTTGTATATAAACACCTTTTACTACCATTTTGTTTGGACTTCCTCTCAGTTTGCTCTGCAGCTGCATTGTAGTATCTCTCCAGTGTGGTAGATGGCAGTCAGCAGTTTCCGGCTGCTTTACAAATTTGGAGGAGAAAGGCAAACTTGTTCATGCAACGGGGATAGCAGCAGCTAACGCTTTCAGTGGTTTGTGTTTGCTGCTGAATTGAACTGCTTAATAAAATAGAAAATGACCAAGCTGCAGCTTCTGCACCGCGCGCTGAACGAGCGCCTGATGGCGGCGGTGGAGCAGATCATGGAGATGGTTGGTGGTACGGTGCTGGAGTACGAGGAAGAGACGATCCGTGCACGCAAAGAAAACGAGGTTCTGAGACGGAGGCTCCGGTGGATGGAGGGGGCAAACCGAGCCGACTGGCCAGGTAGCTCGACAGACCGACAGTAATGTCGTTTTAATGCAAAATACTGCGCAGGACATATAGCACGACTTGATAATAGCCGCGAGGGGAGTTTTCATGAAACATTTATTTGGTTGCTACTTGCTATATAGTTTTGTGATTTACAGTCGATGCACGGTCGTGGACTTTGTTTTGGGGAGATTATGCGCGTGCATTCAGCCTTTGCTCTTCATTATAAAGGAAGTTATACATATTTGTTAGCAGAGCTATACTAGCAATTGCATTAGGCCGAAGTAAACTCTGATCTGTGAATTGTTTGTCCGATGTTTTCGCTCCAAAACGTTCAGGGGGCATGCAGATTAAAGCTGCCCCCTCTAGAGTCCACAAGAAGAACATTTTCATTCGCATCAACGCATTATACGACACAACAGGCCATTAACATTATCTTTTGGTTTGAACCAGCACTTTTTACCTACAGATATTCCGTTAGGTATAAACAGATATCTCATTTTATCTCATCAAAATGTTGCACTTTTTGTTTTAATTCTCAGGCCCATCAGAACCTGTTACGCTTTCCACCACGGACAAGACCAATTCATCCCGGCAAGATGAGGGTGCTGTCAACTTTGGTTTTGGACCGGAATCAGAAGCTCTTGTGATCAAAACAGAGTCGACTGATCTCCCCCTGTGCAGCGTCACCACATTACCTCAAAGCATTGATCAGGGACCTGACAATGCCGGGACAGGCGCTGGGATTGCCTGTAGCATGACATGGGACTCTGCCCAAAGTTACATGGCCCCTCTGGACTTTGATCCAACTTCAGATCCCAGCAGGGTCCGGCACTGGGGAGGACCGAACAGAAGGCAGAGGATGTCCTTTGCCTGTCCAGACTGTGGTAAAGTCTTTGGTAGTAAACAAAGGCTGATGGTTCATATGCGCATTCATTCCACAGAGAGGCCTTATGTGTACCGCCGGCGCAAGGCGTGCTTCTACGGTGAAAATAAGAAAAAGAGGAAGCTGTACATGCTCTCTCAGGTAAACAGCAGCACGATTTATTAACGTCAACATGACATTTAAACCGACCCATCTTTACTTTTTAATGCACTTTTTTTCCCTCTGATTTTTTTCTAGGTAGATTTATCTTTCAGTCATCTAACACTCAAAAGTTTCTGATCATTAATTAACACAATTAAAATGCAATTTTAGCAGATATAAAAATGTTTAAAAAAAATCACGATTATGTTGTTTAGTATTATATTTAGAATTAACATAGACAAAATAGTATAGAATTTGAATGTCTTAGTTTAATGTATAATTGTAATATGTTACTATTCAGGAAACTAATTAACTTTTATAAATGTAAAATGAGGACGATTTAACAAACAATATTATAATTGCTTGTGTTATTTTCTCACACGCAGCTGTCAAGGGAAATTGTGGACGATCTGTCAGATGGCTCTGAGCAGACGAGCAGGAGTAGTGGATCACCTGAAACTACTGCCCCCGGCCATGAAGAAGAGCCTGAGAGAGACCACACCAGCAGGGATAAACAACCAGAAAAGAGAATTAACACCTCTGTGCGGAATCAGATGTGTCGGTGCCCTCACTGCCCACATCGGGTGTTCGCTCGGCCCTGTCAGTTAGCTATGCACATGAAGACCCACACCGACGCCGCTCTTGTCAACCTGCCCACCCAAGCACAGTCAGGAACTCAGGACATGGTGGATGTGAACAGGAAATTACCCAAGGTACTGCACGTTCTCTAGTGTCATACATAGTGTGTGTAGAAATGCATACATAGAGATTTTACCAATATCTAGAAAGTAGGGTGGCTGATATTCAATAATAGCAAATGTACACAAACTTTCTGAAATAAAAAGAAAACATATTTTCTCAAAATGCACTTAAAAGAAAAAAACTGAAGTTGTTTGCTATCCTTTGACAAATTGATGAGTGGAATTTACGGGGAGATAAACACTTTATGATTATTGGCTGATCGTTGTAATCTTAAAATATGCAAATACAGGCTGATTCATTGGTTTTGCCACCGGAGTGTATGAATAATGACCTGTCCATAGTAGTTCAGCGACTCCTAAGATAGTAAGCATGTATCTTAGAATGAACCAAACGCACTCATGCAGCTACAACCAATCTACGAAGAGAACAAGAAAGCAACCACTGAAGCGGATGCTGTTTTAACGGTGAGTCTGAGGACAAAAATGACCGTTATGAAATCAAGAGTTGATATGTGGCTTAATACACATGCTATTCATTCAAACAAACGTCTGCATCTACTGTTACCTGAGATGTTATATGATGTGGGGTTGCAACACTAGTTAACAAAATGGGTGAATGCATCTTATGAGTGTAACGTAAATCTGGAAACATCAGCTGCAGCTAGGTAATCTGTCAAAGTCTTTCTTTTTTTTCAGATAATGGCATTTTATGTTACTAGTTAGATGAGTAGATTATAGGTTTATCTGAATTGAAGAACAAAGATAATGTACTATGGTCAGCATTTTACCAACTGCTACTATTTCATTCTAGTGGTCTACTTATTTAACTGAAATTGATTTGTCAGTACAAAAATATCCTGTGTGCAGTATATAGAAATAGACAGGTAGGAAAGGTAGAACAATTATTAAATTTATCTGAAGACTCTGACGGAGAGCTGTAGATTTGACCGAAGCACTATTTATTGCAATTAGGGCTGCACGATATATTGCATCCGATTCATCTGCGATTCTGAGCGCGAATTGCGTAGCTTGTCAATGAATTCTTAAAAAAATACAATTTGTTAGAAATTAGTTAAGAAATTTTAAAGAAAATTCAATGTTTTCTGGGACCCATGGTTGAAAACCCTGCATTTTAAATAATTATAATAATTCTAAAATGTTGGATTATTTGACTTCCATTCTTGTTGTTCATATCAAGTCTGTTATTAACTGTTTGCTTAGTTGAAGTTTAGTTCTAGGCCTGCTTTCATCACTGGATTTCAGTTAAAGCCATACCTACAATTATTTGAATGGATTCAGTGATTTATTATATTTTAAAATATCTTTAATGCAAATAAGTATCACTAAAGTGTGACACAAAGCTTATGTATTTTTTTTTTTTATTGCTTCACAGGTGGAATTTGTTTCAAACCGCTGTTTTAGCAAAGTTTGGGACTACTTTTCAAAAGATGCTTATGGTGAAGTCTTCTGCCATGCATGTTCAGCCAGAGTTAGCCAGGGGTCCAGCAAGGCTGCTCAGAAGAACACCTCTAATTTATGGTCTCATCTTAGAAGAAAC